>VYZX01011646.1:0-124144 GCA_013401335.1 Brachypteracias leptosomus
TTTTAATCTGCTAACATCTGCATAATTGTATTTGGTGCCAGGATCATTCAAACAGTGACCGAGAGGTACCGCAGGACTCAACTAAGCGGCGCAAAGAGGAAAATGGGACAAGTAGGTATTTTATTTTGTGTGTGCCTGTATTAGGCTTTTACTTGGTGGGAGTTACAACTTTCTGTTGTGTTTCTAGCTGGTTCTTCAAAGCATAGTAAAAGTGAAAGTCCTTCTGATTCCCCTCGCTTAAATGAAAAGGAGAAGGAGAAAAACAAATCAAAGTCTTCAGGAAAAGAGAAAGGTGATTCAATTAAAGCAGAAAAGATGGAGAAGAGCTCCTCTGGTAGCAAAAAGGTAAAATAAGCTGTTCTCATTTTGCTGGTTTCAATTTTTTGTTGTTGTTGGCAGAACAAGCAGATTCTTATCCTAATTTTAACTGCTTTATAGCTTAAATGAAAAAGATAAGCTGTGAATGTGTAGAAAACCACTTCTGGAAATTCTCTTGCGACTCTATTTCAGCGATTCTGGCAGGATAAATTGAAGGAATAGTTCATTTGGGGAGTAGCCAGGAAAATTCAGAACTTGTACTTCAGGTTTTGAATAATCTAGAATATTTACAGACGTTTAGTGAGCAAACACCTAAAAGCAGGTTTAATTTGCATATAAACTAGCTTGCTTGTATTCAGATTTTCAAGTGCATATGTCAGCACAGCTTTTTTTGTGAAAACAGATAAATGTGTTGTAATCACACTTGTAAAACACCAGTCATTCCCAGTTGTAACTCTTTAGTGAGAGACCAAGTTAGAATAATCTCAGAAATCACACAAACTGATTACTGTCATTATTACTTTTTTTTTTTTTTAGCTGTGGCCAGTTATAACTGTAAATATGTATAATCCTTCTAATCAGTATGTAGCATGTATAGTATAATAAACTATTTCCCATATGTGTATTTTTTAAAGGAATCAAGACATGATAAAGAAAAAACAGAAAAGAAGGAAAAACGAGACAGCACTGGAGGGAAAGAGGAAAAGAAACAATATCCTTTTCCACATTAACATTTCAGAAAAAAAACCCAGAAAATTAGCTTCCTTTTATTTTGTGTAGTAACATATGGTTTTTTCCTTAACGTTGAATCTACTCATAAATCTTCAGACAAGCACAGATAATGAAGATTCTTCCAGGCAAGGTAAAAATGTTTATCATTGACTTGGTATCTCCTGTGGCTCCTTGTGACTGATAAAGGATATACAAACAAAACAGCCTGAGTGTGAAAGGGCTGAAATTACCCAGGGTTGGTTTGGGGGATTTCTGGTTGTTTTGGGGGGGGACTTATTTTTTTTTTGGTGTGGTTGGTTTTTTTGTTTGGTTAGTTGTTGGGTTTTAAAAATCCTGTGCCAGGGGAAAAAAACTTTCCCCATCATCAGCACAGGGATTGTGTAGATGTCCAAGTGGCCAGTGAACTTAAATTAGTTCCCTGACCTACCCAATTTGAGTCATGCACCACTACCAATCTTTCTCCATAAAGCAGTGGACAATTTTACATTTTAAAAAGTATATCCTGGGTAAACATGAAAATAACTGTTAGTATTCAGCAAATATTAAAGAACATGGCTTCTCTCTCTGTTCAGAAATTGTCCAGATGCTTTATAATTCTTCTGTTTGCTCTCTATTTAGAATTGATGAATTGTTTCTGTTTAAAGCTTTGTTTGTAGATTCTGTGGGTGCTTGAAGTGAACACAAGCAGAAATGAAGTAGAACCAGTTTTTCTTTTTTTCAGGCACATTTTTCATGGTTTGAGTTTATTTGCTTTTATAAAGTAATAGTGCTCTGACTACTGAACAACATATAAAGCAGGAAAAGTTTCCTTTATATCAGACAAACTGATTCTGTTACAGAAAGGGGGAAGACAAACATTTTTAAACACACAAATCCTTTCAGATTTTGAAGGATTGATGAGGCTGAAAATTTGTCTTGTTTTTGTGACTGTCATAGCTGGTCTGGAAAGTGATGCTGTCTTTCACAAACACAATTTGTTATGAATTCCATCTGAGGATATTGGGGCAGGGAGGGGCAAATCTTACTGTGAGGATGGTAAAAAAACTACAGCATTTGCCCAGAGAGGTGGTGGAGGTGCCATCTGTAGGGTGCTCAAAGCTTAGCTGGGCAGCCACAGCCCTGAGCAACCTGCTCTAGTTTATTCTGGTGTTTGAATACAGGTGTTGGACTGGACAATCTTCAGAGGTCCCTTCCAACCTCATTTGATTATGGATATAATTTTTGAGAATATTTAAGGTGATATTACAGGGCAAAACTTCCTGGGGAGATGTATTGGCTGTGGACTCTCAAGTCAATGTTGCTCCTTGTAGTGGCTGTACTTGCTTTAGGTGTCAGAAGGACCACAGCATAGTCCCAAGTTCTCCTGTTTGCCTCTAACTAAAACAGAGGCCAAATCTGAAAGGTGTAAATGCTTTGCTGTTGGGAATTCTTGTCCAAGAGGCCAAAGAAATATAGGAATATAATGCTTACTGAAGAGTGTTTTGATGAGGGTCCAACAAAACAAAAAACAAAACTTGAATTCTGAAATCTTCTGATCATCTGGAAATGTCTTCTGAAAAGTCTCCACTTGTGGATTGTGGCCTCACAGAGCAAACGGGATTAGTGGAAAGAGGGTCTCAAAAGTTACACTTGGTGAGTTTCAAGAGCTTCATTTTGGCCACTGAAGCTGAGGGGAAGTGTATGGAGGGGTTTTGGGTAATGAGGCTCATGCTGATACCATGTGTGCTCTTTGGAGGGTGCTGGTACAATAAAGGAGAGGACTTCAGGTTATTCTTCACTATGGTTTATCTTCGTGAAATAATAGAAGATACTTCTATGAATAGCCACCAAGCTGAAAATTATGAGCACTCTTTGGAAAGTATTTAATGGAATTTTTTTGACTTGCCTTTATAGCCTTGATTGTCTGATCACTGTGGATGGATCCCAGCTGTTTTCCCATTTCTTTCAATGTTACTCTTGGAAAAAAAAAGACAGTAGATGAGGTTTGCTACTGAGGACTTGTGGCTTCTTCAGTAGTAAAATGTGAAGTTGTATCTTGACCAGCAGTTAGTACAAAATGAGGATTGTCATCAGTTAAACAACTGTATTTTTATGACTACATCATGATTTATCAACAAGTGCTCTGGTCAATGTCTGCAGTAAAATTCACATCAGCTTTGCAATGGGCTGAACTGGAGCATCTGGCCTAGAATAGTGACAACACCTCTTGTGTAGTGAAGTATGAAAAAACCCCTTTTTGTATCAACACAGTTGTGGAATCTAATCCTGTGCTCCTCTTGTTAAATCTTCTGTAACATTCTTTATAATATCCATTGTCTGACTGCATTTGCTTCTTGCCTAGTTTAGAAATAGTAACATTTTTGAGGGATTTGTACTTCTAAAAGAGGTTTTACCTTCATGAGTAACTACTTGTTTCTTGTTTGTATCTTTAAATTAGTGTTTCACTACTTAGGGCCTAGTGCTCACATTCATACAGTTCTTGCTGTGGCTTAAACCAGAATTAGGGAAAGACTGTCTGATGGAAGTAGTTTTATTTCCCTCCTCCAAGTTGTGAATAGAATAAAATGCAAAGCTGTGAGGTCAGCATTCATCTGAAAAACAACATCTAATTCCAATTATGTGTGTCTTCATTGCAGGTGAGATTGAAATGGAAAGATATCCAGCTGTGACCAGAAATGTATTTTCCAGAGTATAGATTGCACAGAAATTTGTGAATGAAGAGGACCCATCTGCATCTCCTTAAATTATTCAGTTCTCTGCTTTATTTCCCCACGCTGAGGATTTAATTGTTGAGTTGTACATTACTGTATTTTTAACTTGTTGCTTAGTTTCTTACACATTTATTTTCAGTACCTGGCTGAAAGTGTTACCTATTCCATATTTTAGCACAATGTGCTGCAAACAAACAGTTGCCATAGTGCAAATGAGGTTTCATGTGTACAGAGTTCCACTTTAGGTTGTCGAAAATACTGCCTGAGTTTAGTAATTCTTTCGATCTGAAATGCATTCTTTTAGATGTTTGAAAACCACAAATAAACAGTTATTGAAACTTTTTGGATTTACCTCATTTAAACTCAGTTTTTATTTATTACTTGGCCTGTTTTTAATATCCGTGACTAAAAAAAAAAAAGAGTCAAGTGGGAGCACTGTTTTCATGCAACGCTTAGGGATTATTTGTATATTGTGTACAACGTTGACTTGTTTAAAGAACAAAGAAATGAGCCCTGTCCCTTCCATCCCGACCTAAACCTGTGCTCAGTCGTCCCTTGCCACACCTTTTGTTTGTCATGTTGTTTTTAGATTGATTGGAAATGCTCTCTTCAAAACAGAACCTAAATTAAAATCCAATTGCAGCTACAGGAGCTTTGTATTGCTGAACTTTAGTCTGAAAAGTTTCACAATGACATTTTTAAAAAAAAAAGGAAAAAAAAAAGAATTTTTTTATCTGCTGAATTCTACCAGTGTAACCTTTTTTCTAAATAAACAATAGTTTTCTCAATGGGTCGTAAATCGTTCTCTGTGTGGTCACTTTATTGCTTTGTGCATTATGAAAATTTGAGACTAGTTGGAATTGTGGGAGGGTTGTTTCTGCTCACAAAGGGTCACAGATGTAGTGCAGCACCTCCTATAAATTGCTTCTCCAGTGCTTTTGAGAAGCTCAGGGTTTGCTTCCTGAATTGTCAGGTTTCCATCTTTCTCTTGAGGCATTTGTCCCTCATCTAAATCTGACACTTCTCCCCCCATTTCTAAATTTAGTCAAATGAGGCTGGTGTTGATCTCTCCAAGCTGGTGTTGGGCTCTTCACCCAAGTAACTAATGACAGGACAAGAGGTGATGGCCTCAAGTTGTACCAGGGGACATTAGGAAGATGGTCTTTACTGCAAGAGTGGTCAGGCACTGGAACAGGCTGCCCAGGGAGGTGGTGGAGTCACCATCCCTGGAGGGGTTCAAAAAATTAGAAGATGTGGTGCTTCAAGACATGGTCTAGGGGTCAGGGTGATCTTGGACAAAGGTTGGACTTGATGATCCTAAATGATTCTACGACTTAGAGCATCTTGAAAATGTCTTAGTTTGACCAGTAGTTTAATGCCTGACAAAAAAGGGATGCTGTCTGGCCTCTGACATAGGTCACTTCGGTGAAGCTGCCATCTCAGATGTTTACCTGGGTAAGAAATCTTCAGATTTAGAAGTTTGGTCGCACTCATGCCTAATTTCCACCCCACAATCCCAGTAGTAGGGGTTGAAAGGGACCTCGGGGCTAGTCCAACCCCCCTGCCAAAGCAGGTTCACCTAGAGCAGGTTACACAGGGTTGTGTCCAGGCAGGCTTTGAAACTCTCAGAGAAGACAACTCCACAACCAATCTGGGCAGCCAGTTCTAAGGCTCCATCTCACTCACAGTAAAGAAGTTTTTCCTGCTGTTAAGGTGGAGATTCCTGTCCTGTGTTCCAGCTCGTGCAGGTTAAACCAAGAAGCACCAAGAAGCAGGGGCTGCTGTTGCAGGTGGGTTCTTGTGAAGTTTTGGAGATGGTGCTTATCTCATGCTCTTTCTCTGCAGCCAGGTCTTGCTCCAGGGACTGCAGGACTGATGGAACCTGAGTGTGTTTGTGAGACAGAGCCTGTCTCTTTGTAAACCCTTTACCTGAGTCCTCATTGCCTCTGCAGTCAGCAGCTGTCATAGAAGAAGTGGTGAGCTGGAGGGGGAGAGAAAACTTCCCCTTTTGATGCCTTTTACATATGGAATCACCTGAAGTGTGCGCTCAGACTGCACCAAGAGGTTGTCTCCAGCCTTTTGTGTTTACTGTATCTTCTATCTCCTTTTCAAATTCTGCTCCTCATCCATTTGTAAGGATCTGCTTTCTTTTCAAAATGGATGCAGTAAAGCCCTGTTGGGCTGTGGAGGAGAGGCTCTGATGCTGGTGGGAGGTGTTTTCTGAAACCAGTGACTGAAATATTAGCAGAACTTATAACTGTAGTCCTCATGCAGCTCCAGAAGATTGTGAGCAGAAGTAGTCAGAGCTGGCACAGCTGCTGCCCAAAGGCTGGAGTGATGCCTTCCTCTATTTCAAAAGGCACAGCAAACACAAAGCTAATCATAGGCCCTTCAATTGGAATAATTATTTTAAAATATGAAGTCATGCAAGTTGGAGACTTTTAAGATTCAGCTGGCCAGGGTCCTGGGCCATCTTGTCTAGACTGGGCTTGGTTGGACCAGATAGTTCTTGAGGTCCCTTCCACCCTGGGGTTCTGTAGTTCTATGAAGTTAAGGAGCTTGGAGGAGGTGTGGACTGCAAGTAGCTTGAAATATTTGTGTTATAAAATGGTAACAAAGACATTTCTTGTAGGTACCACTTCTTCCAGGGCTGTAATGTATTCTAGTCCCTATAATACTGGAGTTTTTACATGAAGGAGTATGTTCTTGTTTTCTCTGATCTCTCAGAGGAAAGGACAATCATGTTTCTCAAGGTTACATGTTCAGATTGACAAGCAGAAAATTCATTCTGCCTGTGGACTGCTGTGTTTGCCTGACTGGTGTCAACACATCATACATACTGCTCTGTGCTGCCTTAGCTCCACTTACCTCCCCTAACACTGTGCAACGAGTCCCATAAATGCTTTATTGACCAAGTCTTCCCAAGAAGAGCTTATTTGATGCTTATTAGTGAATTGATACAAACTGAGTTTAGGGGTGAGATCAGCCGTTATTGAAGGGGCTTGAGAACCAGGCTTTGCTCCCAGGGGTGTGTGTGTAAAGTACAGCTCTGTCAGAGCCAACTGACTTTTAATGATTGCTCTGAGAAATATGCCTAATAGATTTAAATGCTCAATATTCTGTTTATGTGAACTTTTAAAAGCCCACAAGGAGGTAAGTGTGACATTAAAAGCATAAATCATATTTTAAATGCGAGTTGATTGCTGTATGCTGTGGTTGAACACTGGTTTGCTCTCCATAGTGTGTCACACTTGTGTTGCTTTTTCCTGTCTTGATCTCCCTCTTGTCCAAAAAGATCATATCTGAGGAGCCTGAGTTTCTGAGGGTCATTTCTTCACCAAGGCATCTTGGTGAGAGGCAGGAGCTTGTACATCCTCAGCAGCTCAAGCTGAGGCAGGCTGAGGTTTGGCTTGAGAGTCACTGTGTTTGTGGAGCTCAATCAGTGTTTATTTAGAATTTGCCTATTTTAAAATAGCAAAACGTGTAAGGTACATTCTGTGCTAAACTCAGCGTGTTTAACAGAATTGAGCCTAATAAACCCTCATCATGGAGTCATTGTTTAAAAACCAACAAAATTAGTGGTTAAAAAACCCACAAAATATGTGACGATGAGGAAAATGTTCTGCTGACAACACAAAGACCTTTTAAATAACTGTGATATAGCAATTTTTTTCTCCTAGAATCTTGTTTCTCCATTTAAAGGTATTTAGCCTGCCCTTGTCTGTGCCTGAGGTGCTGGTCCAGGGTGTTTTCAGAGGTGATGGGATCTGAGCTGTTGCCACGCCTGGGAATGTGGGACTGTTGAGAGTAAAGTAGGTGATGGGACTGAGATGAAGCACATGCCTGCTTAAAATCACTGCCCTGCAAGGAGCTGTAACTTGACAGATTTTTAATTGCAGAAGATGATCTTGGCCTACAGGTTCTGTCCACAAAGCAAATTAATTAGTTTTATTCCCAGGAGTGTTTAGAAATAGATTTTTTGGTATGGATTCAACTTTAACAAAAGCAAACCTATAGCTAATAGAGTGTTTGCTGACTATAATGATGAAACCCCAACCTTTTTATATCAAGTATGAGTACTACTAAACACAGAGGTCTTTCAAACACTGTAGGGTTTGGGGGTTTTCGCGTTATAATCTAGAGAAAAGGAACTTGAACCTGAAGTTGAGCATCCCTGGTGCTCTGTGAAGGTCAGTGTGTGTCTTCAGGACAGAGGAGTGTTGTTTTGGTGGCTGTAATTGGAAGTACTGATCATTAAGAAATTGAAGTGCTTATAGACTTGATCAGTAAAACTTTTCTGATTACCATTGGTATCTCTGAATGAACCACAGAAAATTACCAACCCTTGTCCCACAAAGACACAGACAAATTGGGAAGGGGATCAGGTAAGAGGTACCCAGCTCGTTAGAGGTGAGGAGGAATTACTGAAAAGGAGAGTAACTGAGCTAAATACTCAGACCCTTTTAATTAACTCATTAGGGCACTCTGAAATGAAATACTTCCATCAAAGTCACTCTGTCCTTGGGATTTGCTGGCGTGTGAATGCAATGAGGCTTTGATGGACCATGCACATGGGTGGCAGCAGCCAGTGTCCCCGGGGAGCTCCTGTCACACTGGGATGGGGTTAAACTGGGGAAAGAAAAAGGTTACCCTGGTGTCTTTGGATGGTGTAATCTACAAACAAACAAGAGACTGTCAACCTGGACACTTAAGGTGAGTTGAAACTTCTCTCCCTGGAGGTGTTCAAGGCCAGGCTGGATGGAGCTTTGAGCAACCTGGACTAGTGGGAGGTGTCCCTGCCGTGGCAGGGGGGTGGAACTAGATGATCTTTAAGGTCACTTCCAACCCAAACCATTTTGTGATTCTATGAAACACTCATTTCAAATTCAGCTTTGAGGAGCCATGTACCTGCTCTGGCAGGAGACTTTGTCCCTTGCCTGTGAACCCACTGGCATGGCAGCAGCAGCACGGTGCTTGCCCAGGCTCTGAACAGTGGTGGGAGAGGAGAAGGGATGCAGGATGCTTATGCTGACCCTGTTGCCGGGGTGGCAAGTGCAGAGATAGGTCAGCAGGGAACTGCAGCAGTCAGAAGGAAATTAGTAAACTTTGTGAAAGCCCATTCTGTAGCTGGGATAACTCAGATGTGTCCTGTAATGTCCTGATTTCCTGAGAGGGGCCATAGGAACAGTCTCCAGCCATGCTCATGCTTCTGGGAGGGTTTTCTCCCACAAAAAATTTCTTTTCTAATGGAAAGCTGGTTCTTCTTCCCCCTGTGGGACTGTGCAGTGACTCAACCACACATATGGAGACATCAGCAAGGGTTTAGGGGAGCTTGGTGATGGGAGTTGTACATAGAATACAGCTCATGGCAAGAGATGGGGGGAAGGCCAGAGACGTTGAGTGGAAATCTGAGAGGGTTATGGGGAGAAACAGACAGGGCTGGACTGGTGGGTGGGCAGCCCCACCTCAGTCCTGGCCCATAGCCATGGGGAAACCTGAGACAAAGCACCCATTAATTAATCCCCGCTTCTGATGTGGCCTGTCTGATGTGATATTTTAATTGCTCTGTGTAATCTGCAGCATCTGTGATAGGTCACAGCTTCAGCTATTTCATAATGAGCTATTTTGCCTGAACATGGCAAACTTCCCTTGTTTAAAGGGCAAGGGAATATTAAACAAATACCATTTATATTTATTTGCCTCAGATCAAACTGTGGCTCTCACATTAATTTTGTACATTTTTGGTAATTAGCCTGCTCAGCCCATATTTGGAATTCAAATCCAATATTTGTTGAAAAGCTTTGAATGATATTAAAATCTGCTTCCCAAGCACACAACAAACACCTCTCCCTCTCAGAAGATACCAGCCCTGGACTGAAAGTTGTCACGGCAGTATGGGTGGGAGATGGGCTTAAGTGGGTGCCAAATGAAGGTGCTGTGAGCTAGAAAAATGGGGAGCTGGCTGAGCACCCATGGTGCAGCCCCCCCAGGGGCATGGCAATGTCAGCCTCAGTCAACATCATGTTCTTGCTTTAATTACAATGTGCTGGGACAATCTGGCACCTTCTGATCTTGCATATTGGAGCAGGGAGTTGAGATAAGCTGGTACCTTCTTGTCCTGGGTCCAAGTATGGTGGGTTGGGATGCTCAGGCACTCCTGAAATGTCTGTTGCCTGGGAAACATACCCAAAAATTCCTCCTGCCTGGATCACGACCCGCTCTGAAGGGTGTCAAGAGTCCCTGACAGAAGTAATGGCCACAATGGAAAAACACTGACTAAAGTCAGTCATCTTGGGATCTTATCAATACTGACAAATCTCATGTGAATCTTGTCACTCTCAAATCTCTAACCAAGTTATGGTGATTATGGTAAATTTTGTGAAATCACCTGACAACTGACCAATAGTTAAGCGTTGTTCTCCCCTCATTCCCTTCACCCCTTTCCCTTTTCATCTCCAATCTCTCTATAAATCACCCAAACTTGAGTGCAGTTTGATTCTCCCTTGTGTATGTCCACCAGAGAGGTGCTGGAAGCCCCATCCCTGGAAATTTTGAAGGCCAGGCTGGATGTGGCTGTGAGTAACCTGCTCTAGTGGGAGGTGTCCCTGCCCATGGCAGGGGGTTGGAACTGGATCTTTGAGGTCCCTTCCAACCCTGATGATTCTATGATTCTATGCAACAATTAATAAGGTAAACCTTGCCATCAAATCGAACTTTGATAAATCTCCTCTAAACTTTGTTAAATTCCATTAAATGTATTAAACTCTGCTGAGTTATCATTGTATCTCAGTAAAACACACTCTATTCTGAGTGAGGTGCATTCGACTCGTTCCTCATCCTAAATCAGGATCCTGCAACAAGTGATTTTAAACACCCACCCTCGACAGGCTCATCTTCCCTTTGGGAAAAGGGGCTCTTCCAGTGGGGACCTTGTGCTGGGCTCCAGTGGGTGAGGCTGGGGGTGCCTGGGCTGGCCAGGGAGAGCCCTCAGCCCATCCCGGGAGCAGGACAGGGGTTTAGGGTGGAGGCGCTTCACACCCTGACCGGCCGCTGCATGTCAGTGTTGCTCCGAACAACGGCAGCGTGCTGGGGACCGTGTCCTGCAGCGAAAGCCCCGGAGCTTTAACGGGAGTTTTCTTGTGCTTTATGTAGCTGGACACCATGAAAACGGGTCGCCACAGTGTCTCTTTGCGTGGCTCTGCAGCAGTTGGGCTTTCTGGGACCGAAAGGGTGGGTGGTTACAGCAGGGCAATGGGAGTGCTGGAGGAGCTGGCTGGTTCCAGACACCTACAGAAGTCCTGTGGCTCTCAGGAGTTATCCCCTTCCCTCTCTGTGCACTGTGTTCCCTCTGTCTCTGCAGGAAGGACCAAACCTTGTGTCCCCCCTGCACTCATGGCTGTGACCCCAAACCCACCCCACAGCAGCTGGATGTCAGGGCCAGGGCACACACACCACTCCTGCCCCCCCCCAGATGCTGCAGTTCCACTTTTATACTCCTTTAATCACTTCCTTGAGTTCTATCATACATCTCCCTACTCGTTACAGCACGTCAGGCATCTGCCATGTGCTCATTAATTGGTCAATTACTTTATTTATATGCTAGACATTAATCTGAAGCACCAGTCATTACCAGTATCACGACTGTGGCTGGTGTTGTGTTTATTTTTTTATGGGTTTTATGTGCCATCAAGGCCAGGGGGGCTTGATCGGACCCCTGTTAACCCTCTGGGGACCAGTGACCAGCTCAGCCTGGTTCCTCAGCCCTGCCCAGCCCCAGGTCCCAGCACTTACAGGGCAGGGCTGTAATCACCCTCCACGTTTCCCAGCCCTTCCTCAGAGCTGTCCCTCATTGCCTTTAGCTTGTGCTTGGCTGCTGCCTTCAGCTCCTCACTGCTTCTTTCACACCACCTAAAACTAGAATAAAGTAAAAAAAGACCTGAAGCTGCAAAAAATAGTAACTAATGGGAGAGTTCTCTGTAGCTGTCTGCTGGGGCAGACCAGGTGCCACTGCTCATCCTGGTTTCAATCCTCATGTGCTGCCACAAATTGGCTCCATGTTCACCTTTAGGTGTCACTTCTGCTTGGAGATGTCACCAGCCTCTTCACCAGCTGGAAATGATGTGCTGCTGGGAAGCCTCTGCTCTTCCTCAGCTCTGCTCTCCCCCTCCCTGTGCTCCACTGCTGCTCATGGCACCTTCCCTGCTCCTCCTGCTCTTCTGATTGCAAATTGCTTCAGAGTGGGATCGTGTCCTTCTCTGAGATGTCCTGTCAGCCTAAAATGCCACAGCCATCATAAATAATTTAGGGCTAATGCTGCTCTACTAGACACTGCAATAAATAAATACCTGGTGTGTGCACAAAGGTTTCATTATCCTGCCCTTCGTGTCAACCCGTGGAGGTTCTGCCACCCAGCACATCAGGCTGCCAGTGCCATGGGGTCCACCATAACCAGCCATGCAGGTGCTCCCAGTGAGCTTTAGCAACTAAACTGGGAGTGGAAAGCCTGGTAGCTGGGAAGGGACATGGTTTTGCTGTTACACTGGTTGTAAGGTGTGAATGGCATCTCCTTTGCTCATCCTCTGGAGGTACTGATGTGGTGTCCAGCTGCTCCTCACCTTGCAGGGCAGCTGCTGCTGATGCCTGTGTCTGCAACTGGGGGAAGCTGGAGAGGTCTTTTGTTGATGATATTGCAATGATGCTGCCACGTTACAAACCAGTCTCAGTAATTCCTCTATGGATGAATAAAGACAAGAAAGTCTGAGCACAAAGCAACAGCAGGACCAGGATGGATGGTGGGGATAGAGTGGGCGGGGCAGAGTGGGGATTGTATCATAGAATGTTTTGGGTTGGAAGGGACCTTTAAAGGTCATCTAGTCCAACCCTGCCCCTTGCAGTGAGCAGGGACATCTTCAACTACATAGATCAGGTTGCTCAGAGCCCTGTCCAACCTGACCTGGAATGTTTCTGGGGATGAGGCAGCTACCACCTCTCTGGGCAACCTATGCCAGTGTCTCACCAATCTCATAATAAAAAAATTATTCCGTATATCTAGTCTAAATCTCTCCTCTTCTAGTTTAAAACCTGTCACAAGAGGTTCTGCTAAAAAGATTGTCCCCATCTGGACCTGTCCTGCAGCTGTGGGGACATGGAGCACAGCTCAGCAGCCTGGCTCTGCTGCTGCTCTGGGCACTGATACTAATTTTAGATGTGCTATTTCTCTGAGTTAATATTACTTTGAAATTGATAATATCCATGAAAATATTATCTCTGTACTTAAATCCTTTAGTTTAATTGAATAGAGCTATCATTATCCAGAGCTTGTTTATATATTGCTGCCTGCAAAATAGAGTCAATTTTCCAGGCCGAGATGATGAATATGAGCACCAAAGCCATTTTGTAATTTAATTTTAATAACCATGACTTGTTATTATTTTAATAACCATAAATAATATTTTTTTTTAATGTTGCAGTGCTCTGCACCAAACCTTGAAAGAACTATGCCATATTAATACAGTGGAGACTGTGTTAAAGTGCAGTATTATTATTATTTACTTAATTTTGTTATCAGATGTGCTCTTTGCTGTGAGGAGGAGCTGCTTTGGGTTTTTTAGGTCTGAACTTGACCACTGTTGAAGGCCTTTTACTCCTGCTGATGGCTCTAGAAACTAGATGAGTTATACTGAATTTTTCTTACATTCTTTTCCCTCAAAAGTCTAGAGGTGAAGCCACTCTGGGACATGTTTGAGCCCTGTGCTTGCTGCAGTGCATGGTGCAAAGTCCATGTTTTGGCCCAACATGCACCATCCCTGCAGCACAGGGAGACGTCAGGGCCCTGCCAGGACCTTCTCCTGCACCTCATCCTGGTGGCCATGGCCCCATGTGAGGTGTTCCCCACCCAGCTCTCCCAGCTCGTTGGGTGCAGCTGTGCTGCTTCACCTCAGCCCTAATTGCCTCCTTCACCTGATGCATATTTATTAGCAAACATCAGCCCCTATTTTGCAGGATCTGGTGCTGGGTGTGACCCCTGGTGGGGCAGCACCACCTCAGCTGCCCAGGGAGGACCAGGGTTGGGGCTCAGTCTGGAATTGCCATTTCTCTCACACCCTCCCAGCTTTGTGCTGGGGCTCAGCTGGCAAACGAAGCCCTGAACCAGGCAGGTATATGGAGAACTGAGCATCACTCACCTCCATGGCTCGTGCAGGGGTATGTGACCATCAGGTGGGAGGGAGCAGGTCAAGATCTCTCTCTAGAAATTCACAACCTGCCCATGTTGGCCCAGACATTGAGCATGAAATGAAAGCTAAAGGACAGAACAGTATTTTTTTCATGCCTGCCTGCATTCATTGTGTGGGTGCTTTACATATAAATAGGCTCATTCCAGTGAGGGCTCCCCCAAAGCCAAGGTGAGGGAGATGTGTGTCCCTGCTTCCCTGGGCAGGACGGGCTGGTGGAGCCCACTGGTGCTGAGCACAGTGCTCTTCTCACCCCCAAAACAACCTGAAACCTTCAGCCTTGTAGGAAGGTAAAAAATTTGCTATTTATTGCTCTTACTTTGCCCTTGCTTATTTATGAGTTTGTTTTTTCTGTTGCTGAAGACACGCAGGTGGGCTCAGCCCATGTCCCACTGCTGTGCTCATGTACAACATACTGGTGGCAGCTCTGCAGGGAGTGGGGCTCAGCTGAGCAGCCCCACAGCTGGGACCCACTGCTGGGCACTGGGGTGACCTGGGCAAGCAACCAAAGTGATTGCCACACACGATTTTTCCCCACAGGCAGAGGCATCACAGTGGAGGCACCTCCACGTAGCTCTTCTGGTTGGGTTTTTGGGGTGTACTTCGGTCAGAAGGTACCAAACTGGTCTCTCAGGTCCCATGCCCACCTGCTCTGCAGTGGTGCTACCTGCCTAGGACCTTCACTGTTGGATTCTTGTTTTTCAGGAGATGACCATAACATCCCCAGACTGAAGTCTTGTGCTGCTCCAGGACACTGGATGCTCACGAGGGAGCATCACCCACAGAAGCCCCTGGAAGGAGCACAGTGGAAGCTGGTTTCCAATCGGGACCACCAGACTGGTTGGACCAGAGGTACCCCTGGAGGGGCTGCCCCTGCTGGGGTGTGATTTGGGTGCACATCATCTGTTTAATACCAGGATCATGTCCTACGATGCACACGTTGTGGTGACTTGGAAAAACCAAACTGTGGATGACGGAAACTCCAAAAATTGGTCAGGATCAGCTGCAATATTGGGTGAAGCCTTTTTTTTTTTAAAAAAAAAGAGCCTTGTTGAAAATGTGGGAACTGCAGGATAATACATCTGTGTAGTGAACGTTTGAGGAATTTATTTACCCATGCTGCTGCTCACTCCAGGGCCAGGGCAGAGCACCTCCTGCCCTGGCCACAGCCCAGAGGTTCTCCCCTGCCCCTTGTCCTCTCCCACAGGGTCCCCTTTGGATCCAGCCAAAATCAGCCAGTTTCACTCATCAAGAAGAAAAAAGAAATGCTTACAGGGTACCAAAAGAGAAATACACATTTCCCAGCTGTGTCCTGGGTTCAGCGTTGCGGGCAAAGCATTGGTGGCACCTCAGGATCCTGAGGTATGGCCCAACCCTGAACTAAACTGGATAGGCTGGAAGAGGGGGCTAATATGGACCTTATGAGGTTCTACAAGTGTAAGACCTGGGAAAACATAATCCAGGAGTGTAGCACAGGTTGGGATCTACCTGGCTGGGGAGCAGCTCAATAGGAGTGAACACTGTGCTGTTGCCTCGAAGAGACCCAACAGGATGCTGGGTTATATCAACAAAGGCATCACCAGCAGAGACAGAATGTCATTATGCCACTCTACTCAGTGCTGGTCAGGCTACACCTGGAATACTGTGTTCAGTTTTGGTCCGTGCCTTGCAACAAAGATGTGGACAGGCTGGAGAGGGTCCAGAGAAGGGCCACAGAAATGATCCAAGGACTGGGAAGCTGCCATATGAGGACAGGCTGGGAAAGCTGGGTCTGTTCAGCCTGGAGAAAAAAGGCTTAGGGGAGACTTATCTCCATGTTCTAGTGGTTACAGAGAAGATGAAGACAACTTTTTTTACAAGTAGCCACATGGAAAAGACCAGGGTCAACAGGTACAAGTTACTCCTGGGGAGATTCTGGCTGGGCACAAGAGACAATTTTTCACGAGAAGAATCAGCCAGTGGAATAATCTCCCCAGGGCAGTGGTGGGGTCCCCAACATCGGACATTTAGCTGGACAACCTTGTCTAGACCAGGCTTTTGCAAAGAATGGTTGGACCAGATGATCCTTGAAGTCCCTTCCAACCTTGTGTCCTGTGTTCTTTGATCAAATACCTGTGGAGCATCCTGAACAGAGAGGCTTGCTTGGCCCAAGGGACATCAGCAGGGAGGGACCCTCCCTCCTCAGTGAAAAGATCAGTGGGCTCTTTATTTTTTTTTTTTTCTTTACAGTTTTATTTACAAAAGGTATTAAAACTCTTTGTACAACACCTCATTAAAATGAGGCTCAGTAATTGATGCCCACACATGCAGTTTTTGCTTTTACAGCCATTAGTTTGCTTGGCAATTTTTCTGCTCACTGAAGTGCAGTTTCAACGACCAAAAATAGGAACTTAAATTACCAAAAAAAAAAAAAAAGGAGAAAAAAACCAAAAAAAAAGACAAAGGAAAGAACCCCCAAATCCCCCAAAGCATAAGAAAAGAATATACTGAAACAAATCATCGTGAGACTACTGCCAAACTTCCGATAGCTTGAAGTTGGTAGCTGGAATTGGAAAGCACTCAACACGTTTTGTTTTAGCTTTACATGCAAGTTTAAAAAATATCGAACCATTTACCAAACTCCCTTCACTGCTGTGAAGCCTCCACTCTTAAAAATGGATCTGATAAACATACATCTTTTATACAGCTCTTAAGAAAACTGGTTTGTTTTAAATACAACTCAATAACCGCACAGCTGTAGCTCGCCCGTGCTGGGGACGTGGTCACCTTCAGAAGTTGAAAAGAAAAAAAAGATAAATCACAGTTTCATGAAAAGAAAATGGAAACAAAGCAACAAATTTTTTTTGTTGTTGTCAATATCTTGTTAAAAACTTGAACAATAAATTATTCTCCTATGAGCTTTTAAAATTATTTTATATTACATTTTGTTGGAAATACTTATTTTTAACAACTTTCCCCATATGATTTTTTTCTTCTTTTTTTTTTTTCCCTTTAAATTTTTAAATCCTATTAAAAGTTCAAATCTATCATCAGCAAACTAAATGCCTAAGGGTCAGACTGGTTTAAATGAGTTTCTTTTTCCATTGTATGTTACTGATGAAATCAAACTCTATAGTAAACTACAGAAAATACATATTGTCGATTAGAGGTAATTAGTATGCAGATATTCCATTGAACATTTCCCATGTGGTTGACAATATGTTTAAAGGTTGATTCTTTCTTTTTTTTTTTTTTTTTTTTTTTTTTTTTTTNTTTGTCTTTTGCTTTTTTTTAATTTTTCTTTTTAAAGATGAAGTTAAGTAGTTTCCAGGCAGAGGCTCGAGGCTGAAACGCTGCTGCTGTCTAAGAGGTTGGATGTGAGTAATAAATAGTTGGCCTCTACCTGTAGCAGCCTCTCCCCAGCAGCCACGAAACAAGAGTTGGCAGGAGCTGATAGAATATAACAGTACTAGCAGGAGTCATGTTAGATTGCTGAATATTACTCTGGAACTGCAGCTCTACTTGGAGTTACTACCCTCTGTCCTGACGCCTGTTCAGAGCGAAGCGTTAGCTGAGCACAGTGCTAGTGTGGGAGAACTGGGGAAAACCAACCTGCACTTCTCTTGCCTCATTGCTTGATATTAAACAGTGAATTAAAATGCAAATGCACAGCAAGAAAAGAGATATATGGTCTGAACCTAAACAGCAAATTTCTTTTTTTTTTTTTTTTTTTTTTTCCTTTTTAAAGCCACCCAGTGTCGTTTGAATAAAGCACCTGTAGGTCTGCCTGATGATAGAAACAAAAACCAAAAAAGGAATGCAGTATTTTCTGCCTGCACTTTAGCTACCTTGTCAAGAAATTAATTTACTGATCTGGAAGCAAGACATGCAGCTCCACAAATTACTTTCTTTTGGATTTACAGATTCACAGTCATTGACCTTAACGGGTTGAATGCACAGATTCTCCTCCTCAGGTGTTACACCTTTTACCGCTATACAGGACTGCTCAGATTAGCTGGAGAGTTGAAAGTGGCTCGGAAAAGAAAACTAAAAACCACACCACTGGTAAGTAAATACTGAAACATCTTGACATCAGCTCATACAAGCAGTGACAGGCCAGCCCGTGTTCGCACGCAGCACATTTCTGAGGCTTTGTGTCAGGAGGAGTTTCATAATTGGACAGGGAGGGGGTGGCTGATGGAACCGGCTGCGGCTTGTGCCCAGGACACGAGCTCAGTTCCTGTGCAGTGGTATCAAAGAATGGCTTTTGTTGCACTGATCTTTTTACAAGAATTTTTTTTCACACTAGTATCTTGTTACCAGTCCTTTCCTTTTTCCTCTTTTCCTCTTTTATTTCCTCTTTTTCTCTTTTTTTAATCTTTTCTCTTTTCCTTTTTCATCGCTTTTCTTTTTTCTTTACTTTTCTCTTTCCTCCTTTCCTTTTCTTTTCTTTCCTCTCTTTTTTCTTTTTTCCTTTTCTTTTCCATTTTCTTTTCTTTTCCTTTTCATTTTCTTTCCTTTTTTCTTTTCTTTTTCTTTCTTTATTTTTAATTTTTTTTTCTTTTCTTTTCTTCTCTTTTCTTTTCTTTTACTTTTCTTCTCTTTCCTTATACTTTCCTTCTCTTTTCTTTTACTTTTACACCTTTCGAGCAAAGCAAGAATATTTCGGTGATGGTTTGCATTGTTGTGAGTCTCAGAGTCTTCCATAAGGCACTGAAGGAAAAAATATCAGTTTTTCCTATTAAAAGTACATTGCACCATCATCAATGCGTGTCATGCCTGACACCTCGGAGAGAGTACGACTGGCTCAGGTGGTCCGAATCCGTGAAGTAGCCACATTCTCTGCTGCTTCTCCTCTTGGGTGCTGTCAGGGTGAGGATCTATAATAAAACCAGAAAGATTCCATCACTGCCCGGCACCAAGGGGCAGGGAAGCTCAGCCCGGGGAGCAGTCTCTGGGGGATGGGCTAACCAGGCTTTTCCAGAGTCATTTTCCAGCAATTCAACTCTACCTTTCATGCTTTAGAATTCATGATTTCTAGGGCAGATTTTTTGTTCTATTGTAGATTTTTGGAGACTTCTTAAAAGCACTTACCTGACCTGATTATAGCTTAAAAACATAAAGGGGAAGAGGTCCCTAGCAAGAGAGATGCAAACTCTGATTACAGTAATTTCTAAAGCAATGAACAAAATACTTTTATATGCAGTGAACTAGCAGAATGCTGGAGGGAGGAGTTACTCACTTCAGCATGAAGCCAGATATCACTGTTAGTAACGCAGGGTGGTACCAAGCTGTTCAGGGAAGAAATTTAAATTACTTCTACTGAGACAGCCATTGGATGATGGTTCAAAAGCCCTTTTGCAGCAGTCGTTTGATGCACACAACAAAATATCACACACAGCTTAAAAAAAACCAGAAAGGAAGAAAACCCAGAGGGTTTAGGTCCCGGCCCGTAGCCGTACCCCTAGATTTTCACACTTTCTGTGCCGTACACGTTGTAGCCTTCTCTGTACGTAGCGTAATTCTGGGTGTTGGTGGCAGGAGCAGGTTTGAAGTTCTGCGTGTTCTTGGTGAGTTTCATTCGCTTGGACTCGGCCCGAGACTTGTAGCAGAACTCGATCAGTGCCACCATCATGGCCAGCCCCAGGCCTCCCACCAGGATATAGAACACCCCAGCAACATTGCTCAGGCTCAGGGCGCTCGTCTTGTCCTAAGAGAAACGAGCCACGCCGTTAGCTTGGCTGGGAGGAGCAGACAGACAGACAGACACACACACACAACAGGCTATTTGCACTTAGTCCTAGCTGCAGTGACTACACTGATGGTGCTCAGTGCCCCACTCGTGGGTCAGTGCTGTCCCCCCCGGCCCCGGCAGCCCCGGGGCTGCGCAGCAGTGACTGCTCCATCTCCCACCTTTGGTGGGTGAAACCCTGGCTGCCTCCAAGGTGATGAGGTTTGTTTTTGGGCACTGACTTCCCCAGGCCTTCAGCATCCCCGAGCAAACCTGCCTATGGCCGAGCATCTCTGGTGGCAAAGGCACCTTGGGGAAGCTCTGATGGGGAAAGCCCTTGCTGTGTAAAACACCAGGTTTTACAGAAGGCCATTATAAAATTAGAAAAAAGAAAATTCAAACCACTACACACTTGGTTTTGGTGAATGTAGATAAAATTACTGAGATGCTGCTAAACTTATCTACCTTTTTTTTCAACAGTTAGGGGAAAAAAAAAAAACCTTAGGAAGCTGGTCAGTTACTTTAAGGTCAAGCAGTGAGCCCTGAGCTAAACTAGCACCTGTGGTGACCGAGGGAGAATTACTGAATAAAACCAGAAAAAATGCTGGCCAGGGTTTACCTTCCTTCAGTACATGTCAGATGGGGAGGAGGCTTGCATTTTTAAATCCTGTTTAAATAAAGCTACCTTTTTGCTGCTGTGTGCGGGAATGGCTGCTGGCAGGGCAAGCACCCCACCCCACACCAGCCCAGCTGCATGATGGAGCTTGATTTATGAGGATCTCCAGGGACCATAAAACTTGCATATATTCAGAATAAAACATGATCTACCTCGTAAGTGCCTGTGTGTTTCGCAGGCAGTTTGGATAGATGCAGTTGTAGCAAACAGCCTGCCTTCTAAACTAAAGATATTACTCATTTACACCTCTTTTCAATTACAGTTTCCTTCTGCAGCTGCTGTGCATTCCCACGTCCCACCATCCCGAATTTATCTCCTACAACAGCTACAGGGCTGTGCCCTCAGCAACTTCCATTCCAGCTGAAATCAATGAATTTTTATTATTGGCTTCGGCAGAACTTGAAATTGTCCTCTGACACTGAGAGGGTGCCTCCAAATTACAGTTTTCTGTCTGAATGATTATAGAGAGCACTTCCAAAGGCACCGGGGGAGTTGGCCACTCGACTGCGACGGGTTTCAGCTGGAGCTGGATTTCTCCTCCTCTTGGTGCCTTTGAAAATGTCCTTCACTCCAACAAGCCCAGCACTTCTACAAGGTTTTTCTCCTCAACGGTTCTCTAAGCACTAAAAAAAAAAAATCCCCCGTGTTTCTTTTAACTGAACAGTGTAAATATTTCCTCCAGTTTAAGTGTGCAGCTCCCAGGTTGATCCACCCATCAGCTCAGGGGTGGGATCTCCACTGGCTGGTGTGGGACAGGGCACTACAGCAGCAAAATGGTTCAAAGCAGAATAAAAAAAAAACCCCAAACAATATTTATGTAAAGAATTACCAATAGTATTTCTAGATTTTTGTTTTAAAAACATCAAACCAATTTCAAACGGAATTGGGAAATAGGGCAGGAAGGGTGTTTTTTCCTTATCACAGGTCTGGCCTGAAATTGTCCACCCTTAGCAAGCGTGTGATTGTTCCCAAACTGACATGTAGAGAATCTAAGAAGCCACAATTTTGAAACAAAAATGTGCTTTTTTTGAATAAAACTAAGAATAAGAAAAGATGCTGGCCTGAATAATACACTGACTGTGCTGAAACTTGCACATTTAAATGAGGACACCAGTTTGGGAGGCTTTGGGGGCTTCTCTTCCCATGTTTTCTTTAGCAAAATACTCAAATATCAAAACATACTTACAACTACAGTCTGTCACTGCATAAAAGAAAAACGCTGTCATGTTCAGAGACTTAATTATTTCTTTTTCTTTTTCTATTCTTTTCTTTCAACCTTCAGAACGTAAATATCAACTTTTGAAAGCCATTCTTTGTATAAACAAACAGTGGGTCAAAATGTGATTGCTAATCAGTACAAAAAGACCTTCAGCGACTGACCTTACTTCCGGAGTCCTTGCTTCCACATTCCCCTTTATCGTACCACCATTTGCTTTTCAGCTTGTCTAAGATGCCTGCCTCACTGAGTTTCAAAACGGCAAGGTTTACAGGAGTTCTTCACGTGGGAAATAACATAAATAACATTATATTATGTTATTTTATGTTATTCAATCTTTAAACTACTTTAAAACTATACAAAGCGATAAAGCAGGGTTCCTGGCCACAAAGTATTTACACTGCAGGCAACTGGATCATCCCCTTAAGTTAATGCTACAGCAACTCTAGATTACCAGGTCCTGCCCATATCGCTTTGAGTAATCGGCACTCACTGTTAAATGAAGGCAGCAGAAACAAAGCAAGGCCAATTTCCCAGTTTGGGCCAGTCAAGGCACCCACAGTAGCTTTAGGGATCATGGTGGGTTTGATCGAGCAGGACCCCTCCTATTGCACTAACAGACAGCAAGCCCCACGAACGAGGAATTGGGGCTGTGTGTGTGCTCATCTGCAAAGCAAAACCCCCCGGGGGGGTGGCACAGAGGGACATTTTGTCACCCATCGTGGCTGTTTCCCTGCCCTGTGATGGTTTCTCCAGCTCCTGCCCGTGCCACCACAGGGGCTGCGCTCGGAGGCACCGCCCGGGCCTGGAGCTGCCACATCCCCTGTGCCAACGGTCCCAGGAACTGCAGCAGGAAAGAAGCAAATGAAGACCTTTATGGAACAAATTAGTGAATGTGGAAGTGCCCAGGGTGGGAAATGTTGGCAGGATGAAGGGAGCTGCTGACTGCAGCGCTGCCAAGAGCCCAGGGGCTCCTGAGCTCGCCTGTCCCTTCCTTGTGGGAAAGCGGCACCTGAGGAGCCCTCAGTTGGGTTCTGTCATCTCAATTTCCTCCTTGTGTGATGTCTCTCCTCCCTGTTTCCATGACAGGCTCTCTGCACTAGGGGTATCTTCAGTTCCTACTCCTGCTTGCAGAGCTTTGATCCCTGCTCCGTGGCCATGCGGGGCAGTTGGTGAGGAGGAAAGGGATGGGTCTTTATTCTCAGTGATGCTGTGCTGCTTTGTATGGGACACCACCAGGCAGACACAGGCATGGCTGCCCTGCAACATGCCCCACTGTGGCTCCATCCACATCAGCAGAGGAGACACAGCTGCTCAGTCCATGTCCACCCTGGTGCCAGCCTCACTTCTCTCTCTCACTGCTCCCTGTTTTTCTCCTGCCCTGCCCAAAGTGCACGGCTCTGCAGAGCAGAAGAGATGCAGGAGGAAGAGCAGCACAACCTACACAAAACACCTTATCTACAAGGTAAATTACATGGTGGCATTTAGGGAAATGTCCTCAGGCTGGGAGGGCTCAGAGCCCTCGATCAGCAGAATCAGCTGAGCCCTGTCATGCCTGGAAGCAGCTGAAGAAAAGCCCCATTCCCTCCTCTGCCAAGAAGCTGTCTCCAAGATGGCCACGAGACCTGTCAGTGGCTGATGTTGAAAAGTGCTGCCCTTGGAGGTACTGTGGGACCTCTGGGAATAGAGTGGGCAAGAGGTGACTCCCTGGAGGGTGGCAACCCATGGAACAGAGCACAGGCTGTGCTCAGTCAAGCCCAGGTAGGTCATGGGCTATCATGGGAAAGATGAGCAAGTTCAAGAGCTCCTGAGCTGAATGCCTCACAGATGCACCAACATGCCCCACCGTGGCATTACCAAGGCCACCAGGGAGGGCAAAAGCAGGGAGAAGCCACGGAGCTGGGGAGAACTGCTGGTCCCTGGTCCCAGCAGCAGCGATGCTGGCACTGGCAGAGCTTCCTGGCTGGCCAGGCAGCGGCAGCACCAGGCAGCACCACTCCTCCTGGGCTGCACAGGGCTCAGTTCCACACCAGCCAAGATTTTATTTCTATAAAATGGCTATTTTTAAGCAGCAGCTGTAATCTAATTAAGCATCAATCAGGGCGGGCTGTCCGTGCTCAGCTGATGGGCGGTGGGGACAAGCCGCACGAGGCAGGATGGGTTGGCTCAGCTCTGGCAGTGGGCATGGAGCCTCTCCACCAGGAGCTGGTGGCATCGTAAAAAGCCACCTGTACCCCAGATATGTTTGTATCCATCAATAGGTACGACTATAAAATATCAACGAGATCAAAGCACACTCCACAGACACGTCAAACACCCTTGGTGCTGCAGGTAATGCACCTGCCCCCTTGGTTTATGCTGATGGAGACCAAGCAGGTCCTGACCAAGCCATCCCCGTGGACCTTCCTGGGCAGCTGCATCTTAACAGGTCCCTGGTGATGCCCAGGCAAATATCCTACAAGAAGCTGTGCACGATTGTGATGCAAGACAGTGAAAGCCGAGTGCCTTTACCCACCCATTACAAGCCCCAGCAGAAAGAGTGCTGTAGATTACTGCTCAGAGAACAGTGCTCTCATTTTAAATTTCATTTAAAAACTATCCAATTTGGAGAGATTTTACACAATACATCTCTCTGCTTTGAAAAGCACTGTGCAGCTGAGAATACACGAACAATAGGGAGAAGGTTATAAACACCTTTTCTCCTACCCGCATTTTTTATTGTGCAAATTTTCCCCTCCCCCCAGTCCTATTCCAAACACTATTTTTAATTTGCATGCCTTTATAAACCCCATATGGAGTACAGAGAATTTGCATAACATCCAATACATTATAGATTAGCTTTCACAACATTATACAGTATTGGGAAATGAGGAGGCTTAACATGCTAATTAGGGTGCTTTATTTTTTTTTTCAAAGCCAAGATTGCAGTTAATTGCGCACACTCAGCTGCCAAAAAAAAAAGAGGAAAAAAAAGTAGTAAACTAAAATTATCTTAACTAAACAGATGGGAATTTGCCTAAACCAGGGGTTTGCTCTAGTTTGTCATGGCCCTGTTTGTCAGGTGAGGTATGGGCAGCAAAGCAGGGACTTGCTCTGTCTGTCCTGGCATGAGGAGCAGAGCAGAGTGTTCTTGTGAGATGGGCAGGTTGTGCAAGGAGGGACTGGGGGGGGAAAAGTCTGACACAGAATCACAGAATCATTCAGGTTGGAAGAAACCTATTAAAATCATCAAGTCCAACTGTTAACCCAGCACTGCCACCTCCACCACTAAATCATGTCCCTCAGCACCACATCTACGTGTCTTTTAAATATCTCCAGGGATGGTGACTCCACCACTTCCCTGGGCAGCCTGGTCCAGGGCTTGACAACCCTTTTGGTGAAGAATTTTTTCCTAATATGCAACCTAAACCTCCCATAGTGCAACTTGAGGCCATTTCCTCTTGTCCATCAAGGATTCTCTACAACTCCTCTTGACATGAAGGAGAAACTGGCTCCTGTCCTCCCCTGCCTTAGCCCATCCCATCATGCCAGCATGCAGATGACCTGGAGGTTTGCCTGAGTGAGCTCCTGGCCTCCTTTGGCTCTATTTTGCTGTCTGGGGCACTGGGATGAACAGCACGTATCCGAGCAAAGAAGCCCTCTCAATGTGCTAGAAAAAGCACTAATTAGTGAAGCACAAAATGCAGCTTGTTTGGTTGAAGTCCTAAGGAACAATTTTCTCTGCTTCTAGGAAATTAGTCCCAAGGCCTCTTAACGTGTGAGCTGCTCTCCTGAGCAACAGGATTTGAGTGACCTCCTGGTGGGAGAAAGCTCTGATGCTTCTGCAGCCCCTGGTCCAGAGCTTCACCCGTGGAGATGCAACGAGAGCTGGAGTGGGATGGACTCCTCAGATCCCAGATTCCCAAGTAAATACATTGAAAAGTGAGCCTGGCTACTGGTACATTTTCCAATTCCTCTGGGTAGCTGCCCAGCCTTGCTCAATTTAACAGTGAGAGTCAGGCGTGGCTTTGGCTGAGATCCTGCTGGAGGTGCAGGAGGGCAGGTCTGGATCGTGGTGTCTCTCTTGCCGAGCGCTCAGCAGAGCAGGTTGGGTGTGGACTCTCCATATCACACCTTGGCTTGCAGCTCAGTTCATCCCAAAAAGGGCCCTTGGGCAGTGCCAGCACCTTGCCCACACCGGCCAGCTGAAGGCTACCAAGTTGCATCGTGGTTTGTTTGCTCTTACAGAGAGAAGTGTAGGGCTCTTCCATGAGCAAAGGCTGCTGGCTGTAGGAAAGGATTTTTAATACCTTGCCCTAGCACTGTTTGTTTGAGGGGGGATTTTCTTTAATTACCTTAGAGGCAGAGGAACAGGGAGGCTGAATGACCCAGGTCCCATGGGGAGGCCGCGTCCCAGACACCCACCTTCTTCCCTGGCTGGCTGTGCCTCCCCAAAAATGGCTCAGAGGAGCATTTTCCCAGTTTCTGGGTTTCTCAAGACTTCAATTTCCTCATCTTTTTCCTGGGATAACGTTGTGCTTTCCAGCTGCTTTTTAAATGAGGTTGCTGTGGTTGGGCTGCACGGGGTATCCTATGAGGTCCTCGGCCCTTTCCCGGGTGGCTGCAGCTGTTTTTCTTTTGCCTTTAATTTATGACAGGATTCTTTTTATCTCCCCCCGTGTGGTTTCCAGCCCAGCTCTCTAGTAGTTTGGTTGCTTTTATCAAAGTAAAATATTCAGAGGTTTGTGCTCTCTTGTGCTCTGTACACCCAAGAAAACAAGCCAAGGCAATTAGGATTGGGATGCCAGTGTTTTGGATGTTGTAGGACACTATTCTTGGGCAGAACTTGCAGTGTCTTATTCCTCATCATAATAGGATTTCTTTGTCTGCTTGTGCTTCTCACCCAGATGTAGTAGGCTTGGCTGATCCAGGCTTAACCACATTAGGCTGGATTTGCTGGGCAACTTTACTAAACCCTGCTAAGAATTTTTTTGCTGCTATCTACAAATGACTGGAAGACTCGTGTCTAGAGAAACGGCAGCAGGTGCCTCATATGGAATAGTATTGCTCCCAATGGCAAATTAAGCCATTTGCTATGGTTGATTTATTTAAAAGAGGTGTGACATTAAGAAGATTGGTGCCCATCTACTCTCACAGGCTTCACTATATCAGAGCTTGCTGTGAACATGATTTTACCCCCGGGACAGAGGTGGGTTTTGATGGTGTTTCAGCAGTTTGGTTTCTCTGCTCTGCTGTTAGAAGGAGTTGCTCGGGTGCTGGCAGCATTACCTTCCCCTCTTCAGCCATCAGTTACTGCTAGGAAACAAGCTTGGCAGTCTTCTTCCAAATGCAACGTGGCACCATTTCAAAGGAAGTTCCTCTTCCCTTTGGCCCTGGAGCCTTCTCCCTGCTGCATTTCAGCTCCCCTTGGCTTGGGACAGCAGCTCCAGAAGTCCCGCTGCACCCCTTGGTGCTGGTGGCCCCAGGTGACAGGACAAAAGTGACAGAATGAACGGATTTTTTAAGAGCAATGTGCATTCATTCATTCAAATCTCATTCTTGAAATAGATCCCCAAAGCTTCAGGTTCAGTTTTAAAATCCTGGCCACCTCATTCAGGAATCCCTCCAGCCCTTCCTTGTCATGAAGGTTGATCTTGCAGAAAATACAGCATCACTTCCAGGCTGAGTGTGTTCCCCATGGTGAGGTGTGAGATCATCCCTCAGAGGAATGAGCTGCTACATGGTCTTTGTAGAGCATCTATTGTGTTTCTATTTCATTACTATTTTCCATCCACACCACTGACATGGAAAAGTGGGAACATGATGATGCAGAGCCCGTCTGCTCTCTCCTCTTACTTCTCTTTGAGACATCCTCACCCTGTCTGAGGGATTTCTTGCCCTGCCACAGCACCAGTTTTGGGTTAGTTGCATTAATTTTTATCTCCATTGAGAAAACCAGTGGCATTATATTATCTCTTTCTGCCCAGAACAAGCTTGAAGCAGAAGTAAATTAATCATCAGAGAAATAGTGATCAGTCCCAAATGTGAGACAGTCTAACTTCTGCCTCTCTCAAATTATAACAGGTTTTTAATTTGATTAATGACCTTTTAGGTTCATTTTCATTATTTTGCCTGAACCTATGGAGATTAGATAACCCCCAAGCAGATAACTTCCCTAGTGCCATCATTCTAACTTCTACTGGCTTAAGAGAGAGACGCAGTAGGCTGAAGTCCCACATACACCCCAGCAAAAGTTGGCCAGGATGCTCCTTTGGCAATCTAATTCCAGTTACTGGCCACTGTGTTTATGTGCTGGTGCTGCAAACAGGACCCTTCCTTGAACAAACTCAGACTGCAGAGAAGAGTCTGAGCAGCTTCTTGGAAAACTGCTGTTAATTTGTGAGAAGAACATCCTGATCTTGCCAGGAAAGGGCTATTTTCCAGGAATGAGTGATGGGAGGTACTGATGCTAGTGGCTCTGTAGTCAGGCTTTGGGGTGGTCCTCACAAGTTGCAGCAGCTGACACAGAGAAGAGCTGTTGACCACTACAGGTGAGATTTTGGGGCTAAAGTCACTTTGGGACTTGAAACCCTCACTCAATACTCTTTGGGTGCTGCCTGTAACTGGTGTTTGAGTGGCAGCAACACCAGAGTTGGGTTTATTACTGGCAATCAATAAAGAGTTAAGTGATGACTGGAGCAGCTTTGGATAATTCACATCCCGTTCTACATTCTAATGGAGGTAATATAAATGTTATACCCAAATCTGATCATTGCCAAGGAGAGCAAATGAACATGGCAGACAGCACACTGCTCCCTCAAACCTGACGAACTATGGCTCAGAATTAATTTAGAATTTTTAGAGGCAATCTTTCAGAAAAGGGAGCTGCAAAGAAAAGGTGTAACAAGTAAAGGCTCTTTGAAGGGCTTCCTCGGAGCTGCACAGGACGGGGTGGGCAGTGCATGGGTTGCACTGAACCTCCCAGGCAGTGGGAGGCAAGGGCTGACCTGGCATCTTCCACCACCTGAGGTTTTACAAACTCCAGGTGTTCTGATGTTCTGTAGAATATTTGATGTACAGTGTGGCATCTTGTCATTGCTGTTGCTTGTAGCATCTTCAGAGTCCAAATGTAGCTCTTCTGGGGGTCAAGAGTGAAGAAATAACCCATGAGCTTGAAGGAAGACCCAGAATAACATCAGCAGAGAGAGCTCCTCTCTGGTCTTGAAAATGTCCCTTTTCCACTTGTGCCTGGGACTGAGGCTCAGGATACCAGACAATAAGCTGCAGAAGAGCTGATCAGTGTCCCAGCCCAGGGGGGGATGCTTGGCTGCCCGGCCAGCTCAGGAGGATGCCAGTCACCGGGGAAGAGCTCCAACCACCACAGCTCCACTGCTCTTGTGAGTGGTCTCCATACAGGAGGGCTTGGTGGCTTCTGCAGTGCTACACAGGCAGGACATCTGCGTCCCCAGCGGCACTGGGGAGAGATGGGTGCCACCCCACCCAGGGACAGAGTCCACTCAGTGATGAAACTAAGACATTTAAGGCCAGTGGCAACACGGATCCTTCTCAGAAGGTTGCTAGATGGATGCTAGCTCCAAACATATGGTAAACGTGGCCAGCAGGAGCCTTGTCCACTGCTAACAGGTCTGGCTAGAAGGTCAAAGAGCTCCTGATGTGCTGAACACCGCATTAGCCACAATGCAAAGTCCTGCGTGGTCACCAACAAGCCCTTTCTCATTTTTTCCCAGCAGTTCAAGTATCAGATGCCAAATAAGTGGCTGGAGAAGGGCTGTGGGAATGCAGACACAGCTCACTAGGGACATGGTATTTAGAGCAAAGCTGTTTGTGTTTAATGTCCCCTGGCACTGGCTGCTCAGGTACATCGGGGAGGCAAAATCAGTGCCAAAGACACCCCCGGGCTCCGGCTGTGTCACACCACACGGGCACAGAAGAGCTGTAAATCTGGTCTAACATCTGCCTAGACCAGGTTTATTGCTGATTTGTGGGATCAAAGCCATAGGAGATTCCTGGCAAACCAGACCTTCTGAAGATTGCAGGATAAATGAAGCATGATGTTGTCCCTCAGAGCCAGCCTGTGGTCCTTGCTGTGCCAGCAGACCTAGAGCTGCACTCTCTGCAAAGGGCTCTTCACCCTCCTTTCCAGATCCCAGTGACGTGGAGGAGGAGAAAGTCCATGGTGGTACCAGGTGTTGGTTAGTACATTATAAAGTGTTTTTTGACCTGGTTTATTTTTATCCCTACAATTTCTGCCTAATCCCTTTAATTTAGGGATCTGACACATTTAGAGAACTCTCACTTCTGCAGCAGGAATTGTTCTTCTCTTGGTTTTTATGACCAAAGCTGTCCTTGCTGGCTGGAGCATCCCTGGGATTGCTGACATCAGCATGACCCAACCAAAAACGTTGTAACATCAAAGAGTTTAGACATTAGATGCTTGGGTTTCTAAAATCCACCTCATAGTGTCAGGGGAAAGGCAAGTGGACTGAAGCACAACCAACCAACCATTTCCTTAATTCAAAATGCTTCCTAAAACCCTCTAGGGTAAAACTACTGAAACACTGAGTCAATTGCTCCTGATGGTATCACTGGCAAATCTTCACTAACTTCAGGGGAAGCTGAGTGGGAAGCTTGTTGTGGACATGTGGGAAGTGTCACCTTTACCATGCTCAGAGAGGTGACTATCTGAAGGGGACAGAGAGAAGGACCCTGAATGACTGCACCACTGCTTGGCACTGAGATTTCAGTCCCGCGCATCCAGCACCACAGAGAAGCCCCTCAAAGCCACACATGACACCAAATCACCAGCTCCCCCAGCTCTGATGGGAGGAAGGGCAGCTGATGCCAAAGAGCCTCCAGTCCTGCTCGCTGCAGCTGGGAGGGCCAGAAGGCAAGTGTCCCACTGCCATGTCCCACCACTGTGTCCCCGAACCCACACCCAGCAGCACAGGGCACTGACAAACCCAGAAATCAAGCCCAGGCACTCAGCTTAATTTGACAGGATATCATAAAAATCTCACTAACAACCATCTGGGTATCATTAAAATATAAAGATAGACACAACCCAGGATGAGATACAAAACCCAGCGTTATTCTCTAGAGGGTACTGCTTGAGGTTAAAGACCCATCTAAATGAAATAAGGCACTTTATTCCCCCAAGCTCTATAAATCCCAGTCTGATCTGCAACTATTGAATGGACTTTTTGTCAGATCTTGTTACTGAAACAACTTCTGACTAGCTACAAAACCTGCGGGTGAATGCACTGTCCAAGTGCTCTGCTCTTCCCGAGATCAGACCTATCTGCCTGTCACAATTTACCAATTTAGTGATGTCTCCATGCCACAGCTTCACATTTTTCTATGCACTCACATGGGAGGGATGGGGAAGATTTTGGATGGAAACGAGCTCATGATTAAAACCCACAATGTTTGTTTAAAGACTAAATTTACCTGGTACTTCAAGCAGGAGCGAACAGAGCCCTGAAAATACGGGCATAAAAACATATGGTCACTCACTATTCCTATTTGTTATCTTCTGCCTCAAAAAGTATCTTCTGTATTTCAGTGAACCTTTAATATTCATGGAGAAAGCACCAGGCTTTTCTTCTTTAAGAAATGAACACTTGGTTGCTTTTTGTTACCTTTTCAGACCATTTTTTACCCTGTTCTGTGTTACCAGCAGTTGCACATCTCCAAAATTTAACATTTGAGGGATTGAAATACTTTATGGGTGGGCAGAGGAAGGGATAAAAGCAAAGGCCATCTAGTTTGAAAAGACAAAGAGCTTTCAAAATTAGAAGATTAAAACTCAGTGCCTCAAGCCCCATATATCCCCCAGCCACCTAAGAAATACACTGTGTGCTGATGGCTGGCATAGTGCCCAGAGACATTGGGCACAGTGATAAATCCCCTGGCTGAATGTTGTTTTTCCTCAGTAGCAGAGGCAGAAGCAGTTTCCTCTGCTCAAGGTGCTGAGGTCCAGGTGCCAGTGAGCAGCTCCCTGGGACTGCAGCTCATCCATGCCCATCACCAGCAGCTGGGCTGGGACCCTCCTTCAGGTCACTGCACATTTCACCTTTTTTGGGCCTTTTAGTATTGAATGGTGTCATGGGATAACTAAAATCTTACGTATGAAACAGCACACAATATAGTTTAAAATATTTGCTTCTGCTGGGATATTGCCAGCAACAGAGCCAGCAGCCCCAGGAGATGGGGACGGGTGGTGGCTTCTCCTCCACAGACAGAGTGGGTCAGCCTGCCAGGATTGCTTCTGTTCTCAGGGCATCAGTGACCCCTGCAGGGGCACACTGGCCCTTAGCTCTGCTCTGGGGGCAAATCCCTGCAAACAAGGGGCTTTGCAAAGGGTGCTCAACTCAGGCTTTGCAATGGCTGTTTGAACGCTCTGCAAATGAGCTATCAGGGGATGGGGTTTTAGTTACTGCTGAGTAGTTCCTAGCTGCAAGAGTTCTCCATAACACAACTTTGTTCTACTCTTCATTACTGTGCTTTTCCATAAATACTGTTCTTTTGTCAGTCCAAGTTTTCTTGCCTTTTTTTTTTAGAGGCAGGTTGGAGCAACCAGTGTATCCTTGTGGAATCTCTGGGGTTTTTCCTTGCAGTAACTCGACAGGCATTTTAAATTCAGGTGTTTTAATTGGTGCTGCATTTGCTGCAACATGGAAGACACAGACAGATGGATGATGCCATCATACCACCTCTACATGCTCTGAATACAGCTGCACAGAGCCAGATGTGTTGCCAGCTGAGGCTGCAGGTTCCTTCACGCTTTGCAGAGCTTGCAGCCTGCGTTTGGCAGCAGCAACTGTCTCCAGGAAAGTATATTTATATGTTTCATAAATGCAGCTCATACAAATTAAACTCTGTCCTAACAGGATCATAATTTAATAGAAGTGCCAAGTGCTAATGCAATAATAGGAGCCTACTGGATTAGGAAACACAAGCCATAACAAGTCACCGTAGTTCATTTACAGCAGTAAATGGTCCAGATGTGGGGAGGAGGTGGGAGGAAGAGGGGGGCAGAAAGAATAAGGGCGAGCAGATGCTTAATGTCACACTCAAACCTACAACATCTGAAACAGCGTTGCCTGGATCCTTTTTAACCTGGATGGATATGAGCAAGAGACTCAACTTACCTTGTGTGCTGGTTATCCCCTCACCTTCTCCTTCTCTTGCCTCTAGACACATCCATTTTCCCCCCTGTCTTCTATGACTTATTTTCCTCTTGGGATGGCTTCTTCTGTGACTCCTGCTCTCGTGCTCCTCAGCAGGCTGCAGGGAGGTGCTGCTTAGTCCAAGGGCTACACAAGACATTCAAAGAACAGCTACGTTGCTTGTATAAAGCTAGAGGTGTCCAACCCATGATTACAATGCTGGCGAGCACAGAGGAATCCACCAGAGCAGCACAAGTGCCTGCGTCCAGGTGAGCTCAATGCTGAAACATTAGAATTACTTTGAAGAAGAAGAAGAAAGTCATTTACTTTTCCCTTTGCATGCTAAAGGACAGCAGTTACCATTAAGCCAAGCCCAGACCCCCAGGGAGATGTTCATGAGGAAGGGCTCAGCTCCTGCTGCTGGAAGCCCCAGGTCGAGTTGCTGGTTTTCCTTTTTCCTTTCCCAGTCCCAAGGAGCTCTGCCTTGGCTTTTCCCATACTGATCCTTACAATGCAGGATAAATGACTCATGCAAGGAATTTATGGCAATTAGCTGTTAAGCACCACAGGTATTACCAAAATGAGCTCGTCAGTCACAAGTCTTTCTCTAAGGCTTCTTGTGGCCATCAAGGCAGGACGCAGCATCACTGCACGGGGTCTGGCTCTGCTGTGGTTGATGTTGCACGAGCACCTCTCCTTGCACACCCAGGTCCAGCTTCGTCAAGACAGCAAAGCCAATCCTCACGATGCCAAAGGTTAGACAGGCAAAACAAAACAGCTCCCAGCTCTTCAATGCCAGCTCTGACTCCACCAGCTCCTTCCCTGCTCATCCCAAATCTTTGTTCTGAGTCTCCTCGTTACATTCCCAGGAAAAGACCCTCAAACGATCTGCACAGCAGCACAGACATTGCTGCAAACCAGCACAGGCTCTCTGCCCTTCTTGGCAATGCTCTAAGTGAGATGCTCCGATGAACTCCTAGAGCATTAAGACTTCATTACTGGCACAAAACACCCACAGTCTTATTTCTGAATATGCTATAAAGTAATAGCTGTCAATTAAACAAATATTCTGATGTCTTTCTTTTAAAGTATTATTTTGCTTTGTCACTAATTTGCACAATACAATAACTTCATATTACTTTCCTAGCTCTGAGTATGAATTAGCTCTGTGCTACTATTACTGGCTCTGACCAGCCATTTTATCTCTTTCCAGCTCATAACCCAGGCCTATAGAATGGGTGGCAAGTAAATTCATGCGTATGAACATAATTTCAAACAAATTGCTCCAATAAATCGTGCTGCATATTTTTAAGATAGCCATTTCCCCAAATGTTCTCTTCAAAGCACACCACGTTTGGCGATGGTGCTCTTTAGATGTCAGGTATCACCTAAAATCATGCAGAACAGATTTCTTCTAAAAATACACCACTTAAAAAAATTATGCCGCAAATGCTAATGGCTGCGTTGAAAATGTATCAAAGCGAAATAGCACAGAGAAATAAAGGAACAAGTCCCATCTGCTAATGGCCACATCCACAGCTCAGAAGGCCTTGGGAATGTGATGCTTTATGGAGCATGGCTCTGAGGGCAGAACTCAACTAGCACATCAGAAAAGTAATCCTACGATTAAAAAGAAACAACTGAAAAATGAAGTAGTATTACACGGCTTGTCATCTCACAGGTGTACTCCAAAAGAGATATCAGCCTAAAAAAGAATACATTAAAAGAAATGAAGGCAAATAATTAGCAAGGAATCTTGGCATGTGGAGTTGGCAAGATGCTGCACTCAAACATTCTCCTCTGGGTTGGTTGTCATTAAATGTTACCGTGAAGGTATAAGAATACAAGAAATGTATCAACAGCAGAACTACAGAAATTTATCTTAGCAGAAAATTGTTCCTATGCAACTGAATAATTAGTTTCACTTAAGTCACTCAGCTTGCTACCGCTGTCTGCAGCCCCTTTTGTCTACTTCTTGTTAAATTCCTATTCAGCCATCACTCACCTCGGAGATGATAGGATTGTGTAATAAACAAAATAATTAGTTTCCCAACTCGTAATACACCGCAACAAATTTCCTGGAAAATGTTTTTTTAATATAACTGCTATTTTGCATACTCTCATGATTGAGAACTCAGCTCGCATGGATAAGAGAATTTGAAGGTGATGTAATTTTGCCTTGAATCCAACAGATGAAACTAAATTCACTAAAGTGAAAAAATTTTGATGCACATACCAGAATGTGTGCACCAGCCAAATCAGTCCACATGTATCGACATGCACCACAGACAAATTATGTATGGATGGAGCACAGTCCCCTCTGGATTCCTTAAATAAGGACCACTACCAAAATGGGGAAACTCCCTTTGCCAGGGCGGTGCCGACAGCCAAGATGCCGCAGGGCAGACTGGCACCCTCTGCTCCACACCACTGCTGGCATATACTGGTAGCACTGAAAATGAGACATATGTCAGCTGAAGCCTTGAAAAGAATCTCATTAAACCAGCACAATCTCTTCAGTCTTCAATTACAAGTGGACCCCAGGAGCCTGGGATGCTCACAGGACTGACCTTACGCTCTGCGTAACCGAACGGATCACAACACTTGCAGGAAGTCAATGGAATACCTTTGCTTTTTCCTCGCTGTAAGACTCAACATCCTTGTGAAATCTGAAGTCACTGTTTAATTTTCCAATGGCGATGAAGATACGATACCAAGAGGTGAACTCACAACTGAGACTCACTCATCTCCAAGCACAGGTGAAGGTGCTAAACCGCAGGGAGGGGAGCACGGGAGGGCACTTGCTGGGTGACGACGGGCACTGGCACAAGCAAACAGGCTGCACACTTACCTCTGGCTTTCAGCACAAGCTAGAATATCAGATTGCACAAAGGAATTCAGCTTAAGAAACCGGCACCATCACTCTGCAACCACTCGCAGCTCTACACAACTCATTGGTGGTGGGTAGGAAGCAGCTGATTACAAACTCAGGGCAGCGATTTCCCAAGGCTGGGTCTCTACTGGTGAAGCTGAGAGAGGGGGTCTGTCAGCCTGGCCGGTAGAGAGAGCTGCCCGGAGTGAGTAATGGTCCCCGTGCCACCCTGTGTGACAGGTGCAAGGTCTGCATCCCCACCTGAGGCACCTTCACCACATTGTCCTCTCTGATTCCCCCCAGCACCACCTCATTAAAGAGAAAATGGGAAAAAAGAACAGTTCTGAAGTGACTCCTCTGAAATGCTTTATAAATGAAGCTGTGTTCATATAAACAATTAACTGGAGAGATGGGATGAGATGACGAGGGCAAGTCTGGCTTCTGGTGGGGATGGAGAGGAGAGAGAGGCCAGCTGCTGTCAGGGCTATAGCACCCTGGAAGGGCAGTGGGGCTCCCGTGGGGCTGGGGCACAGCCTGAACTTGGTGTTAGTGGCTGATGATGGGGGTGTCCACTGCTGGGGTGGCATCTATCTGTCTGCTGCAATGCCGTGGCATTGTAGCCTGCAGCACTCAGTGCCTACAAACCACTGCCTCAAAAGAAAAGTCACTTCATAACAAAAAAGACCTTTGATTTACAACATGCCTAGACACAACTCGTGACCCCTTCCCCACCTCCTCTAGCTTCATCTTCTATTGCAGGTCTTCTTCAACCCATGTTCTTGCTCCCTGTAGACTTCTGCTGGCTGAGCTGTACCCCTGGGAGCCAATGTCTGCAGCTCAAACAACCAACCAGCTCTTCATCCCAGTGTGTTGTGACAAACTGCAAAAGACAGCACTTTGTGATTCATGGATTGAGCATGAATCATGTTGGCTCCTCATCCCTCTTCACTGGGTACCTACCCTTGGTATCACAGGACACCCAGCTCCCTTAACATCTACTGACCAGGGTCAAGGGCTTGCTAATGGATGGTATCGCTTTTGTAAAAGGTCTTTCAGCACATGCAAAAATAGAAAGATGGCCCAATTATGACCATTTTAAAAATCCTTTTTAGTTTCCTTAGGGCTATAGGCATTAGTTGGCTGCCTTTAATTCAAGAACTCGGAGCAATGAAGTTCATTGAAGCTGGTTTGTACAAAGAGTTTCCTTTCATGGAGGTAGCGTTAAGACCATGCGGTGCTGGGGCCCAGGAGAATATTAAACATTTAATATACTGGCAAGTATAACATTATCTAAAAATGTTGCGTGAAGGATGAGCAGCAGAGCTAAAAAGCATAAAAAAGCTCACGCTTGTCTCCAGGCTGCTGCTGAGCACTGCAAACCTCCAGTTATTGAACAAACCTGAATTCCAGAGTTTTTCCTCCCTTTGTTATTACACAGTGGCTTTTGCTAACGTCAGAGATGAGCAGCTGAGTTATTTCCTACGTAGCCAACTGTAAGCAATTTGTATTAATAGAATGCAGTAGTAATTTGCAGTAATTGTCCAAAACTGCAGTTTACTGAAAATACTGTTATTATTGATTTTGGACCAAAGCTGAAGCATTTTTATGAGAGTTATTGTTCCTTAAGGAACTGGTTTTACTAGCTATAGGAGAGTGTCACTATGAAGATTAATCTCAGTACTTTCCAGTATAACAATGTCTTTTAAATTAATTTTCTTGGCAATTCCTGTACTCAAGGTGACCAACACTACCCAGCTTTCTCTAGCTACAGCTTCTCCTCACCAGGTTAAACACTGCAGAAATTGCCAGTTTCATGGGGTAAGGTTGGCAATAGGAAAGTGCACTAATTAACTTTTGCAATATACAAATTCATTAAAGCAACTTTGAGAGTCTCGCTGCCTGAAAGGCTGGGGGAAGGCTCAGCTCAGCAGAAGGCAGTGACAGCTCTGCCACTGAAGGTAGGATTTCATTCCACATCTGTTTCAAAAGCACAGCAGCTTTGCCTACTGCAAGCTCTAGCTCCTTATATATTTCTCTTACTACTATTATTTACCATTAACTGCTGGCTACCATCTCTGCTTAACATTACGTCTTTGCTATGACTGTAGCTTGACTCATCTCTTGACCCTACGCTGCCATTAGATGAACAGCCATCCTTTCCTTCCTGAGCTACAGACCCACCCAAGCAGCTCTTCTCCAGAGACCAGAGCTCCTCCAGGGGCTCTAGAGGCACCAGTTCAGGCCAGCAAAGCAGCGTGTGCTGGTACTGGTTTGCTTGACCACTCCCCAGGAGAGCAAAGGAGAATGATGCCCTCACATCTCCAGGTCTGCGCTGGCACAGTTGGCCCTGGTGAAAAAAACCCCCTCTCAAACCCCACTCTACATCACAGCTACATCATGGAGAAGGACCCAAGCCTTGTCCTCAGGGGTTAGTACGGCAGCCAGATGGGATCACTGGTTTCTTGCACAGTCACAAGTACTGATTTTCTCTGCATAGGTCCCACCAATACTGGCCTTTCCATCTGTTAGTTAAATAAGGTTTCCAAGCTTGACCAAGCCTGTCAATAATATTAAATAAGACCATTTCTTTGAAAGAGCTACTGGGCAAGCAAATGGCTTCTTTTTCCCCCACCACAAATATTCAAATGTTTGTAATATGCATTCTTGTTTTGGTTTGGTTTTGGTTGTTGGTTTTTTTTTCTTGAGAAGTAAAATAACAGCCTTGCCGATTACTCTTTGCTAAGGTACCCGATTGTGGTGACATTGAGGCTGACCTTGGAGTCACCTCCCCCGCTGCCGCACTCGCCCTTGTCGTACCACCATTTGTTTTTCAATTTGTCCAAGAGGCCTTGCTCATTCAGTTTTAATACTGCCAGGTTAACAGCATTTCTTGAAACGATAAAACATAACTTGTAAGAAAAAATGCACAAATGCTTAGGAAATCGTAACGTATAAAAAAAGGAGCACAAGAGGACAAATTGGCTAAAATTTCACAGAACGTGGAGCTATCAAAATGTCTGTACAGTAAATACAGGGTTAAATATTGGAAGGTGGCATGGAGGATAACATTTGCTCAAAACTGAAGTGTGCGGGATGGGGAAATCGTCTTTGAGAAAAAAAGTAACAAGAACACCACATCATGCAGTTAACATTCGTCACATATGGCAGGTTAACTCGGCTTTTACCATTTAAATTGAAAAAGCCATTGAACTGTAAAATTAAAACAGCAACAAACAATCAGAGAGGACAACACGAAGAGAACACTAAAAAAAAAAATGGATGCATTAAATAAACGAAACCATAATTTACCGTCTTATTTAACTCCATGGAATATTGAAGATTTTAAACTTTAAAGTTACCTCAAAATCCACAAGAAAGAAAATGACAACACAATACATCAGGGTAGGTGGAATACTATAACAACATGGAGATTGTTATATTATTCCACCCACCTTAATGCTGAGCCTTTGGGGGTTGCTACACCATAGCCCTTGGAATCCAGGTTGCCGCCGACTTTCATGGTGTCGCAGGGCTTGCGCTGCTCGATGTACTCGTTCATGGTGGACTCCAGCAGGAAGGCAAACTTCCCCTTGGACTTCCTCACCCTCGCCACCCCGTCCGCCGTCGTCTTGGTGAACACCGAGGGCTCGGCCGACTTCATGTACGACCACATTTTCTCGTAGACGGCTATTTTTGACCTCTGGGAGAGAAGAAAGGAGGGAAATGAAGAGCTGTGTGGGCGAGGTGAAGTGCTGGGGGCTGGGCTGTGGGCCCCGAGTTGGGATTGACCTATGGATGAGTCACAACCCAGCAACATGTTTTGTTCCCCGAGGCCCCAGAGGCAGAACCTAGCCCACCTCTGTGAGGCCCCAACTGCCCCCAGGTGATCATGGTTGGGGTGGTGGGTGAGGCTAGAGCTGTATCAACTAGTAACCAACTAGTTTGAGAGAAGCAACAAGGAGCTGATCAGTTTGAAGAGTCCCTGTGGAAGAGAGTTCCTATTGGGGCCAGCTTGCTGAGCTCTCTCTCAATGGTGTGTTCCCCCTTGGCCGATTCGAGATGGAGAAGAGCCAACAGATGAAGAATAAAAGATGAAGATATGCTGAGGGGATGCTGCTGAGTTTGGTGTTGGTCAGAGTAATAAGAGAGCTGGCAGCACACAAGGGCACAAAACTGAGCTCTTAGAGGTATAATGAACACTCTACAACCAATTCAGGCTAACAAATGGAAAAGTCAAGGTAGCTCGGAGACAGACATATTGCCTCCCGAACAAGGACCAAGTCATAAAATGGTTGGGGAGGGGGAAACATATCTCAGACATTTATTCTACTAATTGCCCTGCAATTGGCAGCCTGGCAGTAGAATGAGGAACGGTGCGTGCCCATCCCCAGGCCTGGGGTCCTGCTCCATGGTGGGTTTATCTGCCTGCTTGCTGCTCTGCTACTGAACCAGAGGGAGGATGTTAAATCCCAGCTTATCCATCATGGCCAACAGATGCAAGAGAAGCCTCTCCTCTTCTCATAAGTCCTCAGCAGTGGTTTTTGTGCTAACTCACAGCTGGGAAACACCGACACTTGCGTATTACAAGCTCCCAGCAAGGCAAGAGTCTGCTCTTCACAGCAGCCATGGCAGGTCTATGACATAGGAGACCACGACAGTTCTAGTGGCTTCTAATAGTGATGTGCAGATGAGGGATATAAATAGTAATTACAAAATCCTTTATGAATCAATAGTCAAACTTACAAAATTCAGTTTCACATTTTCCTACAAGATCACAAACACAAATATTAGCAATAAGCTGAAAAAAACTGCTGGGTAACTGCTTGAGTGTTATGTATATATATTTTTTTTCCCCCCGTTTTCCTCTTTTTGAGACTGAGCCAATCCTAACAGCCTCTAGCTCAGCATACAGGTTTTATAAACCTGGAAATGATGAGAAATGTGTTACTTCCCCTTCTCCCTCTTCCCCACTGGTAACATTTAAACCACCCTCAGATCCTAAAGCCACCTCCAAACTCTGCAGCATTCATATCCTGGACTACTGGTTCAACTTTCCTGCTTGGTCGACAGAAGGCAGAAATGCCAGCTGTATTTCTCTAAAGTCTAGAAATCCACAGGATTTATATAAGGCTTTTGGTCCAAGCTGTGGGTATCTCGAATTTATGCCTCCTACTCCTTGCCAGTTTCCTGTCCACAGCTTTCCTTGCAGAACAGGAACGAGGCAGGCAGGAGCTAAATCTAGTTCAAATTTAACAAACTTTGCAGCAGAAGACTGCTAATGTCCATCAGCTTGATGATTGAGACATGTTTCCTCTCCATTCAGGACAATTTAGTCTGTTTTGAATAATGTTAATGCTTAACAAGCAGCCTCCAAACATTTCCCAGGGACCAAGCCCTGCCTTCACCATTCTCCAGATTAACATGTTCAGCTCCTGTCGCTGTGAGGGGTGGAGAGGAGCAGGAGGGCACAAGTTTATTTTAATTATCCTTCCTGATGAGCTGAAAAACAACTGAAAATGCAAACCAATTAAAATCAGCCCAAGTGACAATGGGAAATCAGAGAGACAACAATACAGTGCAGCTTAATTAGGAGCTGGCTGGGTGTGGGGTGAAGAAAACAACCAAGAAGGATTTCAACTGAGAGCATTTCTTGTTTAAGAGTGGGCTGTATGGATTTGTCCAGCATCAGGAGAGAAGGAAGAACTGGTAGAAGAATGTGGGATATAAATGGAGCCTGAAATGGTTCTTACCCAGGTAAAAGGAACCTGGGGATTTGTCTGGCCCTGTGCCAGCTCTGCCTCACTTCCTCTGCCAGCCTCAGACAGTTGGGTTTGGACATGGGCAGCCCCAGCCAGCAGCAGGACCATGGGTCCTGCCCAAGGAGAGATGTCTCACCGAGGCTCTTGCTGATGCACCTATGGGCCAGCAGCCAAAACTTGCTGCTAGCTGCTTTAGCACCAATTACCTGAGGTGCCCTCTCTGAGCACACTGACCTGGATCTCCTGCTGTTCCAACAGCCCCATTGATGCATGTGGGCATTTTCACACCTCACTCTGCCAGGAGCTGCCCAGAGCACAGCACTCCCAGTCCCCACTGTGGGGACTCCAGGGCTACCAGAGGTGCTGGGAGGTGGTGGCTGTCACCAGCTCAGCGGCTGCCGCTGTCGTTGTGCCCTGTGGGCAGCAGAGCCCACGGCAGCTGTGGGCACTGGTGTGAGCAGCAGAGTGGGCACAGCATGGCACAGCCCAGAGCTGACCTGCCTGCTCTTCTCGTGGAGCTCCCTCACTCAGAGAGGTATCAGAAACAGCCTGGCTGGCCAGCACAGAGACACTGAGCAGTGGCAGTTCTCCCGTGACCTAGTTTCAAGGTGCTGGTCCTTACAACCTTCATCTTCTTTTAACATAAATAATACAAACACACCTGCCCATTTATATTTGCAAATGGGCATCCGAGGGACAAAAGCAAGATAAAAACACAGCTTTCCTCTTTCTCTTTCTCTCTCTCAGCAAGCTAAAGTGGTTAGCCTTCAAAAATTGTGCATGCACTGTGTGTGCTTTAGCTTGTTTTCCTCTGCAGAGTGTGCCTTTAATTACACAGATAAACCAGAATTTCTTTTCCTTTTCATCTCCTAACTCACACCAGAATATCTGTCTTTAATAAGTTCTTTCATACTCTTTCCAGCTGGCCCAACTACCTAAAAGCAATTGCCAATACATCTGTGCATTGTTAATAATAACAGTTATCTGATGAGTGCCAGCAGCGTGCTCAGGGCTGCAAATGGCCCAAACAAAGCACGTTCCCTGCTCCAAGGGCAAAGGGTGAACATCATCCTTCATGTTTCAAAAAACCAAATTCCACGACTCCAAACCAGATCTCTTCTCCACTCTAACAAATAGTCCAAGCTTTATAGTTTCTCCCATCACTCGCCTCTTTTGGATGATATAGTTAATAAAAATCAGTAAGTTTCTATATAATCATTGCCCACCTCTTCTTCTGCCAAGTGGGATTTTCATAATACGAGTAGAGCAGTCTGATCTCGTAGAAGTAGACAAAAATGCAAGCTAGAAATGAACACAGCAGGTGTTGGTGGGGAAAGGTTGAAATAAATGCATCAGGCACACGTTGGTTTTTGGAGTGGCAAGAGCCTGGCTGGGGAGGACCAGGGATGTCCTGGGAGTGGGGATCAGGCGGTGTCAGGCTCTGGTCCCACTCGGTTAGTGCTGCTGTTTGCTCCCCTAAATTCATAATGAGGCCAAAATCATGACTTATGATGAGGCTTCTTAGAGAAAGGGCCAGTGTCACCAGAGGAGCTGTGAAACCTGCAAGCCTGTGCAGAAGTGCTCGAGGGCGTTCTCTGCCCCAGGAGCCCTATTTTACACCAGCTCAACAACATGAAACAACCGGTTCACTAAAGCTGGTCAAAGACTCAACGAGATGAAATGAAAGGAGGTATTTCAAGTAAATATTTTCCTTTTTCCAATTTTCCAATTGCCTCGGAAAGAAACCCCCAGAAGCCTGTAAAAGACTTTCAGAAAAGGAAAATGTCTTTCCTTTCTAACTATAAAGCTGCAAATCCTGTGCTGAAAGAACATTTTCACCCATCTGTCCTCCTCTGCAGACATTCACACCACCCCTCCCAGCACCTGCGTGCCCCCCAGGAGTCTGACACCCGCAAAAGGGGCCAGACAGCAGAAGCAACCACAGACAGAGGATTTACACTCCAAAATAAGGTAAGGTCTGACAGATCTACATTGCTGCGAGAGTTCAGCGGCAGTAAAACATTTTCTCTCTCATTAAAGTGTTACTTTTAAAGAGATACCTTAGAAAAAAAGCTTAAAAGCAAAGATTTAAAGCAATTCAAAGCCCATAACTGCAGTAACTCCCTGTGCTCTGCAACTCCTATTTCATTGCTTTGATATTGCTCTCAAGAAGTCCGTCACACACTTTTCATCAGGATTTCAAGGGGATATTATTATCATTTTTTTCTTAAAAGCAACATTTTCAGTGTTTCATCTAGGCCTTGGGACACATTAAAGCATCTTTTCATTATCGCAGCCTTACTGCAGATATAAATAGAGCTGGCCTTTGCTTAGTCAATAGAGCTGGCTTTTTTCTTTATTTGGAGATGTTTATGCAGAAGCCTGAGCCACACACACATACACACACCTCAGCACAGGGGTGTAGGCAGCTCCTCTTCATGTCAGCAGAGCCAGCAGCTCTCACGCTGAGGAGTCGCTTCACTTGGCCCACCACTAACCAATATCTAAATACATGTTGCTCCAGGGTAGCAACGTGTTAACTTTAAAAGAAGGTGCCAGTTCAATCAGTGCAGAGTTTTAACACTCATTCTCATTCTCCTAGGTTTGATGCGTGGTTAGCTCCAGTACTGAAATGAGAAATCAAACAAACCCACAGCATCAAAAGCACAGCTGGACGGGGCTGGGTGCACATTTTACAGGCAGGTTTACCTCTCTGTTGTTGTTATTTCTTAAATTTATTCAACAATAAAAACCCAGCAATCACAAACCTGGCTCCAGCTGAGCAGGACCAGATGCCTCGATTCACTTGTGCACATCCCTAAGCACCCAGAGATGTACTGCAAAACCCAGCACATCCTGAGAATTCCTTGACATTGGTTAATTTTAGCTCTAAACCATCTTTGTGACTGAAGCCTTCGCCCATTGACCGAGTTACCTCTCCCCTCTGCAGACATCTGTCTCACACTTCTGCTAAAAGTGACATCGTGTCACCCTCTCCACTACTGACTAGTGGTGAAGCTATTATATTAGAAAGAAACAGCATTTTTCCTCTATAATTAAAGTATGTTACAGGGATGCCCTTTGCCTACTTTAGAATGTTTTGCCCTCTATGCCATCTTCTCCGTAACCTGCAGGTCTTCTTCAAAATGCCCTCCTCATGGACCACATTGGGATATTTCATTAAAGTGACCAAAATGGCCTTTTGCCTCTTATGACAGGCAGCAGGTAATTATTTCCCAGCAGTCAAGCTCAAAGTGTTCTCTTACAGGTGATTAGTGTTGACCATCCAGTCATGAACAAATTCACCGAAATCAATTTTACTTTTAAATTTCATTTATATATTCTCCCTTTTTTAACACTGTATGCTTCTCCCTTTTTAACTCTGTATATTTAAAGCTTTATAGTATATTGATACTAATTTTTTTACCTCTGTCTTCCAAACTAAGAGAGTGATAAACAAACTTAACAAAAGAGGGAAGAGAGAAGGTCTCCTCAGTAACCCAGGAGCTGGGCTACAAGGAAGAACAGGAGAATGTTTCATGCTGGGCAGTATCAGTGTAATAATTGGAAGGGGCACACTGGAGAGGGAGAAGACCCAGAAGGGAGCCAGTTACAGCTGCCTGGTCTTTAAACTTTAACATACTTTGGAGTAGGGCAGCATAAACTGAAACCCAGTAAATCCAACAGGGAAGTGCAACAAATGAGAGTGAGACAAGTGCAAAGTGGACGGAGCATCCTGACCATGGCACTCACAAAGGCAGGCGGAGAAATCAATAAAGGACCTAAAGCAGCAGCGTTAACACACTCCTCTGCTGCACCAGCCCCATGACCACTTTATAGCTCTTTAATAAGGGAAATCTATAGCTCTAAGTCAGACAGATGTTGTTGATACAAACCACTAAGGTCCATACTAAAACCAGTGCAGGTATTTAATCTGAATAATACATGCTGCCCTTATATAGACACACACCTCATGGATAGTAACTTAGGTAGTTAAGTGTGAACCTTAGCTTCATTATCATCACTCATTGCTTTTCTTCCACGTGTGCAATTAGCTCTTCTACAGCAGCTAATGAATGCAGTAGCTTATGAACCATTAAAACCCAAGTTACTAACCAGGAGTGAAAACATGCCAGGAGGCTGCCTGGGTGCCACCGCTGGTGCCTGGCTTGGGGAGCACTTTGAGATCAATTGGGTTTAGGTAGTTGCTTTGAATTTTCAATATGGCAAACTACAAGAGTGGCTTCCACTGTCTTGGTCTTTTGGATAAGGCTTTGATTTGATGCCTTTCTCCTCCCTTGAAAGCCTGATGTGGAGTCACCTTTGCCACAGCTGCCTCTGAAAAGAGCGAGGGACGGTGGTCAGAGCCTCCAGCCCAGTGCCAGCTCTGGAGCACATGGAGGCTGGCCTAATGATGCTACATTAATAATAAAGACATGATAAATATTATTAGTAAGGTCCCTCTGCCTGAGATTTCGAAGCTCTTTGCTGAGAAGGAAAAAAATAGGTCTCACAAAGGCCGGAGGACACCATTAGTCCCCCTTCCCAAGTGCACACGTGAAAGCAGAGCTGTCATTTACTGAAGGTCATAGGGCAAAGTCTAATAGATCAATGTCACAGCTTTTAGCTGCGGATAACTTGTGATGCCAGCAATTTACTTACCTATATGGACAGAAAAATCAATCCCATCATTACATGAACCTCTTGTTTTTATTACATTCTCAGCAGAAGAAAGTAGGTCAGATGCCACGAGCATGCACAGGGCATTTCTCTTTAGCAAGGCCAACCTCCAAATCTACCAAACTCTCCCCACGGGTTATGAATTTGTGGGATGCTACAGATAAACAAGGTTCAAGCATGAAAGTAGTCTGCATATTTGTAGGAATACACAAATCTTTGACAATATGTGCATAAATGTAAAAGAAAGGGTGAACTGGTGAATACTATTTCAGAGTCAAGCTTGTGATGGGAGACCCTGTCATGTTGTTTTGTTCAAATTCATGATGTTATCACTTCTGCTTGAAAAATGGCATTTTCCTTCCCCAAGTGGAGCAAATGAAGCCTGGAGAGCTGAAGGATCAGGCCCACAAACCACAGGGCTGCCCACTTTCCTCTAGGATCCCTCAAGTCAAGATTCAGACAACCCCTGTATAGGGAGAGCTCCTGGCTTTGGGAACCAGTCCTCTCAACCCACTGGCAGAATTCCTCCCCTGACTGGAGCAGGGATGGGAGCCCAGCAGGGAGCTGGGGGGAGGAGGAGAAGGAAGAGGAGGTGAGGAAGGAGGGTCGATGGCCGTGCTGCACATACAAGCAGCTGGAGAAGCAGCCTGCAAAAAACCCCTCCAGACTTCAGCAACACCACAGTCTTCCCACACCTGACATACATAGTGGCCCGACTACAAAATAAACTTATCTTACAAAAATAATACGATACTGTAGGAGTTTTTTTTTCCCATGTATCATGGTCATTTTGAGAACGTGCACTTTGGCAGCAGGCAGGTCATGTGCTGGCCCTGCTCTACGAGCCATCTTCTCCAGAGTGAGCTCTGCTCACACAGACAGACAAGCAAAGGGTCACTCTGGCTGCAACCAGACGTGTCTGACATGTCAGGCTGAGCAGCAGGATGTAAATCAAGATTTTAAGCCACCCTTTCCTGGCACAACACTGAATGTCAGGCTATGCCTATATCCATCTCCTCACTTTATTGCTGCCATCCATCCCTCCCCATTGCAGTACTGATTGGGAAATTAAAATGGGAGTCTTCACCAAGGGACAAGCTGCCTTTGTAAATCCTCTGTGACTCCTGGGCAGAGCCAGCGCTCGCCCCGAGGAACTGCTGTGGGGGGGATGCCAGGGGCTGGGTGGTACCGCCGGGATCAGTACGGTCAGCGTGTCTGTCTGTCTGTCTGTCTGCCCGGGGAGCAGGAGGCAGCACACATCCAGTCTGCTGAAGGGAGGGATGACATCAGCCTTCAGGCTAAGGGGCATCTTTCCAGCAGTGACATATTCAGCAGAGGAGCCGTGTCTGGGTAACTGAGCAGCACACCAGCCCTGCTCTGGATTTGGCCCCTAATAAATTAACAGATAATGGCATTTCCAGCACACGATCTGAACGCTGTCAGGTCTAATGAGTTTTCAGCTCCAGACAGAATAGGCCAACATACAAGCAACGATGGAGAAATCCCAGCGGACTGCACGAGGGGATGTTTCATATCCACATCATTAGTTCCTAAATCGTCGTGTATTTTCTAACTATTCAAAAGTAACAACAGCAGCGCTGCGAGTAATTTATCAGCACCCATGGATTTTAAATGAATCCCTAACAAGCATGTACTAATGTGACACAGCAGCATTACGTAAAGTAGGAGAGACTTGAAAATCCAGGGTCCTCGCTGTCTTGAGCAATGTCATTATTATTATCATAGAGCTGCTCTCCAAAAAGTAGAGCATTCAAACAGCAAGTGATTTCTCCCCGAGGCGTTCTCTGCTTCGCCTCTGTGGTACAGACACAGTTATGGTGTTAACCCACTGCTGGCTGCTGAGCCAGGCTCCACCATGGGCTTCCTCACCCCAGGAAAACATCCACCTCTCCAGAGCATCCCTGTTCTCGTACAGATCACCTTCTGAGCAATATTGAGACATAGGTGAGCTGGAAAGCCCAAACCACAAACACAAGTAGAGCTGATAGACAAATGCCATCTGGTACTGAAGATAAAGCAGAGATTTATTCAAATATTTGTTATTAAGTGTTGACTGAGAGCTTTGTTAAATCGTAGCTTGTCTGCTGAAATTACTAAAACAATTCAGCCACCTTAACCCCAACACCATCCAAACGTTTCCTTTCCAAGCAGCAGATGATGGATGAGCTGTTAATTTTAGTTCCCGTAAGGATACATTTTCCTCTCCAATCTATATGCTTAAAGACATTAGATCACTTCATGGGAAACCTTTTCTTTTGTAATTATGTCACATTTGATTTCCTGCTGTTTTTAAAGCTGCCTGTTAGCCATGTGACAGAAAGGAGGTTCCACAGATTAAGAGAAAGAAAACCCCCCAAGTAGAACATCTATCATTCATACAATGGAGAGAGTCTGATCTCTCCACACACATGTATTCACCTTTTAATACTCGTGCACACCCTCACCTACATCAAACAGAGGAAGGAGACAGAATAGATGGGTGAATAAGTTTTTCACACTTTCTGAGTTGAAAACCAGCTAAACTACAGTACTTTTTTCTGATTAAACACTGCCACGTTGCCTGTCACAGATCTACACAGCTCACATTTGAAGCTATCACTTTTCTGTGATGTTCTGCTCTTCAAAGTCCACAAATACAATCACACTTCAATATTTTTGTCAGGCATTTGTTATGATGACTGGGTTGTTTTGCTTGATGCCAAGAACACAGAAAGCTTAAAACTGCTAATCACGGTTTTATCCAAAGGCAAAAGCAAAGCATTTGTATGAGTGCTGTGCTAGAAACAAGTCCTTCATCTTCACTAGCAAAGTAATTTTGAAATTAAAAATCAAAGAGTTTAACTACAGATGAAGCCCTTAGCGCTGCGTGCACAGAGTTCACGATGGTGTTTTTAATAGGCTCTAATGATTATTTCAATATCGTCTGATTGCACAGAATGCATAAAAATGGCATGGCAGCTATCGCTTCATAATTCAAGGCTTTTCCTCACCTAAACAGCTTGCTGGTAGGATGTATTTCCCTTACCTCTTGTCTTTGCACAACCCTATCATCAGAGGAAAGCAACGAGCTCTTTACCTTATAACTGGGTGTAACCTGCTAGTGCTTCAGAGCACATTAGAGACATTACCTCCCCCTAATGGGTCTGGGATGGGACCAGCCTCGTCTGCCACAGCCTGCCCTTACCGAGCTCCTCAGGAGGGACCAGAACAGGGAGTCCCCTCTGCAGACTGTGAGCTGGGGTGGGATCCTGCAGCAGATTGTTCTCTGGAGCTGGGAGACACCCACCGGTGCCACCCCACCTCATACCTCCCACTATAGAGCATTGACTGGACAGGAGGGGAGCCTTTGGTTACCCCAAGTGCTTTTAGTGGAAGGTATTTCAAAATCCTTTTGATGGGTTTAAGGAATGGGGTTTTTTTAATTTCCAAGGAATCCAGGCTCAATCTGTTCATTTGTTCTTTCACTGTTTTTTCAGATAAATGTTTATAGTTTCTGCTTTGGTGCTAATCTCTCTGGTGTTTTGTTCTTTTCTTTTGAACAAATTGTTTTCTTTATCTGCTTCAGTTTTATCAGCTAAACTTAAAAGGTCTTTTCAAGAAATACCTCACCCGTCCCACTACCACATTTACATGCTTTTTCTGGTACCTGTTTCCATGCCAAAACACCTTTCCCCTGCATGGGCTGAGCTGCAGACAGAAAGACAAAGCCTCCTGCCAGGGCACCTCATGCTTTTCTATCTGCTCTTGCTGAACTATTCAGACTAGATGAAACCAAGAAGAGAGAAAATGGAGGAACATCTTGGGGACCATCCCTAACATGACTTCTGTCTCATAAAAATTGCAGGTTTATATCATATTCTATGCATATATGAAGTCCAGAAAGGCCTCACATCTGAATCTGGTTTGGAAAGAACCACTTTTTGAGAAAACTGATGAAGAGGAATTTCAAGTGCTGAATGTGCCCACAGAGGTGTAAAAGCAGAGTATCATCTTCTTGCCAAACAATAAGAGTAAAATATTACTGAAGTGTCTGGGCAGACTATCCAAGTGCAGGCAGAAGTGAAGTCTTCACACAGAAGGCACAAGGAAAGCATGTGTAGACTCCCTGGTGTCCCCAAGTCACCTATCACACTCATGTGTCCTGAAGTAATAGAGATTTTTGCTTTAGCTGTGAATTCTGTACCATGTTGCAAAAAAATCCTACAAATAACAACTGAAGTATCTGAGGTGTGCTTGAAGGCTGTCAGCCTGTTTGACTCCCCCAGGCACTGAGCATGAAGTTTTCATTGACAGCAGACGCAATGTTGGTGTCAAACTCCCTGTCAATAGTCATGAACATCAGTGGCAGGCAGGAGTAACCAACCCTAAGAGCAGGAACCATCATGTCCAAAGGATCTTTGGGCTTTCTACAGGAACTCCTAACAGGCCTGGCAATTAATACCATTCCCAGGAGAAAAAATTAGGCCTGACTTTGGAGCAGCAAGTCACTGCATCTGAGTCCCAGGGGAACCACTGGAGAGCAGAGTCACTTTGTCAGGGGCATTCTTGAAACTACTGCTGAGAAAAAGACAAAGTTCTACAATAAAACACAAGTCCTTTGAGGCCTCCTTTTTCCTTAGTTTTAGTTAACAGTGATTAACTACACTGGTCATGGTGTGATATGAGCCACCTTCAACTTCCCACAAAAGGGAGAAGGACCTAATGCAAGATGTGGCTACATGTTACCTGCCTCAATAGTTCAACCTGTAAAGCCTTGACACATGAGATCAGTTTTAAGGACACCTTCTGAAATGTCAGGGTTTCAGTAAGGTGTACACCAGCAGGTCAACTCTGCTTGTCACTGATCAAACAGAGACTCACCAAGTTATTTCACTGAAGCCTCCTCACACAGCCATCTGCCATCAATTAAAAGAAACCATCATAAATTCAAGAGCAATTTGTATTTCTAAATGTCTAGGAACATGTTCTGCTTCTAGTGAAGTTTAAATACAGCCAAGTTTACATAAGAATTACTAATTGCTTGTAAAGGTCATGCCTTTTGAATATATGCATATTAGAGGTGTGAAACCTATTAAGACTGTGGTATTATACTCGGGCTCAGTGCTGAATTTGGATTAAATAGTGTTACATTGACTTGATGAGCTGCTCAGAAATGCTGAAGCTTTAATTGAATGTATTAGAAGATGTTAATTCTAATAGATACACCCTTAAAAGTAGTAGCTTAGTGATCTGAAATTGCTTTCTAGTACAGGCCTTTGCCTGCTTTCAAGAAAGAGAAAGGGGTATTTTGGAGTCCTTAATCTGACACTGTACGTTAATAAATATCTAAGGAGAGGCTCTTTCTTTTCCTTTTCAATATGAATGAGTGCCCTTTGAAAGCCAAAAGAGAATTGATGTAAATTATTGATTGCCATTTAAATGCCTTTACAAGCTAATTAGTGCAAAACGTAAAAAGCTTGTGAGCAGAAACAAGCAACAACCATGAAAATACAGGAAGGCTCATCTGGTTCTTAAATATACTGGGGGGATGGATGCCCTGGTGCAAACTCACCAAGTGAGGAGCATGAACAAGTGCCTGCTGTGAAACTCTTCTCAAAAATAGGTTCTCTTGTGGTAACTGTGAGAGTAACATCATGCTGGCAGCAATCATGGTGCATGCTTGGAACAGCAATGGTGTATCTAGCTTTAACCTACATAGCTGGGATAGTGCCTATCTGGGAGACATTGTGACATTTAGGGAAACAGCCAAGACTATAAAATAGGTCACTAGCTGGAGTCTGCCCAGGTCTGAAGTGGCTGAAAGTCATTACCATCTGTTCCCCTGAAATGAGGTGCTGGTATCAGTCCAGGTCCTAGCAGATAGGTATCCACGCTGTAAAAGAAACCTTCAAAAGTGATCCGAGTTGGAAATGGGGTTGGCAGAAAGGAGCCATGGACTGAAGGCTCTGAAGGAGCTCCTTCAAGCACACACAGACAAGATGGTGGGTATCTGAAGCTCATGTATGTGTTGCCCCTCTGTGACACATCAGGAGGCAATTCTTCCTTGCTGTTGTCAGTCTGGCACCTTTCACTGGCCAACAGCAGCCATTAAGATCAACATCTGACTAATATCTTTGTTTGAGGAACATTTTAGCTTTACACCTCTAGGAAGAGATATATCCATACAACCTTCTTTATGGGACCCTGGAGAGACTGACCTGCACCTCCTGTGTGAAGTCATGGCCCAGCTACAAAGCCAAGGTACTGTTCTTGGTGCCTCTACACATTGTGCTGACCTCCTGCTCACAGCCAGGTAGCTTCTCCCATCTCTAGGGAAGATTTAGCTACCTCTCACATGTCACAGAGAGTGGACAGAGTGTGTGTACATACAAATGGACAACCACTGTAAGTGAGGACTGCACTAACTTGCTCACGTAGCCATCCCCTCAGTTAGAAGCTTCCTTTCTCACTGGGAAGATACCCTGACCCACTCAGCCAGCTGCTGCTTAAATTGGTCAAATACTGGTGGGGAATGGGCAGTGGAGGAAGTTCCCCTCACAGAGGGAACAAGCATCACACTGTACCCAGAAGAACTCACAGCTTTTTCTGACTCAGACCAGTGTCACTCCCACTCTAGCAGCAGTGAGAGAAGAGCTTACAGCATCCCAAAGCACAGAGCAGGCACAGTCTGTCAGCAGCCACCCAGAAACCAAGAGTTCTCCAAGAGTTATTTCAAGTTTCACCCATCAGTACAACCTTAAATAAAGACTGTACAGTGAAGCATTTATGTGAACATATGCATTCAATCTAAGGCAAAGCTTTTGCCCTTCTCAAATCAACTGAAGAAGACTCTAATTACAACAGTTTCATGGCTGCACCACTCTATTCCAATTAATTACTCTGCAAAAGTTAATACAACTGAAATGATGTTGTGTGCCTTGAGAACGCCGAGGAGAGAGAAGCACCACTTAGGGCCCATTCTCCTTCCCCCTTGGCCCATCCAATTGCCCAGAGCAGGTGTCATGGGGCTCTACTCTCCTCCTTCCCCATCCCACTCCTCTCCCTGCCTGATGGAGCTGGCAGCTCCTGACAGATCACCCTCATTTACAGCCCTGCTTCCTCCAGCACCAGGAGGGAGCCCCAGCTCATCTCAAGACTATTAACAGCACAACAAAGTATTCATACATTTACCAGACTTGTATCCTTTCACACAAACACTCCTCCCTTTGATCTCTGGGTGAGAAGGGATTTCCTTGTTATGTCAAACTATGAAGGAAATGAAGAAACAGCCCCATACAATCCCTCTTTCTGTATTGACAGTAACAAGGTATTCAAAAGAAGACTTTTTTCCCCCTAAGATCAGCACAGGGATTGTAAATGGCACTAATATTTCTAATCAAGTTGTGCAACTCTTCTGACAGGTCCACTCAAACCACTTTTGCTGTGCAGATAATGCTGCCCCAGGCTGACAATTAAATGGAATACAAATTTTTACACACTCATGCCACTCTTACAAGGTTAATGTCTATCTTACAGGATTTTAATTCAAACAGAAGCTATTGCAACGTACCAGTCACCACAGCTAATTAAGAATACTGAGTATCTATTTTTATATAAAGACATTACACCTAAGGCAGAGTATGAAAGCTCCATAAAATAGCTTTGCATTCACTTCCAGCTTTACACCGGATTTATACATACATGTATGTGTGTGTATGGTCAGGTGTTGAAATTTTACGTAAATTCAAGGATTTTTGTCTGCCTGCTCCCTCACACTTGCCCCTGGCCAGCATGTGCAACAGGCAGCACTGACCACTTTTCTGTGCAAAATAAGTGTTGGTTTGAATGGCATCTGATTGGCACTGCTGAGAGAGAATCGAGAGCTCCTGAAAGGGCTGAGCACTCCAGTTTGCCCTTGGAAAGGTGAGGAAAAAGAGCTTCCCAGGTCACAATGTTTTAGATACCTAAAAGTGTTCTAAGGTCATATTTAAAGTTTTTAACGACCAAACCCTCCGCAGTTCAGCTTGTGGCTTGGCAAGTGGAGAAAGAAAGGTCGATATGAAATGAAAAAATATATTCTCCCCTCCCCCAGATATTGCAAATCCAGCATTTCCCAAACCAAGGTGAATACACACCAGTGTTCTGGGGTACAAAAGTTCCACCCCTGACTGCTTGATAGAGCCACAGCCAGATGCTGGCGAGCCACGAAGACAGAGCAACAACAATGCAGCAATCAATGTACCATATAGAAAGGAACAGCAACACATGGCTCCCATCCCCCTTCTCATCCTGGCAAGTGAACACGGATGTCGGATGGCATTAACGGCTGCCAGCTGGGCAAACAGAGCAAGTAGGTCAAGAGCATCACTCCTCCAAGAGTTTTCTTTGCTAAATATTGTGCTAACGACTGCATTACTGCTCATCAGAGCGAGGTTTGGAAACTGCTGTTAAGAAAATCCTTCCCGTGATAGCAGAGGTCAGGTTTTCCATCTTGAGATGTTTCAGGTTGAGCAAAACCACCCATTTCTGCTAAAATGCCTTTTGATATTAAAATCTGCACTCAGGCCTGTCCTGATTGCACAAAGCAGCTTTCATTGAAACAGTCATTACAGCTGGGTAAAAACAAACGCCTGAAACCCGTATATTAGGCACTTGCAGTTTAGAAAAGCTCTAATGGAGATGTAACAGACTTACTCTAAAGAATTCTTTGGTTGAGCCTGAATCCAAAGTGCCGTAGGCTATTTCGGTTTGTTTAGCCAGGTCCTCTGCACTCTCTATGGGAGAAACCATCCTTTCCACCGTAAGGAAGGCAGCAAGATTAGCAGTGTAGGAAGAGATAATGATGAGAGTGAAGAACCACCAGACTCCTCCGACAATTCGCCCTGAGAGAGATCTATGGAAAAACACACATCATCAAATTGCTTTGAAGACATTCCTTGATGGTTTTTTTTTCATTCATTGAAGAGACATTCACATGCACAAGACTTTTGTCCAGACCTCCAGGTGTCTGTGAACACAGACTGTGAGCCAGTTCCTGAGAGCCTTCCTCAGGAGGGCAAACTTGGTGTGCACCTGGTTTTTACTACTTCAAACTTCCCTACCTCCAAACTCTCTCTGCAGTCTTCCAATGAAAACAAGGACAGTCAATTAAGAAATAATTCACCTGAGCCAACTCCATCAGAGGCTTGGAGAAGAACAAGCTCTCCTGACTTCCACAGAGCATTTGCTGGAGAAGTCTTCAGCCAGAAGACTTGTCCTCTCTGCTTGCCCAGCCTTTCCCTGAGGCTGGATTTGCCAGCTGTGATGGGCCAGCATCGTGCCTCTTGGGGGCTGCCCAGCTTGGAGAACACAAATGTACCTTTTACTGCATTGACTCTCAAGGTGTAAGATGTAGTAAATTGGAAAAAGGAATCTAACTAACCATGCAAAGGAATAAATAAAATAAAATAAATTTAAAAAAAATCCAGTAACCTTCTCTCATCAGAACCTAGCAGGAATTACAGACTGAATCTGCATATAGAAGTGAGAGGCTGGTTTGTTTTATGTTAATTAAAATTTTCACGTTGCACTGTTCCAAGTCAAGCATCTTCCTGCTTTATAACCACTAGAGCAGCAGAGAAGGAAGCAGAAAAAAAACTGAATTGCGTCCTGATTTTTTTAGTGTTTTTTGTTTGATACCATAGGGACTAAAAAAAGCCTATTTGTAAACATATAATTATGAAATGCTTAGTGGTCATGAGGTCTAGATCCTGTCTGTAAGAGCTCTTGATGCTTTAAAGCAGTAGAACATCAGGCTCAAAATATTTCTTGGGGGCTGAAGGATGCCAGTTCTGTGCTGCTCAGCTGGGTGGGGAACTTCCCATCATGTGAGTGCTTGTTCTTCAAACACAGCATGTTGACCAGGAGCTGGGACAAAGCTATTCCATATATTTCCCCTTAACTCTACTGATACCAATGGAGGAAGAATCAATCCCAGACACATTAAATCCATGGAACCTCGGTGCTGTAGTCCTCAGTTTGTGTGAAGGGAAGAAAGAGAAAGCAAGAAAACTCTTACCTGTTGATTTGTTTCCATCAGTGCTATCCCCAGACAGTGGGTACAAGTTGTCCTACCAACAGATGGAGACAGGAAAAAAGCAAAAGGCTCATGACGTGCCCCGTCCCCACCCACACGGGGGGGTTAGCTGGTGAACTGCCTAGTCTTGGCTAGAGCTTGAGACTGCCTGAACCATTAAAAAATCCCATTAAATTATTAAGAAAAAAAGAAAGAAAAAAACATTAAAGAAAAAAAATCACCAACACAATAAAAACAGAGAGAGCCATCTGGAATAGGTGAGAGGAATGTGGAGATGCAAACTAAGAGGTGAAGCACTGATGTTCTCCAGCCTCCTCTGCCCAAGAAACTGAAGCAGCAGCTCCCATGGAGAGGACAGATGCAGGCTGGTTCCTATGGATTACAGCACACACCACTTGCCAGCACAGTCAGCACTTCCAGGACTGCTGCATCAAGTCCACACCAACGTGCAAGGTGGTTCAGGTGGCTACAAAGCTGAGGAAAGCTTGAGGAGTGAAGCGCTGCCTCTTGGTCCGTCAGGAAGCAATGACTTTCAAGGTGTGGGCTCCAAGAGACATCACCATTGCTCTGGCCTGTGTGTGCTTCCCCAGGGCAGGCACGCGTCTGCCAGATCATCAACAAGTAGAGGAGGCTTCCCTGCCTTTCTGGAGGGCCTCCCAAGAGGATAAAAGGCTTCCAGGTTTCAATCTGGGCTGTGCTGCAGCTGTGCTCACTATCAGAAGGCTACTGATGTAGCTGCAAAGGTAAGTTGCAGAAATATAAATCCAGAATAATGTAGTAAGTCAAGAAACCTCTCTACTTCGCTCTACATTCTCTGTAAGTATCAAGTGAGTGTCTTGGGAGTTTACAGATGGCTAAGGTCCTTTCTGGCCAGCTCCCTTAGCAGTTAGGTTCTTGGCTTTATCTACTTTGTAAAACCTGATACTCTACACACCAAATCAGCCTCTTACATGGGCTGATGCAATTTTAGCCAACTACAAAGTAGTGCCTACTGAACTCATGCATAAGGCTCCCTTTGGAGCCAGTGGAGAGGAAGAGAGGGGACAGACACCCTCAGAAAGATCTGTCTCACTTGCTATAGTGTGGGATAAGTCTGAAGGTGCTCATCTGTCTCATGACTTTGGAGAGAGCTGAGATGCCTAAATAAAACACAGCCTATTGTTTGCAGATGGCCACATCAGGAGAAGTTCATCTCCCTTTTGTTCATTCCTTCACCACAAACTTTCCATTGTCAGAGAAGACTTGGAGTTGAAAATCTCCTCCCTGCAGCGAGGTGGACAGTTCCAGAGCCAGCCTGAGCAGAAGTCTGGCTAGCAGGTACAGCAGATGAAACATCCACTTGCATACAGCAAGACCAGCTTTATCTGGGGTTTCCAGGTTCCTGTGGCCTTCTTGCTTTACAGTAGGTCTTAAAATAGGAAGATGAAACAAAGACTTGCCAGGGTGTTTAGATAAATTCAGAGAAAACTACTGGGAACAAAATAGTATGTGTCCATTCTCCCTATAGTTTCCCATATGATTGTCTTACTTGCACTGGTAGCTGCCCCTTTTGTTAGCAGGACAGAGAGGTTGCTGGGCTGAAGATGTGCAGAAGACAAGCATTTTCCAAACCAATTTTCCTCAAGCTCACACTGCTGTAACAACAAAAAGTCTGTGTCGAGCTGCATGCTCATACAGCGTATTACACACCGAGAAAGGCAAAAATATCTTGTCCCTGAGATCTTACAACCTGCATGAAGCATGTCAGACAGATACAGGACAAAAAAATGGAGAACAGCTGAGAGGCAGGGAAAGGTGGCATGGCTGGATCCTGTGATGAAGAAGGCACTTCCCTTAGGGTCCTACGTGCAAGAAAGGGGTCTTGCCAGATGAGGACTGGGGCTGTTCTCAGAAGAGTTGAGGTCACTTGAAAGAAATCTGGGTATCACTAAAAAGTTCTTCTCCCAGAGTATTCCAAGGAGCACGAAAAGGAAGATTAAACAGCTGCTACTATGAACCCACCTGGGCTGACACAGCTGTAACTGGTGGTAGCATAGGATGGGGCAAAAGAACAACAAAACAAACCACAAAGTTGACACTGAGGAAAGACAGACAGACAGAGTGAGTTGAAGAACAAGAACATGGACGAGCATGGCCTGGAAGCCTCCTTGTCCAAAGGACCCCAGTTCCCCCCAGTCCATCTGCTGATATGAAGACTCCTTATACCCACTGCAGGGGCTGGTGTGGAGGGATGCAGGAGAGAAAGGGTTAGTACACAAACACGGGGCTGGTAATAAGAGAATATCTGTATGGTTTGTACCATGAACCACAGAGAGGTTTGTTCATTACTCAGAGAACAATCGTAGAAAAATCAATCACAGCTTTTAATACCAGCACCACCTTTTCTGATGAAGACCTACCTGTCCAAGTGTGCAGTGTTGTAACTTAAAAAGAAACAACTAATGCTTTATCCCAGCATGCCATTTTCCAAATTACCTTAATAAATAGATACTTCGCATGACATTATTTAAAAGTGAATTAGTGTGTTAACAAATGAGAGGAGTAACAAAGGCCTGGAATAACAGAATTATAACTTAATTATCAAAACAAGGTCAGATGGTGTTTTCAAAAGGAAGTAAAGAGGAAGAGTGCATACCTTGAGAGGAAATTTAGGAGGAAGCATGGAGTCAAATGAGAGCAAATTAGTAAGAAGAGAAAAACAAAATAAATATTCAAATTCACATTCAGATTCCAGGAGAATAATACAATCAAGCAAAACCTCATTTATTTATCAAATAACTCAAATTTTGTTTCTACTCCTGGCCATAAACCAGATTTGATTTCCTATAGTACACAGAAATAATAAGCTTCTCGCTCAGATTTTAATTGGACTCTTCTGATCAATACAAGGCAGCTGTTATATTGACAAATAACCCTGAACAACTCTGGTGCAAACTCTCCTTGTCTAGAACCCCTTCATATTCTGGCACACGTTATCTGGTTCCCCCTAAGCTGGGAGCTCCATCCCTTGCTTGCACATCTGGCCAACTCAAACCAGGACCTCTCCTGCCAGCCTCACGTGGCCAGGCAGCCCTCAGCTACTGAGACAGAACACAATAAATAACAGCATCTAAAGCACTGGCTTGAGATGCTTCCATCATAGGAACTGGCAGTGGGAGTTTCAGAAACATCTAGTTACCAGCTCTCGTTGCTATTTTGAAAGTCCCACAAAGTCATTCCCATGGCCTTTAATAGGAGTCTCTTGAGTCTTCTGCCGTGAAAATAGGGATCTAGAAATACACCCTCCTAAATGACCAACCTCATGAGATAATTTTTAATGAACACTCTCTCCTTTTCCATCAGCAATTAATTAGTCTACCCTCTTTGTTCCACATGAATAAAGAGCAAAATGGAAATACATGCTCTCATAGAGGTTTCAAAGATGCTTTCACTCAGAACAGTGTTGCCAATTTGAGTGTGTTTTCTCCTGATTCCATTTGCTGTACACATCTTACATTAAAGCAAGTTTAATAATCTACTTTTGATCCATCAAAAGTGAATTTTCAATGCTTTAGCTCACTATGCAGAAAACACAGCAGCCTTTGATAGCAGCACAAAACTGCTGGAACAAATGTTGATTCCATCAAGGGATGCACTAACCCCCATCCTTTGGCTGCTATCTGATTCTATTTAGACGACTCCTATTAAATACAAAGAGGAGAGTATAGGGATATATCCTCTGGAATATCCACACAGCATACTCACCGAGGATAGATCTAACTAGTCATTAGATGTCACAGCTGTTCCACACAAAGGCAGCTGAAAGAGCCTTTATCAGCAAGTACAAAAGTGATCTCTCCAGACTGCTTGTCGGCATCTCTCTACAAGTGCTGTATGCTCTCATATAAGAAATTTATTCAGACAAAACTCACAATGGAAGAATGAAGCCCCTTTTAATGGCAATAAAATAGTATGAAACATTCATATTGTTGATGTACTGTGAATGGTGGAACCTTACAAAGATTAAGAATGGAATACTTGGGAATAGCCCCTTCTATGGAAAAGAAATCTGACATTTAATCAACTTAAATCAACATACCGGTCAAAGGAACAGTGCGTCTCAAATTTAAAACCAAGTATTAGATTTCTCTTTTTTTCAGTAACAATGCATCTAACTGCCTGGAATCAGTTATCAGGAAAGATAACAGAAGAACTGGACAATGTCTCCAAACGAGGGCCATGTATTAATCCTGAGCTAATAGCTTCTGACAGACAGATAAAATAAATAGGTTTACTGCTGTCTTTTTTTTTTTTTTAGTGGGTATTTCCAAGGCACTTCTCATTGTAGTATTAAAAAAAAGGGGAATACGTTTCACTCGTTACATAAGGTAAATGGCTAAAGATGTCAGAGAGTCATATGAGAGCTTAACAAAAATCCTATGGACTTCTATTTAACTGTCAATAACCAGACCTAGTGGAAACAGTGCAATGCCTGCAGCTTTCCATGTGATGTCCCAGTGCTTATTTCCCGGTCCTTTATATTGGGCACCCACATGGTCAACAGCAATTTAAATGCTATCACTACTCATCACCCTTAGCAGCAAGCAGAGAGGCAAGGTTCCAACAGAGAATTCAGGCATAAAGCAGGAACACGGTGTATAAACAAGAGGAGAAGGCTACAGCTAGAACTACACAACCAAACACTGGTAACTGCAGAACTCGACACATGCCAACAGCCAGGCAAAAGTGTGTGCCTGTTTTATGTAGGATATATATGCACCTGTTGATAAGTATGAAATCTAATTGCTCCTATCAAGACTTTAAAATATCTGCATGTCTTGCATCAAGTCCCAACAGGGACTTCTCTGAGTTCTGGCTTTTGCTGCCATCATTACAAGATTTGAATGTGCAATGACTGATCTTAAAGGATCATTATTACATTATAACACATAAAATCATGATCCTTTCCCTGAAACTTCATACAAGTTTTGTCACTTGCTTCACCAAGGCTACTCAAGATCCCTGCCACTATATGGACAAGGAAAACCTGGTACATTCTCAATGAATCGTGTGGAGATCAACAAGGTGTATGTCAAATATAAATGCTTAGTTAGAAAAGATTTGTCTCTCTTGCTTTAAATAGCAACCTTCTTAAAAGGAAAAACCACATCCTGTTTGTACTAAGCACCTATTTTTAATAATTGTTAATAATTAAACTGGTTATTAAAATACTGTCATACAAAATATAACTAGTGCTCCATCACTAAGAAACTAGATGATTTTACTGCTTATCACAGGCACATCATCAAAGTATTCTACCAGTGTAAATGTAGAAATGTAATATATATTATTCACAAAACATCTGAGCTATGCATTGTTCAATTAGAGAGAACTTCACTGTTCTCAGGTGGTTTTCAAAGCACTTCTTTGAAAAAGAAGTAGAATTCTACAACAGTTAATACCAGTGCTCTCTGTTAAGTCTGAATGAGTATCAAACGTTTTACTACAGCCTTAGACTGTCCTCATGAATAAGAAAAATCTTAATGAAAACTGGCAATGCATATTGGACCATATTGGCTATGAACACTGGGACCACAGATTAGACTGGACTGAAGTATGACAGACACACAGGGTAGTGCTCAATACATGTTAGAGGGGCACATATGGAGAGATGAACATATGAAAGATGGTGGTCAGCAAATTAGGAATAAAGGATGGTTCCCGAAGAACAAAACTAGAGAAATTAGGCACAAAAGAAAGTAGAAAGATCAGCTCAAGCCATGTCAGGAGTGGAGGTGTTTTAAAGTGCTGTTGCATGTGGCTTTTTAAAAGAAACAAATCTTATTTCGTAAAGTAGAATATGATATATGCACCAAGGAGATGACCGTAAAAATGAGATATGCAGCAAAAACACGGTAGCCCTCCAAGCATTGCCAAAAACAGAAAACCCTATGCATTTTACAGCCTCAACATGGTGTATATAAGTTTGGCATAAAATGCATAAATAGTATTTACAAGGCAATGCCACTTGCTCTGGAGGTGAATGTTGGCAAGCATGGTGGCTTGGTGATGATGCTTAGCATTGAATGGAATGTCAAAATAAAAAATTTGGAATTAAAAAGAAATTGGAGAAAGTAACATATATGCACCATGGCATCAGAAAATGACCATAAAATGCAAAAAGGTGATGGAGTGATATGGAACAAACCTTGGAGAAATATCGCATCCTTGCTGCATAAAGGCACCCAGGGAAAACCAAAGGCTGTTAAATATTCCAAACTCATTTGGAGGGTCGGGAGGATTCTGAGGGTCACGTGGTTCTTCATTGCTGTCTTCCAAGTGCCATTCATAAGGGCTGAATCTGCTGACTAGGAAAAGAACTACGCTGACGCCAATGTAAGCAAAGACTATACACATCCAAATCTCATAAGCCAAAGGATCCAGGAAAGAGAACACGCCCGGTTTAGATTTCTGAGGCTTCTTGATCATGATGGAGATGCCCAGGCTCATAAAGGGTTTGGAAAAGTCTATGACTTCTTCTCGCACCAATGTTATGGTTAGGGGGGCAACAGCTATATCTGCTCTCTGAAAAGGGAAAACAAACCCAAGTTAGCTACAGAACAGTTGCAACTTAATCACAATCTAGAATCTCAGGCTAATGAATCAGATGATAAATTACAAGAGTAAGAAACAGCCTATTTTGCAGTCACTACAGTTAAGGGCTACATGATATTGGTAGAAAATTATTAACAAGAAAAATTGCAATAAAATCTGTCCAAAGGCCTCAAGACAGAGGCAGGTATGTACCAACATGTATTTATGTTTCTAATAAGTTAAAATAGATTAATAAACACTACGTGTACTGGGCAGTGAGATGACAACTAAACCAATATAATTTCCCAGTAATGGTCTGTATCCATCTGTCCTGAAGACTTTGGGCAAATTATGTGCTTGTTTTATTTTAATTTTCTCTCTTCCATTCTTTCAGCAAGTTCTCTTCCCTTACTGGCTAGTTCAAGATCTTTAAAAGGAACCTAAGAGAAGTCATCAATCACTGAATTTCAGCTGCCACCACTTGTACATTCATTTGAAACCCCATTGCAGCAAGAGATAGGAGATGGTAAAATATGGGGTGATAGGACCCAGACAGCCCACCCTTTTTGTGGCCACTGAAGAACAATAACACAGATTATTGAGTCCCTGAGAAGTGAATAGCCTGGGTTAGCTGAGAAGAATGTAAAGTAGTATTTTTTCAGTATAATGTATGGCATCCTATCTTACAGAATTCATCTCTACAGGTCTGTAACACAGACCATGCTCTGGGGTTGTGTCATCTAGAAGCAATCTCACTGCACCTGCCATCCCCCAGCATGTTGGTACACCCTGAGCTGAAACCCTTCCCTTCAATCAATACATCTTTGCTGGATTCCATGGGAGGGTAAGAATGTGGAGTAAGAAAATTTACTTAGTTACCTGATCAAAAATAACATTCCAGAATGGACTTTCAACAGATTTAATTGTACCTATATTTCTAGGCCAGACAGATTCAAGTTCAGGCAGTTTAGATAACCTAGCCTTGATTCACCCAAGTACTCAAGCAGGTTGTTAGCATTTGCAACGGAGGGGACTGGAATGTTAAAAAAAATGCCCTTTTCATTGAAAAATTATTGTTATGAGAGTCTGCATACACCTTTTTGTAATCTTCTATTTTAAACACTCTACCTATTCCTGTTACTGTTACTTTTAAAGATGGCCTTTCATTGGTAATTAAGAATTTCAGAAAATAAAAATGATTTTTAGGGACATTTAACTTACCAGTACCTAAACCACTGTGCACCTTTTAAATCAGGTTTTTGGTCCCCACTAACAAGTATGTATCTCTTTCTGGTGGAAGCAGATTAAGTAGAAGTTTGAATAGAAGTTAATAGGAGATGTTAATAAGAAATGATTAAAATCAATCCCATAAAATAACTGAATATGTCTTTATGTAAATCTAATGGTGATGTACGTGATTTCCATTAATATCTGATTTGTCCCTCCTCCTAGATAGTTGGTTTGTTTTGGGGTTTTTTTCTAAGTTTAATAAGCAGGAATGGCTGAGGCTTCCCATGAGGTTAATCTCAGTGTCTCAGCTCTGGGCCACTTTTTTTAAGGCTGAGGCTACTGGCAGACCTGTCAGCCTTAGGACTGGTCCACTACAGCCCTTCCCACAGCAAATGTCCCTCTATGAAGCACTCGTCTGCACACGTGACCTCAAGACTTGCTCCAGCTCAGGAATATCTCTCAGTGGTTTGTACTGGCACGTGAACTCCAAGGTATGTGTACATAACTGGCTAAACCATGCCTGTGTATATGAAGAAGCTGTTTGGAAAGCATGGCCCTTGGTGCACCCTCTCACAGCCCTCCTTGAGATGTTGCTATCTACTAGAACATTGGCTCCTTTCCTCAAGGAGAAACCCCTCACCTCATTTGTGGTCACTCACTACAAAAATCTAGCTTAACGTGGCTTGAATAGAACAATGAAAATGCTGGTGGCCTTTGGATGCCTGGGTGTTTGCTGGCTTTGCAGAGGGATGTGCTGGTCACCTAAATAACAGAGAGACTTGAGGGGACACGGGTAGAGTGTGGTAAAGGGACTGGATGATGCTGGAACTCATTCACTGATGGAATTCTCCCAAAACATATATTTGTCTTGGAGCTGCTGCTTGTTGAGCTACTGTTAAATATTAGATGTCTGCAGTCAGTTTGTATGAGATGCACACAGAATATCAGTTTTAAATGTAGTCAGAGTCCATGGCTGGCTGGGAGACTAAGCACTTTGACCAGTCCTGTACTTCGTGCTGAACTAATGAGGTACTTACAAATTAATCCTTATTAGAGCAAGCTTAATGGATCAAGACCCCTACAGAGACTCAGCAATGATTCCACGCAAAGCAAAGCTTAGTGGGAGGCAGGTGCCTTACTCCCCAACACCTCTGCACGTGGACAGCCAGCCCTGGAGCAGCTCTTCAAGGTAGGAAAGGGCTGGTTCAGCCATGAAGGCATTTAGTTTCTGTAGAGTTTTCCTGGACTTTGAGAAATTTAATTCTCCCAAAGTAACATTTTAATTGCCAAAGTAGACACAGTAGAGCTCTTCCTAAGCGCTGATGCAGCACGCAATAAAGTCTGTATCTCCTCCATGAGCAGCTGAGCTCATGCAGGATGTTCCTGTGGGGTCTTTGGAAGGATGAAGTTGATGCTGTGCTGAAGCACAGACAAATCAGTTTTTAAAAGCCTGATTGTTACCATGTCCTCATTCATATCATACAGTAAGGATTTCCTTGTAAATGATTTAAAATTGCATTTTAATATTACAAGTGATAAAAATATTTTATTTTTCTGATCCATTTCTGTATTCCTGTTTTCCTATCATTTTTGATAGGGGTCCAACATATTGGAAACACCAACTAACACTCTTATACCTTAAATTAATATTGCAGCAATTGTTTTCTGCAGTGGCAATAAGCCTCAGGAAACCACTGACAACCAGGGCACTGAGAGTGGACAAGCTACAATCCAACATTCGAGCCTGGTTCCCTACATTAGTTGTACCAGAGAGGTTAAAAACCAGACTGCTCTTTGCTTATTTATTTAGAGATACAGTATTTGAAATGGAGAGTTTATGGAGAGCTCTAAGCACCCGAAAGGATCATTAATAATTGCAGCACAGTTGTGAATTTCCTTCCCTGTTGTGGCTGCAGATAAGCAGAACCCATAAAAATTGAGCTCGATTAAAAAGAACAGAACCACAACCACAGCCATGCCCTTCCCTGCTCAGGACTGGAAGGGGGTTTAAGAACCTCAACAACTAAGCTTTGCTAATCACTCATGACTAATGGCGTTTCAAACACCATCTTCACTGCATTTGAGCCGGGCAAGAAATGTCATGGATTCCTCTGAGGCTTGTTCTGTCTCTGCCTACTAGTGTGGGAGGGATGGATTTAGAGAGGACAAGAAGCACAGAGGCACTACCCACTCTGTTCAAAGCTGACCCCAGGGGCTGCAAACCTCAAGACTCCCAAGGAGAGGGAGAAAAAAAATAGCAAATGGAAATATCCTTCTACATGAAGAAAGAAAAAATGATAAGATGTTCCACCTCTGTAATCCGAAAGGAGGGACTGAATTCTTCTGCTTTACAGACCTGGGGATGAGCCTTCCTAACTTCAAAGCCATGCACTAGAGACAGCAGGAGGCACCAGCTCTACTCCTGTACGTGCTTCTGGTCATTCGTGCCTGCACTACTCAACAATCTCCTTGCTAGTGTGTTGCTTTCAAGAGGTGGGTTTGGCCTACAGTCACTCTGCAAGACCTTTGTGTGATGGGAAGCCAGCCAGCACTTGGATGGTGATGGAAACAGAGGGACACTGCTGAATTTCCATCAGGAGACAAATCTCCAGGAACCCCAGAAGTGCCAAATACAGGTACACAGGAGAGACTGCACTGGAATGACAACCAATTCTGAGCACATTTTAGGACTTCTCAGTGCAGTCCGAAGTTTCCAGGTAGCAGAAAAGGATGTCAGACAGAGCTGGTGCTGTTGATACACATCACCTGTGGTATCTGCTGGTAAAAGCTACCTTGTGAAGACAGTCCAGCATACCCAAGGATATCAGGATGTGCTGAGAGGCCAGGTCATAGAGACAATATGTTTTTAACACATTAGCTCCCACTTATTTAAAAGCAATGGCTGATTATCTGACCAGCAACATGCTGCATTGAACTCTTCAATGTGTATTAGCTGAGCAGTGCAAGAAGGTATTAAGGTATAAAAAGTGCAGCTGGCCCTGTCTGCTGTAGTTTGTCAACATTAAGTCCATGCGTGCTTTACACGGATGCCCACAGCTCCTTCTGAGACACCACTACTGTACACAGATGGAGAAATTAAGGGTACATCTGCTTCTTGAGCCATGGACATATGTGTGCTTCCTCTGCCTGTGCTCGGACACAGGTCAGCTGAAGTCTGGGTCCACCTCAGCGTGGCTCCATGCCAGGGCTGTGCTCCTGTCCCCTCACATGGTGTGGTGTCACCACAGCTCATCAGCTACCTGGGCAGGGACCCTGAACCTGTCCGTGCATGTACAGGACAGTCTGTCTGAGCTGCAGGGCAGAGGAATTACACGACTGGTTCAAAAAACGAATAGATGTGGCACTTTGAGACATGGTCTAGGGGTCAGAGAGATGCCAGACGAAGGTTGGATGATCCTAGAGGTCTTTTCCAACCTAAATGATTCTACAACTGCCTTTGGGCACTGGTGCCTGGGCTTCCCTCCTGCAGAAACCCAGGATGAGGGGTGAAGGGTGAGCTTCTCCTGCTCAGGGCTCTGCCACAGACTGAGCACATGGGATGTTTTGAGGAGAATCAGAAATCAAATTAGTCTTCCTCTCTATGATTCAAAGGCTGTATACCTTATCTGTAGCCTTTCTTCTGCTGCTGGGAGAGGCAGAGAGGCCAGCACCATGTGAGGCTGGTTAGCCTGTGAAAGGCAGGAGATGTGTAGGTGGTCCTGCTCTGACAGACTGTGGAGCTGCCTGTGTTGGGGGACTCTGTCCTTCACAGCTCTGCGTCCTTTATGCTATTTTACATACTGAAAGGTTTGATAAAGACCTTTTTGTACCTGAGGAGAGTTTTAAAGGCTGTAAAGTCTGCCTGCTCTTTCCACTCCCAAAGCATTTGTAGCTACAATTAAGATCTGTGTTAAACCTACTGCCAATTAGCCCCAGCGATGTGCAAAGCCCCAGGCCTGGGGAGGGGAGGCTCTCCCTGGCTCAGCAGTGAAGGAAGAGCAGCCTGCTTTAAAAGAAATAAAAGCCTACAGAAAGAGGCTTCCCTACAGCAGAGAAAAGATGATTGTCTGGTGCTCAGCAGCTGGTGGGTACAAAGCCCTGAGCCTCTCAGGTGGGAGGTGCTGCTGCCCACCAGTTTGGGTGGAGGACCTTACTGGGTGCTTCACTGGAGGACAGCACTTGCCTGGCTGGTTTGCTTTGCTGCTTAGATTTAATTTGTGATTTGGTTTCCCAGACTGAGAACGATTTAGCTACCTCCATCTTCTAAAACATTCAGGAAAAAAGCTTTATCTATTTGCTATTTTTATTCTGTCAAAAGTTTCCACTATGCTTTAGGAATTCCTCTTAGTTTAAAAAATAATAGTGCTTGAATTGGGTTTTTTCTGGGAGGAGAGTCTTATTTTGACACCATCAGAATGAAAGAGGAAAAGGAAGCTTTTCTTCAACTTGAACCTGATTCAACCTGAATTTGATTCACAAAAAATCAAATAAATGTCATTTTAATGTAAAATTTCATTCTAATTATGAATTATTATTACTACTACTACTACCACCACCATCTGAAAACTGTTAAGAAACCACAAGGCCCTGATAGCTCCTCTCTAACAAGGCTTCTGGGTTCTCCTGCCTGAAGCAAAGGAGTTTGGGGCTATCTGCTCGGCTGAACCCTGCCTGCAGAGCTGCTATCCCTGTGCTGCCCAAGAGCAAGCCCTTGGCTCTAACTGGGTTCATTGCAAAGTCACAAGGAAAGGTCCAAGAGCTGAGATTGTCCTTGACTTCAGGGGGGCCTATGGCACAGCAGGCTTTTACACCCTCCAACCAGCCCTGCTGTGATAGGAGACAGGGGAGGAAGAATTTGTGAAGGGAAATATTTTTATGTGTCTATCCCCAGGCAATGGGTAACTCGTGGGACTGTTCCTGCTAGCTTAGTTAATGCAGACCTTGGGCTAGGCTTGCACCAGGGCTGTGCCAGGGAGCCCCAGGACCTGCAGAGTGTGACACAGCATCCCTGTGGCTCTGGGCACAGCTCAGTGCACACTCAGCCCCTTCCCATCCCTCCTACCCCCTTCCTCCTCCTCGCCCTTCAGAGCCTGGTCTGGAGGCTGCCAGGACTCGGCTGCACAGACTCTCCTGACTCTGGGCTGCATCCCATGGGAAGCAAGAGTGACAGTAACAACGAACTGGCACAAACTAAGCATTAATTACAGTTAATTAGGGCTTTGGCATTAAAATGACAAGCCATTCACTTCCTATGACTGTCCTAAGAGCAATTCTAGAGAAGAGTTGTATGCATGGGGCTATGCAAAAAAGGGCACAGCATTCATAAAGGCTGGTAAGACTTCCCAGCAGTGCCAGGTGGTGGTGAGAAGCTTGTTGGGTCAGGAATATGCTGCATTTGACAGATGACTAGTCACTGTTTATCACTTGAGACAAATGCAATCTAAAAGATTGTGTTTTCTGCCATAGTCAGTTCAGCTGCTGGGTAACTGGTACCAAAACCAATCAGGCCCCTTTTATCGCCCCATGCCTGTCTTCCATACATGCTAATAAAGGCATTTAAAATCTAATCTCCCTCTTGTCTTCCCAAAACGGAATCCAGAGGAGCCAAATATGACAGTCATTTTGCAGACAAGGCTCACAGGGGCACTAGGGGTAACGTACAGTTTTAGTTCCCTAATAGAGTTTTAAGCCCCCGAGAGCTAAAGGAGAGTCAGCACGTAAATGAGGCTCTTGCTCCAAATAATTAGCACTTCTAGAGCACTTTTCATCTTCAAAGGGCTTTGTGCACATCCTTTTGAGCGTGGTACACAGCCCCCCCTCAACAGATGGAGAAAGAGGCCAAGGGTATCTCAGGATGTTTGCAAACAGGGCTGGGAGAGGGTCTGGAGGGCTGGCGAGGTTTGTTCTCTGAGCTCAGGGGCTGTTTTGCTGCTTACAGAAAGCCAGGTGGATTTCTGCACAGCTTGGCAGCTCCATTCAGCTCGGCAGGATGGGGAGCTAGCTCAGCAGCGCTGGGCTGTGAGCATTAACCTGGGTCTACACTCCAACCTCAAGGGACACATCTGACCTTTGAATAATTGAGCACTGCAGTGAAGAGGCTTCAGCAACCGAGCTCACGGCGTGAGAAGAGGAGCTGTTGGGGGTCAGCGAGGGAAACATTCCTCAGTTTTTCATTAATGAGAAAACACAGATGAAAACTGTGCTTCAGAATGCAAAGGAACAAACCTTTTTTGCAGGGGAAAATGACAACGGCGGGGTGGGTTTGGGGTTGTTTTAAGGTATGGTCTATGGCGCCTGTGAGGATGGTTTTTGCTGGTGTGAAAAGGTCACAAATATGGTCAAGTCAAGGAGAAGGGGCTGGGGCTCAGTTTGATGCTAAGGAGGCTGAGCTCTCTGAGCTAGGCTCGTCCCAAGGGGTTGTGGAAACAGCAGCTGCAGTCAACCTGTTTATCACAGAATGCTTTGGGTTGGAAGGGACCTTTAAAGGTCATCTAGTCCAACCCCCCGCTGCAGTGAGCAGGGACACCTTCAACTAGAGCAGGTTGCTCAAAGCCTGTCCAACCTGACCTCAAATGTTTCCAGGGATGGGGCATCCACCACCTCTCTGGGCAACATGGGCCAGTGTCTCACTATCTCATGGTAAAAAATGTCTTCCTTAGATCTAGTCTAAATCTCTCCTCTTTTAGTTTCAAACCAGCACCCCGTGTCCTGTCACAACAGGTCCTGCTAAAAAGATTGTCCCCATCTTTCTTATAGGTCTCTTGGAAGTACTGAAAGGCTGCAATAAGGTCTCCCTGGAGCCCTCTCTTCTCCTGAACAACCCCAACTCTCAGCCTGTCCTCAGAGGAGAGGTGTTCCAGCCCTCTGATCGTTTTTGTGGCCCTTTATCCAGATGGATCTTGAATTCACAGAGGCTGCACAGGCCAATCTTACTTAGCCCATGTCCCAAAAGCAGTGGCTCATATCACACCTTCCCTCCTCTGGTACAGACAGCCCCTGTGCCCTGGCTGTTAGCAGTAATTTCAGGTTCTCTTTTGTCATGCTTTTTTGCATATGGCATAATTATTTTTGATGTGAATGAACTGTTTCATTACTTGTCAGTTGTAAATATATCAAAAGGACCCAATTACAGCTAATACTCTTGATATTTCTTAAACCACACGCAGGGAAACTGAGGGTTCAGGTTTCCCCTGCAATGTAATTATGCTTGGAACTAAACGAAACCTTTGCCTCAGAGGTTCTCAGTGTACTTGTAATTTTTAAGAGAGGTAATTCTGGTTTCCCAAATCATATAACTGAGGCATGGGGAGTTCAGAAGATCTGCATAAATATCAAATCTCAACGCAACAGGGAAGTAAAGATATAACCCAGGGGTCCAGATCCCTGTTTACCTTCCCTAATCAGTAGATTTCCCTCCCTCCTCTTAGTACAATACTACAAGAACATTGTTGCTTATATTAAATATTTTGACGTCTAATAGGCTACCAAGTATATAATGAGGTACCAGGACTGACAGCTCCAGAATAAGAAAACTTTTGCAAATCTAGCAATTACTTTAAAAAGACTGATTCATTTCAAAATAATCATCTCACCAAACATTTTGCAAGAATGATGATACGTTATCCCAAGGAAATTTTGAGGTGACTTTTAGAAATTATACTCAGCCATGGAACAAAAGGAGGCAATGGGAGTATTCGCTTCTGCTCAGAAAGTTTTAATAAAGGAAAGCTTGTTAAAAATAAACTGTAAAGAAGATTTGGGTGGAATCACAAATCATCTCATTAGCATTTGGGGAAAAAAAAAAAGCAAAGATGAAATATCAGCTTGTAAAGACTTTTCTGCAAAGCCAATTTCCTCCCCCTTCCATCTGGTTTATCTGTATTCCAAAATTCTCATTTTCAAAGAAGTTTCCAAAATGGCAATTCCGGACTGTTTTTGTTCTTACTAAACAAAGCGATGTACACCCAATATAGAAATAGAAAGAGGAATGTAATGAATTAGACTTTTTTTTTTTTTTTGTCTGACAGTTGATTTTTAAAGCCAAACCCAGGGCTTAAAAAGAAAAGAAAAAAAAAGTGGGTGATTTCACATCTGCACTGCTTCTTACTCTGCAAAGCAACCATGGGGCTGAGTCTTTAGGCTCTGGTCAAACACAAACTGACATCAGTGATCCAGTGAGGGCCAGCATCACAGGATCAGACCTTTAACAGGAGGGGAACCCTCCAGCACTTAGACTGACAGAGAAAAAGCAGACATGGCAAATGCAAAAGCAGCATATGAAGGGCAAACTGGAAATTCTGCAATAGACAAGAATTTGAAATTTGCCCAATGCCACTCGTCAACATTTTGTGGACTTGAAGAACAGCAGTAAAAAAGTGACACTTTCCTGTAATAAAACAATTAGAAAAGTAGACTATAAAAATGGCACTACAAAGAAATATCTAGAATTTTAAAGGTGGTATTCAAACAGACGATCTTTATTTTGCAGTTTATTAACTTTGAGCATAACTTTTTATAAAGAACATTAAAATGAAGGTTAAGAGAAACTTACCCCATAGACCAGTTCACCCACCATGCCATTCCATATCTTAGTCTCAGGGTCCCTAGCTCCATATTTCCCATCTCCAACAATTGACAGTTTGTATTTTATTCCAACATGTTTTGCTATTTCAGAAGCTAAGTCTACACAATATCCTTCATATCTCTCATTCCCTTCTAGTTGTTCATGGTTTTTCTTATACATTACATATGGTGATTCCTTTGAAACAAAAGTAAAGATCAAAAGTCTATGAATGTAAAACACAGCTTTAAAACATACAAAATGAGAGTTGTCATTATCCTTTATATTACTGGCAAGTATTTACAATATTTCCTGCTCTGGTACAGAAGTTAGAAAGACAGACTTTAGTGGTTTAAAGATCCTTGGCTGATGCCACAGCCACACATACTTTTGATTTTACCCTAGTATGGACCCATTGAAGACAACAGGATTATTCCACTTTAACAAAGTTACACTTTTGTTTTAATGATTAGGCCTGATTAGACAGTCAAATAGCATCCTTGTAAGTAATAATTCAAGTCTTACTGTTTAAAGAACTGACATATAACCAACATCTGTACCATCAAAATCATTTCCTAAGGCCCCACTGGCCTAGAATGAGGCTCTGATGGAGACATTTTCAAAGCAGCCTAAGGGAAGCTGGGCCAAAATCCTCAGCAGCAATTTCTGTCACTAAATTCCCTTAGCCTCCTTGGAAAATTCTAGCTGAAATGCTGATTATATCTGGCCAAATCCATAGGAGTATAAAATACAATGCTTCAGGAAACAGCATAAAATCGGCTCATGCTTAGTAGAATTGTAACAGGCATGAAAGTCACAAACAATATTGTACAGAGCACATCTGCTAGAGGCATTGGGGCTGGCACAGGTGCTGCTCTCTGGGAGCCACAGGAAGAGCTTTACTCCTCTGGAACTGCAGGGGATAGGTTGCTTTTCCCCCCGTGCTACAGCAGCTCCAGTTCTCTACGGGCTTCACTGTGCCACCCTTACTCAGTCCACACGGGTTGAGTTTACAGGAGCTGCACCTGAGTGAGGGGGGCAAGATTTGACCCTACAGCAGGAAGGCCAGATCCTGCAGTATTTACATACATGCACAATAACTTCACTTACACGAGGCATTTGATGGAGTTCAAGTGTCTGAGAAGCAGCAAAGTGCCATGTTGAGCTCAGTGAGCTCCTTCTGTGAGCACACTTATTGTCACACACAGAAGTTTGCAGGGTCAAGCCCTCACTCCATCCCTGGAAGATGCTGAACTTCTCAGCCACTTGAAGTCACCCAGTATTTGACATTTGCCTCCTGGCAAGGTGTCTAGCACACCTCAGGAGCCATGTGTCTTGTTTCCTAAACACAAACACACTAAGAACATAAAACTTACCAAGATGGTAGTGACTACTATAGTTCTGTTCTCCACAGATGAAGTGTCATTAGAGGGCAGCTGATCTAATGCTGGTACAAATCTTTCATACTCGTTCCAATAACCAGCCTATAAAAATGGAGATTGTTACCTCATTACACACGTTTACAAAGACTCTGGAACACGAGCTCGTAACAGGAGCTGTCAAAACATATGGTTTTGTAACACTTATTCATGCAACATTTTTGTCATTAAAGGATGACATTTGCTTTAATTTAATTTCCTTAAAGAAACAATGCTCTCAAGCCCACGTGCAAATAAACAGAAGCCAAATCTAAGTGAAAATACATATTAAATTCTCCCTATCTAAATTCACACCACCATGGTGACTGTGGAATAAATTCCCATGTACCCACAGCGGAAGAAAACACTATAGACAAGAAAATAAACCACAGAGCACTCTGAATAAAATGCTTTGATTTTGTAATTTTTGTCCACATTCTGCTGTGGCTCAGGCAGTGAATCCAGTCCCTGCAGACATGCCTGAGCTGGCTTTAGAAGAGATGCACGGACGTTGTTAGCAATGCAGGGCAGAGCAGCATTACACTGAGTGCAGGATCCAAACCCCTCTGTGAGCAGGAGGTGACTATTTGTCAGCTGCCTTGTGCTGACCTTCATGCTGCTGTGCCTACATTGCTCTGCCATTACACTAGTTTTTGTATCTCTGCCCAACGCAGAAGTAACACTTCTGTCTGCACTGTAAGCCCAGCTGAACGGCTGGGCCATGTCCAGAGGTATTTTGTTATCAATTATGTGCAGAAGAGTTTAAGGAGCCTCAACAGTGACTGAACAGCTCAGGTAGCTATTGCCAGGTGAAATCAGGGGGATTTACATGCCTTGGCCACGCAGACTCTGCTCTCCATACTTCTGAGACCCTCTCTACCTAATTATTTTTGAAAATCTGCCCTATATTTCTTTTATAACAGGGATCTAGGCAACTATCCCACTTAGGATCTATACTTTATTTTTGAGACAAGAGAATGAGTAGCAAATCCTAATTAACCCCAAACTTATTTTCTGTTAATTTCTGAGGTCTCTAAAATACACTGGCTCCAGCTTCACTATTGCTCTGAGGCCTGTTATAGAGAGAAAGGGAAAGATGGAGAGGAATGTAGGAGATAGGGAACACAGGAACATGACAGCAGGTATTGGGCTCAGCAGTGGAAACACTCTGGAGGGGAAAAAGCTTAGGGGGAAAAGTGGGGTCTGAAGTTAACATGGAAACCAGTGAAGATATTAAGCATGGTGAGTGGTTAGGTGCAGGAACAGAATAGAACAAGGTTCCTGGGATAGGGAAGACAGCAAGAAGGTGAGCTTTCCTCAGGGCCCTCCTATTACCTTACCACACCTGTGCGGTGGGTTTGAGTTCATTAGTTTGTTGGAACAAATCTTTGTGAAGATGTGAAATCTGGATGCATATGTGGAAACTCACCTTCCGTGATCCAGAGGCTTTCATTTCATACACATCAATTGTATAATTTGTTCTCCGCCCATAGGTGTCAAACTGGATATTCCCTGTCATTCCTTGAACCTGCACCTTAAGGGAATAAACAGAAAACACATTTTAATAAAAGATTCACTTTTGTTTTTCTCTCTGTTACATTTTGCAGGGACCCACCAGCTCTAGCACAATTTTTAACTATATAAGAGGCTCGCGGCGCTTCTGACACAGTCACTTCTATTCTTCATAACAAACCCAATTGACATTTTCTCCATTTCATCTGTCCATATTCTCAGTTAGTACTCAGCTGGTGACTCAATACTGCAGAATGAGCTGCATTTAAGTGAAATTAGCCCTCCACGTTATGTTAAATGTAAAAGGCTGATTCTGCCACACTTAGTCACACTGGGTTCACTGATACAGCACAAGGCATCAGCGAGGCACAGGCAACAATTCAGTGCCATTAAAGCCCTCACAGTATGGTATAGAATGATTTGCAATATGGACCAGAATCTCGTGTCATTGCTCATTCTGGGAAGTGCTCTATTTTAAGATCAGTTCCAGTGTAGGAGAAAGGAATGAATGTCTTCTCTGAATGAGCAGAGACAATTGTCTCTACTGCTTATGGAGGTTTGGTCTCACTCTGGATGGATGGGTGTATAGACGGTAAGTCATCATCATTACCTACTCACATGAATCATCTTAAGGGGAAGTATAAAGCACTTTGTTTCAAAGAAAAAATCTTTCTTATTTCCCTGTACGAAAGGGCGAGATATTTCCATCTATCACTTATCAACGCTGACAAGCTGTCATCTCAGGCAGATGCCTGAAACTTCAGCAGAGGTAAATTAGCTTTAATATTTAGTGAAATGCTGTAGAAGTTACAGGAAGAGGTGATGGAAGAGCAGTCAAAGGGAAACTGTTCAGGACTGGTGACTGATCTGCTGTTTATGGTTTAGGGATGGTGCAATCAAACTTGTTATGGTGCATAAGGCTACATAAACCAGCCCAAATTCCTTGGACCTTAAACTATCCAGTGAGCCAAATTCAGACTGACATAGGAGGAGTGTGGGTTTTTAAATCATTAAGTGGATTTGAACTTTTTGTAAAATAGTTTATATCATTTCAGGGGCCTGGAAGAACATGTGAGTTATTCCTCTCTCCAGAAACCTAGAGAGGTGAACAGGGGTTTGAAAACCAAATTTGCCCCTGAGAGGTCTTATCAACTGTGGGCTGAGTAAATGTATTTGTAGGGTAGCTGACATCTAACTTGCAGCCAGATGTGGGCTGCTGTGCTTGCTTTTGGCACTTGCTGGAAGCTGTCTGGCTACCTTAGCACAGCAGTGTCTGTCTGTCTCAGCAGAGCCTGTTAGGTCGGCTTCATCCTGATGTGTATAGAGACACGAGCATCAGGCCCTTGACACCTTCTGACTTCAAATTTAATTTGTTTCTATCTTTGGTGGGAAAACTCAGTGCTTTTCAGAACCTGGTTGCACCAAGGCAGGAGGGCTCACCAGGACTCAGAATGCTCCTGGTAGCAGCATGTGGAGGCAGTCACAAAAGGAATGGCTATTTATAGCTGCCCAGATGTGTTCAAGTAAACTGTCTGCCACTGATTTGATGTCTCAGAATCAGCTTTAGAAATACAGACAGGCACATTTTCCAAGGCTCTAGGGAAGCAGACTCAGGTAATGCCTATTTCCCTTTTGCCAGCAGGATGACTACAGAGTGGCACTGAACCTTCTGCTGGCATATCTAAAAGATGTCTTGGAAAAAATATTATCTGAGTTGTTGCTACAGGGTGGAGAGGAAACATCATTAAATCAAAGGTTTTTTTCCTGAAGTAAAGATTCAAGATCACTGAATAGAGCAAGACTGTGAGGGACAGGATGGAGGTCTGGTTCTTTGTTAACATGGATAACTCATGGTATCTCATTTGGAGAGGCTTCATGTTCTGCTTGTAATTAAGTTCAAATGGACAGTACAAATTCTTTAACTATTGTGAAGGTTGAGTTTAATTAACTTCTCTTCAAAAGTCTGTAAGGCTACATTAGTGAACGTGCAGTTAGGGCATCTCTTAGGAAGTGACATAATGGTGTGAAAAGAGCTCTGGCCATGTGAGACTGAACCATCTCTCTCACTCTTAAGAGTGATACAGTCTGATTATAGCCTTCTATAACTCATTGCAACCTTCTGATACAATCCTTCTGATTTGGTACTTGAGAAAAAGCAGTAATTAAGTGTATGAAGGCTGACCCAGGATTTGTTTATACCTAACATGGGCTTAATTCTGATCTCACTCTAGTTCTATGCTTGCATTAATAAAATCAATTCTAACAGGTTTGTTTTAGAGTTACTTGGGACAGATCAAAATTAGACTATATTCTTGTCTCTTAGAGCTACAAAAATGTTATCAAATTTTTCCTACTGTCACTTGCTTTAACACACACAGCAGTGTAAAACAAGTTAAAAATCAACAAAATTAGACATAAGTGAGGTAGGATCCCATGCAGTAACTAGTGTTAGGGATAAAAAATAGGCCATGCAGAAGGTAATCAGGCTGAGTGCAAAGCTATGCCAGGAATCAGAACTGGTTTGAGGCTAAACTGTGTCCAGGTTCAGGCTGGTGCTGAAATCCAGCGGTACTGCTATGACCAACAACATCTTTTCCACTGCTTTAAACCAATCTGAGTTGACTTTTTACTGGCAAACTATCAAAATTGCATAAAAGTGCTTAAGTTCATAAATGCATGTATCCCAGGAAGATTTACTTTACACATGCTGAGGACCCAGTCTAGTTCTGTTAGTCAGATCTGCAGGCTCAGCCTGACTTTAGAACCCCCAACATACATTTGTTTGCAATATGGCTCATGCTCACTCTTCATGGGGAGCTTCAGAGGAGTCAGACTGTAGCTGCTCTGGTGTGGACAGTTGGGCAGCTGCTGCACCAGTGCCAGGGGGATGTGATTTTGGTCAAAGTTTTGAAAGCTATTTCGTTATGCCTTACATTCATTTGGGGTTATTCAGTCTGGAGAAGAGAAGGCTCCAAGGAGACCTTATTGTGGCCTTCCAGTATCTGAAGGGGGCTACAAGAAAGCTGGGGAGGGACTTTTTAGGCTGTTGGGTAGTGGTAGGACTAGAGGGAATGGATCAAAACTAGAGGCAGGGAGATTCAGATTAGATGTTAGGAAGAAGTTCTTCCCCAGGAGGGTGGGGAGACACTGGCACAGGTTGCCCAGAGAGCTGGTGGAAGCCCCATCCCTGGAAATGTTTAAGGCCAGGTTGGATGGGGCTGTGCGCAACCTGCTCTAGTGGGAGGTGTCCCTGTCCATGGCAGGGGGATTGGACTAGATGATCTTTAAGGTCCCTTCCAACCCTGACAATTCTATGATTCTATTGAATATATTTTAGCCATCCTCTGGAGCTTGTCATTAAGTTTGTTTTCCCTTTCTTTCTATTTCTCCCCGAGGAGCTTCAGCTGCATGTGTGAGTACAGAAACTCTGTGCACATGGAGTAGGACTCAAGTTCAGTCCCAGCAGAATTGCTGCTGTTGGAATACACACATCCAATAGCTGGTATGTTTGCCCTTACCATTTTCAGTGCTCTTTCTATATCAATTCCTTGGCTCCAGGGTACTGCAGGGTTAGCCAGGCAGTCTCCAGCACTACCTCTCCTGGAGACATCCACGCGCTGTCTTCGGAGGTAACGGAAAGCCTCTGCTATCACTAGGACTGCATCATGGGTCAGTGCAGACGTGTACTAAAATGGATGCAAATAAAATATGGTGAGGAACTGCAATCTTAGAATTGCCCCAGGTTTATCAGCTCTAGCCCTTCTCTTTGTTAAAATGCTCCTAGAAGAACAATGCTTGCAAGCCCTTTTGCTTCCCCTGTCTTGCCACAGGTGCTTTAAGCAGTTTAACAATTAATCTATTTCAATCAACAAATTAAAAATATTTTCATTTTGTATAGCATATAGCAGCAAAATAACAGAACTAGTTGATAGTTGCATAAAATTTAAATTTAATTGGAAGTTTGCTCATCTAAATGAGGTCACTACAAAAGTCTGCAATTCCATGTAGGCTCATACTGCTACCAAGAGCAAAGAAAAGCTCATATTTGGTGTTTGCTTGGAGTATTCTTTTTCTTTTTAGTAAGACTGCCAAGACAGACAGTTTTGAATTGAAGTTAACATAAATCATTTCTGTTTGGACCACAGTCTTGATTAGGTAGCATCTGTGGCAAGGAATAGATCAGATTACTTTTCTTAGAAGACAAGTAAGTAATCACAAAACACACTTTAGGCATCACATCTCCTGGGTAATTCCCCATCTGTCTTCCCTTACACCATGGTAAATCTGAGGAGGGTGCTAAGCTTTGTGTAGCAGCAACACTTCAACAAAACCCCCAGACTCCTTCTCTACTTGTTCACGTTGCTGTCAACTTCATCCAGTGCTTGTTGTATGCATCTGGTGACACCCCTCAATGCCATAAATTTAGCATCATCTATGAAATATCATGGAGTTTTTTTTTAAACATTTCTTCCACATTTATGTATTTGCCTGAAAGTTCTTCCCTCCTAGAGTGGCCCAGGCTTTGCATATGACAGCACTGGTTTTCACTGGTGTTACAGCACACATGTAATCCAAGGGTCTGTGTAGAGGAGACCATTTCAACATGTCCATCCTGGGAACAATTCAATGTGCTCAGTGTGTAGGACCAGACCAAACCTCTTGTAACTGACCCTAGTATTTCCACAGTGTTTGTGAGAGAATAGGAAAAGAAAGAAAGAATGTAAGGGGTGTCTGCATGTACTGGTGCATGTGCCCTTTGCCTGTCTGTCTGATCTTGCAGAGCTCCTGGTTCACTAATGCCTTATGCTGGAGTGAGTGCCAGAAGACATGCTGCATGGATTAGAAAGGTGGAAATCCAAGTTTCATTAAACTACTCTATGTGTGGATAAGACTTATTAAATTCAAAAAGATGTTAATTCTATCCTGTAGGGCAGGACAGCACAACTGGTGATCTGCACTTCTTAAAAAAACGTGTATTATCTTATCACAAGCTCTTCAGGTTGATATAAAGCCTGAAGAAATGTGCTTGATTTCTTAAGAAAGAAATCAAATTTCTTGAGAAAGAACAAGGTGTGTCTGCATGTGCAGATTAAGAGAATCCCATCTGGTAAAAAAAGGGTGCAAACGTAAGATTGTGAAGGAGGTTTTACAGCAGCCATGAGTTTTAAATGAAAGCAGTTCATGAACTCTTACTGAGTGTGTGTGGGGTGGTTCCTGCTCTGATTGTATCTAGGAACAGGCTCTTTTTATCCCACCCACCTTTATCTCCTCCTGTGGTGCTCTGCAATGATCACTCTCTCCTCTTTTAGCAAGGCAGTAAAGGTTATACGTCACATTCCACACAGCAATAGAGAATCAGACAGTCATTTTAAGGTATTTGTTCTTGTATGGAAAAAACTCTTGTAATAGCTGTCCAATCTAGCACTACATAAAACTTACATGCTGATAATTTCTTCAGCAGACTGCATCAATAGTCAGTAACCTTAATGCAGTCCCTTCCAAGTCATGCCAAGAGAGCTATCTCATTTTCTACTTTATTTGAATTCTACTTATAAATGCATGAGCATGCAAAGAGAAAAACGAGAGAGAGAAAGGAGAGGGTGATAAAATACAGAATAAATTAAACATCGGGGCTTTAATCTCTAGGCAATTTTATTTCCTAATCAGAAATATTGTACATCAATTTTTTAAGTATGCTTTTTGTCTGATTGACAAATACTGTGCATGTTTCTACAATGGGAAGCACATTTACAGGAAGGTAAAGTCATCTTTGTGTTTGTATCATATACTTAAGATTTTTTTTTTTAAGGATGGAGAATAATTTTTCCCTCAAGGTAAATTGCTTTCAAGTGGAATAAAATCTTCTCAGGTTAACTTTGTATATTTCAGAGCTTTTAAGATTAGTATGATACTTATCTTCACTGCTGCATCACAGCTGGAAAGCTTTAGAAAGCAGGACTAGGTCCTAATCAACAGGGAACAATAGATTAATCTGAGTTTCGTGGGCCCCTGTTTGCCTTTCTCTGCTTCCTCTGAAATGCCAGCAAGGCTGTGGGATGATGTGGAATTAAGATAATTTTCCTTCCACAGAAACCACATGACAGGGAGGGAAAAGTGTCTCTCTGAATGGCATTGGCAGCAGAACCTCACAACCAGTTCCTATTCTGTCAGTGCTACCACCTATCCTGGTATCCCCCCATGCACTGAATGGGATTTTATGCTTCCTTGAATTTTGTCTTACTAATATCAAGACATTAGTTTTTGGAGTGAGTTTTAATTCCAAATCTGTTCAATCTGTTCATCAATTTGCATGTGTCCCTCCCAAATCAAGCAGAAAGACATGAACTGTCTCATGGCTGTGGTTCTTAGACAGGTTTGGCTTCCCTCAGACAGTCAGTACATGTGATGTGGAGGACAAGACTCCTGGGAGGGCAGAATCTGAGGTCCTCTCATCAACCACCAGTCCCAGATTTTCTTCAGCTACGTGTATTGATGGAAAAGAACAGGCCTCACCAGAAGTGGAAGAGAAAGAAGGAATGTAACAGGAATATTAATGATATGCAGTGGTCCCAGAAGATTTTATGACTTCCATCACTGGACAGAGTGCCCTTGATACACTCCTCAATTGGACTGTGAATAACATCCCCCTCTACTATAGAGATGCTGAGTCAGAAGAACATCTGGGAGAGGTATTAACAGGTTGAGAATCTCCAGATAACAGCAGCCTTTAGTTCACCCAGTCTATGACAGCTTTGGTGAACCTGGGACTTTCATTCTAAAAAGTCTGCAAAATTTTACTGGCTGCAGACACAATATCCAGACTGTTTAAGTGAAGGACAGTGGTGCAAAATATGGGGTTAGGTTATGAGGGCAACTGTCAGCAGTGACTAGGAGGTGGCACTGGCTCCTCAGTGAATCCAGAGCTACTTTATATTGCACGTGAAATTGCCTGTTAGAATTAAAATGGACTAGTAACCCACAGTTTGCATCTGAAAACTAACCTAACTAGCCCCCACACCTACACCAAGACTATCTCAAGTTTTATATCCACTGCACAAAGACAGGTTTGCATGAGCAAGCCTTTGCCTTTGAGGAACTCCCACCATGGTGGGCACTTGTGTCCAATCAGCAGCTTCTGCCTCTTTCTTCTGGAAGGGCAGTGAGTGTTGCAACGTCAGGGATCTGTATCATACACGTGCACACACTTGGGGTTAAAAATCCCTAAATAATTATTAAAAGCAACTCATATAGTTCCCATCACTGTCAAATTAAAATAAATACCTTCAGTGGTGAGTTTTTGGCTTCAGGAAATTCCCTTTCATCGAGCCTCACCCAACGCTGTAGAAACTGTTGAACCATTGGGTTTTCATTATTAACAATCTGGAATCCAGTGATGTTGGCACCTCCGTGCATTACCCTCTCCAGAACGATGTCTGTGAAGCCCTGGGAGGACACACATAGAAAACAGGAATCATTGCCATGCAAAGTCTCTTTCTTTGGCTCAGTTTTACCTGCTACAAGCATGGCAAAAAAGGAACTGATTAATTTCCCTCTTGTTAGCTGAAAATATTCTACTAAGGAGGCAATTACTATCACACCTGGGACTGATAGCAGCATAGAATAGAATTTAAAATGTCTTCTTGTTCAGACCTTTGTGATAGAAAACTGCCCCACTGTGTTGTGGCAACGTGGTATGTCACATTCACTGGCCAGGAAGAAAACAGTGGGGAAACCTGAAGTACTATTTCATCTTTTCTCCTCATCATGGTGAAAACTGATCAAAGACCTCAGCCCCATTTTACACACTTTACAAAGTGTGCGCAAAGATTCGTAGAAACATAGAATCATTTAGGTTGGAAAAGATCTCTAGGATCATCAAGTCCAACCTTTGTCCAACATCTCCCTGACCCCTAGACCATGTCTCAAAGCACCACATCTACTCATTTTTTGAACCCCTCCAGGGATGGGGACTCCACCACCTCCCTGGGCAGCCTGTTCCAGTGCCTGACCACTCTTGCAGGAAAGAACTTCTTCCTAATGTCCAATCAACCCCCCCCTGGTGCAACTTGAGGCCGTTACCTCTTTTTAGTTCCTTAGTGGAAACGACCAACACCAGCCTCACTACAACCTCCTTTTAGGTAGTTGTAGAGAGCAAGGAGGTCTCCTCTCAGTGCTGGGAGCAGAACAGCACTTAACAACCCTATTGTTGTGAGGAGGCAAAGCACACACCTCCCTGCCAGGCACTTCTCTCTCACAGCACTACTTAACATTTCACTTGCAAACAGAACGCTATGATTCTCTCCCACTCTGTTGTTATTTATACCTGAGGCAGTTAATTGGTGTCTTTTTGATTAGTATGACTTGATTGCAGTCATGTTTATCTGAATATCAATGCTTACACATGCTAAAAGGTAACCCAGAATAAGAACCCTTGTATTTCTATGCACACGCCAATCAGGGAGATCATGACTGGTTCTTGTAATGCAAAATGACACATCTTAAAGTCATACAGCACTTATACTAAAGAAGGTATCTTAAAATTTGTCTTTTCTGCTCTAATCACACCAAAACACGGATACAGAGAATATCCTACTAAGTGGGATTGATAATTTGAAAGCAGTTTTGGAAAAACATTTTTCCACTCAGTAGACACTGAACCCAAAAGTTAATCTTGCTGCAGGATCAGTTATAATAAAACACTTTTTCTAAGGAACTCTAGCAGATGGTGTTTCAAAGGCAGTGTAACATCCTCAAAAGTCAATTTTAGAATCCAGAAGAAGCCCTGATACAGATAAAAATGAACTGTCTTGTCCTGGTAGGTCAACACATACACAAGCACCACCCTACCCTTGGAAATACAAAAGAACAGCTAAACAGCCTGGCTGGTTTACTTGATGGAAGTGTTCTAATTTGCAGCTTTTTACTACTTATTTTATACACAAATATGCTACAATTATTTTTCCTGGAGTGCTCAAATTTCAAGTGCTACATAAAAGATTATGGTTACCAAGTGTCTTATTTATAAGGATACAAATTAGTGGTGAAGATATAATTAAACTATTATTTTTAAATTAGTAGAGGATATGAGGTTCTTGGAGAAAAGACAGACCATAATTGAGTACAAAAGACTGTAACATACCAGTTCTAGTATTTACTGAAGTAATTTCTCAAAATCCAAGAATCATCCGTACATTTTCTCTTCTATTGATTAAAGATGGCACAACCTGAACAGAACATATTACCCTCCAGACCTTAGCTATACTTGTAATGAAGAAAAGATCTTACCAGGTTAGCTAACATGTAGTGATAGCCTCTGGAATGTTTGCCGAGGATTACAACCTGTGTGAAGAAAAAGATGACATATTATTCAGCTGTTGTAAGAGGATGACTTTTAACTCGTGGAAAACACCAGAGAATGAACATTTTGGTATCTTCTAGCTCCAATCCATGGGCAGCACAAGCATTACAGACCTGAGGCTGTACAGACACGATGCAGCCTACAAAGAAGAGCACAAAGAACATTAACTCTCAAGGCTGAGAAGGCTCCACTTGTGGAGATGACCTTACCTGGCAATTCCACCCTTGTGATCACAGTGTCCTCCCTGCTGACCCAGTTAATTTTAGTTGTCAGTTCAAGTATTTCTGCTCTGAAATGAGGTAACACTCCATCCACCCACTCAGTAGACTCCTCTTTGCTTTATTGTCTGTTTGTGGAGTGGCAGAGAGGTGGGTGATGCAGCCCAGACACTCAACTGTGTTTATCAACTGTACCAGCAGAGCAGGGCTCCACAGGCTCCAGGTCATACAGGGGCTCTCCTGCCATGGGACCCCAGCCAAGCCTTGTCATACAGGAATGCTTAAAATTAAATTCCCAAAGTTATAAGTAAGACCTTCATTGCCTTTTGACAGCTTCAATGGAGTCATTCAATGGAGTTGCTGAGACAAAAAAGCAGCAGGATGAGCCAAGTGGTTGGATTCTGTAGAGGTGATGAGGAGGAGTGGAGGCAGCACTGCCTGGCAAGCCTGAGATCTGCTGTCCTATGTGCTTGTCCACTCCAGCAACGCTGTGCTCTTCCAGAAAGGAGGAAAACCCACAGTTCCCATGTCCATGCAGCTGGTTGCTGGCTCACCAGCAACATCCCTTGTGTAAGACTATGTCACTGCACTTAGCACTAGTCTCTTGCCTTCAGATTATAGTCTCAGTAACATCCATGTGGCCCCACAGCTGACAGGTGGAAGGATGTCCAGCAGCATGAACTTAATTAATAATTGTGGTGATTACGTGTGTGTCAGGATAGAATCAAACTCAGCCCGACTTGCTGGGTTAAATTAGCAGAAGTTAAAACCAGCAAACATAATGCTGGCAATTCACCACAGGTGAATCACTAACTATAGCCCTATGAGCAGCTCAAGTGAACAGATGATGCTTTCTGATGAAGAATCATCTGAAAACTGTACATACCACACTAATATACTTTTCCATGGTCACAAAACCCAGTCCAAGTGCCATACTCTAAAAGATATCTTTTCAACATGACCACTCATGCCTTTGCTAAAAGCAGATGACATTTGAGTCACTGACTTTAGATAAACTGCCAAGCCTGTTAAAGTTCTTGATTAAATTATTAAGTTCCCAGTTCCCTCTTTGGGTTGTCTTGTCCTTAATAGAAGCCATTTCTTCTAAAATCACATTTAATTCCGTAGGAATTTGCATACTTCCAACACTCTGGAAATAAACTGCTGTTCAGGTCCTCTTGAGAACTGTACGTACACTCTGTTGGTAGAAAGCATCTGCTTTCCTACACTCAGATTTGTTTTCTATGGAAATGTGCAGGCTTCCTTCAGATCATCTGGTGTGCCTGCTATTTGCATACTGAATTCTCTGTATGTTTTAACTTCACCTTAAAGGCAGTGATTTACTTTCAGAAGGTTAGAGATAAGGAACTTATTTAACAACGATGCTCTTTGTCTTTTTAACCTTAATAGCAAATAAGCAAGCTTTTACATTTCCATCCAGCAATGCATCTATTTAAAAGAAAAATACCACAGATTAAGTCAGAGGCTGTAAGAAAAAACATACATGGAGCTGCTACAGGCATCAAGAGCAATACTGCAAATAAGAAATGTAGGACTCATTAGCATAGATCAGACTCAACTTCTATCTCGTCTGCTGTCATGTCTCCAAAATGACCAGAAATCATTCTGTTTAGGCCCTCAGAGAGGCCCAACATACTACGGTCAAGCTTTAATTCATAACGTGTCCTTCAGAAGTGACCTACCAGCATTTCTACTCACACAATCATGTCAGTTCATAGGGAGGTGATTGTGCCCCTGTCCTCACCACTCTTGAGACTGCACCTTGAGCACTGGGTCCAGTTTTGGGCCCCACAGGGTAAGAAGGACNTATTCTACAATTATTTAACTGGATCTTAACAATGATTCTGAAATTCACTACACGTGCTGTCCTAAATCTTAACAAGCACAACTCTCCTCCTCCCTCACTTTCCATCCTCTATCAACTGTCCAGCATCTTGAGTGGAGCAGCTGGATTAGGAAGTCCAGCAGAAACAATCACAGACATCAGTGTTACTCCCAGGGGAGAGAAGGGATGGATGAAGCTTTTTTATGAAGGAGGAAAACAGGAGTATAACAAATAAATCTCATCAATTGCTTATATATTGTGAAGCTTATAGAGAAAGTGGGATATTGAATAGTGGTGGTGAATAGAAAGCCAGGATTACAGGACAAGGATTGCACAGAGCTCCACATCTTGCTGAGTTTCGCTTCTGCGACTTAATATTGCTTTCACCTTGACTGAAAGCAAAGCTTATAAGATTTTATACTGAACAAAGGAGGAGGAAAAAAATGGCTGGAAACTATCATGAATAATTCAGACCTCTGATCCCACATAATACTTGCCTTGTAGATAAAAAGATCATAATGTCAGGTTTGATATAGAATCAAGGAAAGTTTGTATTTTTAATTAACTCTTTGGATATTTCCAATTAATTAAGAGAAAATCTAGAGGGAACATAATTAAAATGTTTCTGGTTTTAAAATAAAAGTAAAGTCAGCTGGCCAGCTTACTGGAAGTACAGGTCTATATGCCAGATTTGAGAAAATAAGTCAGCATTGCCAATTTTAGCTTTTCATTTGCCTGAGGAAGTTATTTTTTGAATGAAAGCATAAAGACAACTCGGTTTTCATCACATCAATCATCATGATAATAAACAGGTAACTGCAGTCTTTCCCCTTAACTTTTACATTTTTCTTACAGTTTTGAAAGATAGTATTACAGAGATTAACTGGCTGCTATTAAATTGCTATGGAGCATCGTGGTATTTCTCAAGCAATAATGATGATTCTCTCATTATGCAGTTTAAAGGCTACACAACATCTGAGAGGAAGAACAGTGAAGGGGAAGGCAAAATAACTTTAATACTAACCTCACAATTACTCTTGTTATCCTTTGACTTATTCCTTACTCAAATTACAACCAGAGCTAGTGCCTGGTCTAGAACATGGACTTGGGGTTTTTGGCCGTAAAAATTAAATGTTGGAGTTAAGGACGTAGGGAACATCACGAGGAGAGTGGTGAACTCTCAGATGAAAGTCAAGGCAGGGAAGCTGTGGTAGTGATGGAGACAGATCTGGGGGTTTCGCTGGAATATTTCTCCAAGGACTTGAAGAAGTCTAGAAGAACTAGAATGGTAAGAAGAGAGTGTGTAGGTCAACAGTAGTAACAGACCAGAAGCAATGAATGGGTTAACAAAAGAGAAGACTGTGGGCTCAAATGAAACCAAGTGCAGATTTGGTAGGTGGGACCAAGCAGTTATATTTTGTCTTTTAAAAATATCAGTGGCTTGATTCATAAAAGGGAAAGATAATTTTTCTTTCATGGATGGAGGAAATCACAGAACAGGTGAGGCTGGCAGGGGCCTCAAGAGGTTGACTATTTCACCCCCTTAACCCAAAGCAGGGGCAGCTAGAGCAGGCTGCTCAGGACTGTGTCCAGTTAGGTTATGAATATTCCCAAAGGCCGAGATTCCACAAGCTCTCTGGGCAGCCCGTTTCAGTGTCTGACCACCCTCCCAGTAAAACTTATTTATCTTACGTTTAAACAGAATTTCCCGCACTTCAGTTTGTGCCCTCGTCACCGGGCACTGCTGAGAATCTGAAACTCAGTGAGACTCTCTGAGAAGAATCTGGCTTCATCTTCTTAATTCCTTCCCCTCAGGTATTTGCAGACATGATTAATATCCCTGCTCTGAGGATATTCCTTGTATGTCAGATACTCCTGTCCCTTAATTGCGCTGGGGTCCTCACTGGATTTACTCCAGGATGTCCACATCTTTCCTACACCAGTGAGCCCCAAACTGCACATGACACTTCAGATGCAGCCTCACATCTGAGGCTGAGCAGAGGGGAAGGATCACCTCTGTGGACCTGCTGACCATGCTAATCCTATGCAGCCCAGGATGCTGTTGGCCTCCTTTGCTGTGTGAGTGCAGTGCTGGCTTATGCTCAACTTGTCTGCCAGGACCCCGAGATCCTTCTCTGCAGAGCTGCTTTCCAGCCAGGAAGCTTCTACCCAGTCTCTATTGTTGCATAAGTTTATTCTTCCCCAGGTGCAGGGCTTTGTATTTCCTTTTGTTGAACTTCACGTGGTTCCCCTCTGTCCACTTTCCCAGCCTGTCAAAGTGCTGCAGCACAACCACCCCATGTATCAAACACTCCCAATTTGGTATCATCTGCAAATTTGCTGAGGGTGTGCTCCACCCCATAACCTTCAGATCATTAATAGAGAGGTTAAACAGTATTAACCCCAGTACTCTTAAGGGTACACCAAATACTAACAAGCCTCCAGCTGGCCTTTGTGTTACTGATCACAACCCTCTAAGCCCAGCAGTTCAGTTCAGTCACTTTTAAATCCACCTTACTGCCTCTCTGGGGTTTGATTTTAAAGAGTCACTGAAAAATATGAGCGAAGAGGATAAGCTTGCACTGGTACCTACAGAAGTAGCTATCATGATTTTGGCAGCAGTGAAAAGAAAACTACCATGTCCAATTAATACCTGTTGTGAGCTCATCTTCCCTTCATTTGAATCAACTGCCACCTGGTCAGCTTAGTCTGTTTAATCAAAGTTATTTATCATCCTTTATTTACAAATGAAAAAAGAAAGAAAGAAAATAAATCATAAAAGTACAGACTACCTCATCTACAGCTCAAAACTCTGATATTTTATGAGTCTATTAGGTCCTTCCATAACATAAAATACTGATGCTGACAGGCAGTATTGCCACAAAGAAGCTCTAAAGATTTTTACTGTGCTTTTCATACCTGACAAGTGGCAGAAATATGCCACTTAAGTGGAATGACAGGCAGAGATCTGACCTGCTGTAATGTGTCTTTCCATTTTGACCATATCTGGGAACAATGAGGCAGTTTAAATCTAGAACTCTTCTTTCCTAGATTTTAAAAAGACAGCAAGAAAAATGAGATTTCCTATAAGCTCAGAGTAGAAAAGGATTTTGTCTTTGTTGAGGCTGTTCATGCATTAATTTGGGTTCCACTTCTGCAAAAAGCCCACATTTCACTTCCACCATTTCTCCTGATTTTTAAGTACACATGTAAGCTTCTGAGGACAGGAGAGCTTAGCTACCTCCAGTTGAGCAGCAATGTGCCTTTATACCTTGCTATAAAAGTACAGTTATGACACCTTTGCCTTGCAAGCAGGGCACAAATGCCAGAAGTGATGGCATGATTCTTTCTTTTCAGCAGCAAAACAGATAAATGGGCTCAGGTCTAAAAAAATTTCAACAGCATCATCAGGATCAGCTATCAGCGTGGATTGCATTTTGTAGGAACTGCACAGATATGAAACACAACAGTAACTGTCTGGAAGTCTAAATTGTTGTGGAGCACAGTTTCCTCTCCTGGGTATCAGGTCAAATATTTTCTAGTTTCTATCCCTAGTGATAGCACTTCAGTTCTGAGGATGGACTTAAACCTTATCTCAGATCTGAGCAGTTGTGATCCCGATATTGGACTGAATGACTGAAAAGTTGTGCCCTGTGATGCAGAACCCTATTGGACCAGTAGCACTGGCTAATTTGGTCTTCAGGACACACTTAAGAAAGGAGAGGCACAGAGTATCAGGGTGACAATCCAACTAGTTCAATACAAGCTGAAGTCAAGGCCCAACAAGCTCTTGTCAGTACGTTAGCAAGGACGTTCAGCTTATCTTGAGTGGCATCTGCAATGTACTGCACCTCAGCTCTGCTTCTGCCACTCAAGAAAAGGAGAAACTGAAGAAGCCCTTCAGCTGGACAACAGAATCCTCTCCCTGGTCTCCTTCCCATGGGACTTGCAGCCACTGCACTTCAGTTCTCTGGGGTCAGTGCCCTGCTAACAGCAATGTCCTTACCTTCTGCAGTGGTAACATGTGAGCAAAGGTGCGATAGCATTTGACAGCCATACATAATCATCCCTCACCGTGTTTACTTTGCACAGGTCACCCCCTGTCATGTAAATTTTCCAGATAGAAGTCGGATAAATAGGTGGAGAACAAAAAAAAAAAAGCTCTCTTGAAATGTGAACAGGTTTTTCCTCGTCTACCCAGATGCCACAGTAAAAATAAGGACCTTTGTAACCTCAGTAGATCCAATTTTAAAAGCCAGTTCCATGTTCTCTAGAAGCAGCTTCCCCATACAAAGGGTCAAAACCTCCTGACTGTAATTGTAGTGCAAACCCAGGGAAGCTGGTTTATTTCTTCACTTAGTATTAATGGGATGGGAATCTGGCTACCAGGGATTGTGATGCTGCAAAATAAGCAGTAAACAATTATTTCATTTATATGAAGAATGAGTACTATATTAAATTTGAGTTAAATATTAAATGAAGAATCTATTAAATATTAAGATGAAGATTCCACACACGTATTATTTGTTGCAGATAAAAATAACTGCATATACAGTTGAGATTAATTCATCTACCACTTCAGAGGCTTCATGCCCTTTAGGGAATGTCACAAATCCATACAAAGTTCCAACTGCTGGATTTTGTATTTTTGTGCAGTATATGCACCCAAGAATTTTACCTCCATGCAACTGCCACCTTTAAATACGTGACTAAACCTTATAAACAAATGCTACTTTCCTCTATAGAAAGATCATTTGTGCTCATAGATTGGACATTAGGAAGAAGTTCTTTCCTGAAAGAGTGGTCAGGCACTGGAACAGGCTGCCCAGGGAGGTGGTGGAGTCCCCATCCCTGGAGGGGTTCAAAAAACAAGTAGATGTAGCACCTGAGGACATGGTCTAGGGGTCAGGGAGATGTTGGATGAAGGTTGGACTTGACGATCCTAGAGGTGTTTTCCAACTTTTTCCAACATTTTTCAAAGAGTTTTTGGCTCTTCTGCAATGTATCACCCATGGGAGATGATCTAGAGAACAGGAATCTCCTAGAAGAAGGGGACAAAAATGCACAGGATAGAAGCATGGATCTGAGATGCCTCAGAAGCATTTTACTGAAGTTTTTCCCCTCTGGCCCCCTCCTTGTTTCCTTCTCTCCCTTGTCTCTCTCATATCAAGAGTGAAATTTTACTTCTAGGCCATCTCCAGGTAGATGATGGTTGCGCATGTTAATCCTTGGAGGGTAATTAAATGCAACATCTGAGAGCTGTATGGTACTTCATTCTGCCTCCATATGGCTAAACTTTCTTTTCCCATAACTAACGTGACATTTGCTGATTGAAGATCGTGTAGTGGAATACACATTTAATTTGTGCATAAAAGGTTACATGAGAAATTACTTAAGAACAACATAGGTTCTGAGGGCATGATATTTTCTCCTAATTTCTTTCAGTGTGATGACAAAGTTTTCTGTGGATTTTGTGCCCTGAAACAATTTTCCTGAATTTATTTTCCTTGGTATGATTTAGCAGTATTGCCAGATTAACTAATCTGTCAGCACAGTTATTTTTAAAGGACACTGAGACAAAGAGTTTTATGATCTCTGGAAACTGACATTCATAATCACAATTATTTACTTGTTAAGCCAAATAAAATTCATTAAATAAATTTTTCTTTATATCAAAATGTCTTGTTCAGACAGATGAGAGCAGTGTTATATCTCTCAGGACTGCATCTCTCCTCACAACTCATGTCCTTCAATACAAAGACCTTCCTGTCAAAATCAATCAAAACTTAAGCTACCCTTCATCACTTGAAGCTATTTCACTAAAAACAAGATCAGATATGGGGGTTGCTACAATCGTAACAAAAACTCTTTGTAGCATATGAAAGGGATACTCAAAATTGCCAAGACCTTTGCCCTTTATTTTGCCAAGATATTCTCAAGAGAAGATACTTGTTCCCTGAGAGCTTCCTTGAAGAGATCTGTCACAGACATTTTTAATTAGTGAATTCTTCAGCTCCTTGAGTGAGTTTAATAAAGTAAAAATCCAGTTTTGTTATAGAGGAATTTTTGCAGTTGCTTTCATAGAAGTAAATGACTTAATTAAATATGTTACTCTGCTGCAGTGATTTGCACACATAGGCCATTCTAGGAAGAAGATCATATTTTAACTGTCTGTGCAGTTCTAGTATATTCTTTGAGAAATATCCTCCCTTGAAATATATTCATAGTGGAGTGATTTTACATCCAAGGTAACCTCACAGAGGTTCCGGTACTTTCTCAAACCTCTGTGAAATCTAAAGCTCAAAACTCACCTGAAATTTCACCTAGAGGCTTCAGATTTCACAGAAAACAACCGAAAAGCAAATATGCACTGGAAATCTGAATCACAATTAGCTTTCTGTGCTGAGTGCTGTAATTGCTTTAATTAGACACTGACAAACCATGCTCATGGTACTCTCCTCACTGGTTTCATCTTCTAGATCTGCTCGTTCAGTGTTCTGTGTTCTTCCCTCTTTTTTGGCTCTAACCCTTCTCAGGTCAGACACTACCAGAAGGTCAGCAACCATGACATCAAGAAATCTGAGTTATGTTCTCTGATCTGACACAGATCTGGGGTATGATGTTCAAAAATTACTTGGATCTGAAGCTTTTCAATGCACTGTTGTCATCAATGCTTGAGTAACTTTTCTGAAGACTTTTTTGGTAGCATATTTGGAACCTTGCAACTTCTGTTTCTCTACACAGATCTTCCAAGGAGTCCAGGGAAACTGAAATTCCTATTAGCTGATAGGAAAGGTACACAGAGGAAGATCTTCACTGTATTCTGTTTTCCTACTGCTTCTGATAAATTCTGAAATATTCATCTATATTGCATCTCACCCTGTCAAGGGTGTCATGGATGAGTGACAGTCAAGGCCCTGTGGAAATACAGCTCAGCAACTCTGAGAAGAGACATGAGGTTCTGCTAACTTGAGAGCCAATAGGTACTGCTGCTCTCTCTGCTCTGATACTCTAGAGAGCCCCAAAGAACAGGAATTTATGTTGACTGCTCAGATGGGTAAGCTTCTCAGCAACTACCGCATGCTTTTCACCGACACACAACCACCTCTGTGAAAGACACCAGTATTTCTTAGTCAATTCTTTGTAGCCCAGAAACGTGCCCCTGGCTGCCCTGCTAGAGCTGATTGCCCTTCCCTAGCAGCAGTCATGGCTAAATTTCCTTCAACCTCCAATGCAACCAGCTCCTATCTCATCTCACACGGTCCTATCACAATAACATCATCATTTCCAACTTCACCTATGCTCTCTCTTACACATGCTACCTCCTTGCTTCTCAGTAGTTGTGGATGCTCTCATTGTAGACCTACAAGTCCACAGGATCACACAGAATCACAGAATGTTAGGGATTAGAAGGGACCTCAAAAGATCATCTAGTCCAACCCCCCTGCTAGAGCAGGGTCACCTAGAGCAGGTCACACAGGAACGCATCCAGGCAGGTTTTAAACGTCTCCAGAGAAGGAGACTCCAAACCTCCCATCAGCTATGTCAAAATAAGCCCCATCAAAACTGACTTCTGGACTAGCGTCCTTCACCAAATTGCCCAACACCTGAGGTCACTTTCATAGACTATTAATAACAGTCATTTAATATTTATTCTTAGTTTTCCAAACCTTCTGTGGGGAAGTACAAATGCTTCAGCACTGCCATACAGTTTGAAGGCATATCCACATCATCAACAAGCCATTCTTTAGCAACCTTTGCATGGTGTGTCTAATCCCCATGACACAGGAGATGACACCTAACTGTCCCTGTTGGCTTTCAATAGTGTGAAGCTGGATGTTGACCATTCTTAAGAGAACACCCTTGCAATCACAGGCAACCATGAGCAGTGCTCATTTCTCCTTCTCATATCCCACAGGGTAAATCAAACTCCTTCAGTCTTGGCTGCTCAAAACATAAAAGGATGTATATCCACTGGGGAAAGAGAGGAAGAAATAAGGTAAACTGAGGCACACAGTTTTCATTTGAAAAATACACACATTTCCCATTTTCTCCACACCTCCCATCAGCACGTCGGAGTAAAATCCCAATATTATTCCCCGGAATTGAACAAGAGTCCTTGGAAACAGAATTCTGCTTATATAAACCATTACTGCATGTCAGGATCACTTCAAACTATTATTTGGATATAACCCAGAAGTGTCGCAGTAATTCAGTCCCAGTGCTCACATGAGAATCTTTTGGAAGGGGTTTTGTACTGCAGAGCACTGCCTTCAAGCAGACTGAAAAATACTGAATAGTAGCCATTCTTTTTTTTTTTTTTCCCCTTTTGAGCATTTCCTTTCCTTTTTAAATGAAATTAAGAAAAAAAAGAGAAAAACCAACCTCCCCTAGGAAAAATAAGGTTACTTTTTCTTATATTCTTTTACTATAAATAGAATTTTATTTTGACTAGAATTGCATTCAATTTTCTCTTTTCAATGCTTTGAAGGAGTTTGAAAGGTTTATTCTGCTTCACTATAGGCAGCACGCTGCAACATTCCTTGTATAACTTCGTGCATAAACCATGAACAGAACAAGATTACAAAGAGTTAATTTATTTTTCCTAGACTTAGTGTATGCAACAGGGGAGGCTCTTTTACTCAGATGAGGTAATAAAGTTCCAGCAATATTTTTCTTTTCTGATTCTTTCCATGCATTCTCCCAGGAGAGAAGATACTCAGGGTGTTTTTAAGGGCCTATGTATATTGTTGATAATTTTACTCATTACACATTTTGGAAGAACAAGCTTCCAGCAGCACATACCCCATTATACCCACACATGCACGTTCAGGATGTGATACAAATTTAATTTAATAATATGGGCTTTGCTTAAGCTTGGGAACATTAACTTCCTCCAAAATTGTTACGCTATTCTCCATCTGACTGGATGAATACTGAGGGATGAGTTTGTATTTGAGGTTTAGCTGATGACTTATAGGGGGTGATACTTTATCAATTCAACCCAGGCTGCCCCTGGTAGCTTTAATCTGCTCCACACTGGTCTGAAGGTGGGATAAGAGACAGGAATCACACAGGGATGTATAATTATAACCAGTGAGTGATTTGCATGGGGTCAGTACTTTGCCATACCATGGCCTGATCCAAACCCATCTGTAGCCCAGAGAAAATGCACATCAGCTCTGGATCACACCTAGGGATCTCACATTTAGGGACAACCCCTGCAAGGCTGTAGCCATCAGTTGCTAGGGTCTTACATACTGGACTGCCAGCACCTGAGCTCAAATAGCCCAGTGGGGTGGTCCCTACTACAAAAATCTTGCCATTTGTAGTATAACAGTGCTCTATGAAATGCACTTGGGAACACCTTGGTGTCTGAAAAAGCACCAGTGGTTCTCTTCCCCCCCCAAGACATTTAATTCATATGAGACCAAAGGCATTAGTCATGGCTTAGTCAGCTGTGAAAATAAGATGTATGCTCTTGGGCAACTTTTCTTTTCCTGAGTTAGGACTTCCCTGGTAAATGAACTTATGAGGCACCAGAACTATCACGCTGTCTCTGGTGATGTAGAACGCCTGTTTGCACAGTGGTATTGTGCTATTACTATTCATTTTGATAGTGTGTTTCCTTCCTCTCCCTGCAGTTGGTTCATCTGAATTGTTGCCAAGATGGTTGCCTTGGAAACTAATTAAGGAAAGCCTTTGGTTAGAAGCAAGAGTTTCAAGCATTAAACTATTTGAGAGACAGATGCAGAAATTAAGGTAATGTCTGCTAAGATGAAAGGGTTTATCCTTTATATAGAGAAGAAAGAACCACATTAAATGCTAGGACTGTGACAAAGTAACTTCTATACAACACTGACTTTTAAAACCTGGAAGAGATGTGAGAGTGAGGGAATTTAAAATTAAGCAGGGGCTCAGAAGAGTTGACAAAGATTCCCAGAGCTATCAGGGATGGGGAGACGGACAAATACAGTGGGACAAAAAAAATACTCTATCTTTAAAATACTTCCTGTGAACGTTGTCTTTGAAAAATACCAGTACAGCTAAGGACAGACCAGATCCTCTCCCCACAGCTCAGGTATGGCATGAGAAGCATCAGTGTGCACATCAGCTTCCAAAGTGCATCAACTGCAGGAGTGAGAGGCTATTGTAGGTGACCCTCAGGTGCAACGTTACTGAGGCTGCCAACAAGGGTCACAACATGTGCCAGCTGCAGAAGCTGCTCACACAACGTGGACACAGGCTAAATAATGAGTGGGACCCTCAGAGGGCTTTCTAAGGGCAAACACATGCACAGATTCTGTGCCCTGAAAAGCTGCAAAGGCAGGCAAACTCTGCAGCAAATTGTGCTTTTACAGCTACCTATTAAGTGAAGTTCAAAGCAAAAGCAATCTCTCTAGGAGCACAATGGTATCAATTTAAATTTTGTCTCCAGGATAATGGTTGCCTCCATACTTGCAGCAGTGTAGCTGAGCAGAGACTTTGGTTCTCTGTGCATTTAATGGCAATGCAGAGGTTGCCATAAAAATATGCCTGTAATTGCATAAAAGCACACTACAAGTGTTGGGGTAAATATATGCAAAATATCAAAAGCAGATGCATGTGTGTGCATTGGTGTGTGCATTTATATCCCATGAATTATCATAAAACATAAAACGAGTAATTGCTACTATCACAGAAAAATGAAAACTCTAATGGTGGCTTCAAGTTCATATGCCTCTGGCATAAGAAACCAGAGTTGCTTGGCAGTGGTCTACATACAGCAGCCTGTACATTTATGGTGAGACATTTTGTATTAATAATTATTATTACTGATCAGGTACATTTTAAACTGTGCTTTATTGTCTTTTGAGCACTCTTAAGCTTTGTGTGCCATTACCTCAGTCACTCTGCAGGATGACTAATACTGTTCAATTCCTGTCATTTGGAACCCGCTTTGCTTTACGAAGTCTGGATGATGGCTTTGGAGACATGACTATTTACACGCTAGAAATTCTCTCCTCAGGCATGTGTGAATCATGTGGGGTAGATTAACCCAAGATGGTCCTTCTCTCTACTCTAGCAATCCACCTCTGGCCCTTCAGTAACTGTAGAGCTGATAGGAGCAGGCCCTTTAAGGTAGATAAAGCTGTCGCTTTTCACATATGCCCACTTTTTACTTACCTTCTGGTCCTGACCTAAGTAATATCCCTTTTCTCCTCACACGTCCATATGGATCTGTGAGCTGCTGAAAGTCTCTGGATGTGAAGTAAAAGAAGTGACCTTTCCTTCTGCTTTAGATGCTGGTTTCTACAATACTCATGGGCACCTAATGAAGAAATGTCCTGAATTTTAAGTTTCTAGTTCATTGGAAATGTAAAAATGAAGTGTACCAGTTTCTGAGTGATGTTACACAACACTGTACATATCATACTCTCTTGGAGCTTCAGCTGAACCCCTCCTCTGCTCTGCACAGATCCACACAAGAGGATAAAATTGGGCTGGGACATGGTTGTGGCACAGAGCCCTGGAGAATGTGGCAGGGACACAGTGCTCTGGAACAGTGCTTCATGAAGTGCAGCACCTTCAGAGGACACGCATCACTGGGGTTCATAAGCAAAGCAGAAGCTGAAGTTACTCATAGCTCTGCTCCCCCTTCAAGCATCCCACTGTGTTTATAGGCAGTTATTGTACTGTTAATTGCTACAGAGAACACAGGCAAATCCACACCAGAATATCTGTTTGTAATGTAACACATAAACAAGGCAGCTTTCACTTAGATTTTTCCTTACTGTTGTTCTTTTTAATGACTACTGGTCAAGAGAATACTGCAGTCTTGTATTTATTCTTATGAGACCCCAACTATGAAAGCTGCTGTGCAGTGAGCACACTCCTCTGAGATCTGAACAGCTCTGCAGAGGGATGCAGCTGGGGCTGGACCGAAACCCTGCAGACCACCTTCCTAATCTCAAAATTTCAGACTCCAAGGTCACAGTCAGTGTTTGCACTGAACAGCTCAGTCAATCAGATTACCCCTCCTAATCCTACGGACACTTTGCTTCAAGTCTTCTTTGACAGTTTGACTGACCTTGTAAAATTTTGGGGGCTGCATCTTCTATTGTAATACTGCTTCTGCTTTGCGAGATGCCTCCACTCAAAACAGATGTTGCCTTGGAGCTGAACCTTTATGACTATGTTTGGAGATAATGTCCTTTTGATAAAGCATGCAGTCTCTGGAATAAACAGGTCTTTTGTAAAGTTTCACCATTTTGATCCTGAATGGAGTTTCTTTCTCCTTATTTTCCCTCAGGAGATTTTCTTCTAAATGGACATAAAGCCACTCCAGTCTGAAATACTGCTTGTTATCTTGGGAATAAGAAAAACATATCTCTTAACTCAAAAACATGTCTCTCAATACACGGTTGAACAGGCTAAAGCTTACTGTTAGTTCTCAGAAGAAAATGTTCTTCTGTTTATGAGAACAAAATTTTATATCTATCTGTGAAGGAATACTGGAATATTTTAGCATCAAGGGACAAGTGTGGGGAGCTTATGAATTTTGCATGACATAAGTGTTGCTATCCGTATGCTTGAGAGGCCACTAGATGATTAAATTGGATATAGTTTTGTTGTGCAAGGAGGGATATGGATCCACATGCTCAGTGGTTACAGAACTATAGGGCAAGTGAACAAGCAGATGGTAACTTACAGAATGACTATTCATCTCTCTGCTTCCTCTCACTCTGCAGCTGAAGAGCCAGGGCCAGAGGTGGTTTTGGGTGGCTACCCACCTCTAGGACACAATATGGGGCCCATCACAAGATTCTCTAGAAGGGGAATGAAACCAGATGTGCTGCAGAGTGAAACCTGGCACAAAACAAAGTTGCTCGGGCAGAGCAGGAGCTGAGGTGTCCTCTTTCCCCTACCTTACATTTACATGCCAAGGGAGACAGCTGGGAGAGACCCTTTCCTGGGCACCAGCCAGCCCTGAGAAGAGAAATACTTCACATGACAGGTTTCAGATCCTGGAAACACAGGGACATACAGATGTGCCAGGTGCTGCAGATGTATGGATTACTCAAGGTCACTGACTCACGTGTCTGTGTGTCGCTGGAGGAAGGTACAGAATATTCCAGCAGGACCTGAAGCCTCTGAAGAAAATCCTCAGATGTGTAACTTTCTTTAGATAAGCCTACTCTTCTGGAAGAGGGGTGTGCCCTGGTTTGAACTGGTTGAACACAAGAAGAGAACTGCACACACTGGCCAGCCTGACACAGGAGGAGAGGTCACTCTTATTTAATCCAAGCACTAACACAAAGCCATGATATGTGGTTTCTGGAGCAGAGATCTGACAAGCTTGCTGAATGGCCTGGCCAAGAGCCCAAAAGTCTGATAGCAAACTCAGCACGTGTGTAGACTGTTTAGTGGCTTACAGTCTGTTTATTTCTTGAATAAGTCCTATTTAAGCCCATTTAAATCCAGGGTCACAGACAAATGCTGCTGCTTTCCCTGAGAAAATAAATGACAGGTACCACATACTCCCACAGTGACCACAGAAACTCTCCTCTCTGCAGGCAGGCATCACTCCCAGAAGGTGATGGGAGGGTTCACCTTTGAAGATGTGTTCCTGAGGAGACCAAAAAAGGGAGAGGGATGGAAAGGCAGCTGGGCTGAGGCAGGCTGTGCCAGCCCTCTGTGGGACAGCATTTCTCCATCAGTACCCTGCCCTAACAGGTAGAAAGTCTTGGCTTCCCTTTTCTCCCTGGGAAAAAGCTCTTCAAAGCCACCTGCAGTTGTGCAGCCAGCATGTCAATGTGCTCGGCTCTTCCTGCCTCTTAGCTCAGCAGACTTTCTAGACTCCAACAAAGCACCAATTTGACTTTCTAAACCACAGTAAAACGCGAAATTTGAAATATGCAGATCCGGAGCTGTCTTTCCCCTCAATGGTTTGCTATCAGCAAACTCAGTTGGCTAAAAAGACGACGACTCACCACTCCCCTGAGCAAACTGGCTGGATGGATTTAAGTACCATGCATATTCGTGAGATTTTTTGAACTACTTTATGAGAAGATAACAAGGTGAGCAGAGGAGACTGAAGAAAAAGTCTAAACCCAAGAACTATTCAGCTACCAACCTGGGGTCCACCACTACTGACTTCCCCTGCAGAAACTGAAGTCGTTGCTTTCCAATATCAGATAAAAAGACCTCAAGAAATTGCTGCCAGAAGATATTTTGAGCATCAGAAGCACCACCCTGGGATCTGCTTGGGCATTTTTTTGTCAAGTGAATGGTCCCAGTAAAATAAACGGGTCAATACTCATAAAAAAGTGCTGCATAACTGGACTCCTCTTGCTAGACTGCTAAAAAGACATGATTAGTACTATTTATTTCAGCAGGTATGTTTAGTTTGCTTTAATACCTATCTCGGTTTCCTAAAGAAAAAGTTCTAAACCCATTTTTGATACTGCAATTTTGCTCATGAGTATCTTCAATGAAATTAAATAGAAATAGTCATATTACATCAATAGGGTGACATATATGACATAGTATTTATATGTGAAAATGTCTGCAGGATTTCACTGCAAAACGCTGGATGGACAGTGTTCAACTGAACCAGTTTGGCTAAACCTACTTTATACAGTCCTAAAATCCAACTGCAGGAAAATTTCAAGATCATTTAGAAATATTTGAGATAATTTAGGGTAAAGATTTCATGGGAACGTCATAAATTTGGGTATATAAAGTTTAAAAGATGGGGATCTAGAATAATATAGAAAAAGAGTCATTTCATGGTATAGAGATGGGCTACATACAATACAATAAGAACAACAGAAAGGCTCTAATGATGCAAAAGTGTGAGTGCTGCACAATGTACTGTAGAGTCTGGGGAAACCTGGAGGCCCCAGTAGCAAATCTTTAGTTCCATAGATGCTAATCACATTGACAGAAAGCTGAATCAAACATCTAATAAAACTACATCTTCACCAGGTTTGAATTTAGAAGGCTTGCAGAAGAAAAAAGAGTTCATCAGCTTTTTGCTTTGGGACACAGCTTTCATTTTAGGCACTGGAATGCTTTGATTTTTTTTTTTTCCCCCTAAAAAAATAGAAGTAGAAAACAAAATGTAAGTGAAGAGTGGGCCCAAAGAGCTCTTTAAGCTTGGCTCAGGAGTGCTCTCCTGCAGCATTTTCAGAAGAGCAGGCTGTGGGTGTGGTGCTCTGCATCTTTTGCAAGAACATGAGCAAACGAAAGAAAGAAAAAAAATTTGCTATGCTTTGCCGTATGAATTTCCCTAAAGAGAGCACTCACCATATTGACTGAAAATCCAGTGTAAAATGCATTAGTATCACAAGCACACCAGCTATCAGAGCTATGGACCAGCAATGGCTTGTGCTATGTTCTCTGGAGCACCTCGTTCCTTCCTGTTGTCCCCTGTAACCAGCAGCTGTGGGACCTACACTGACTGACTACAGCGATTCAGCCCCTGCAGCCTGGCCCTCAGTGACACCCTTCAAAGCCTGACAGGAGCTGAAGCTTTCGAGAAGCAACTCAGTGACTGGAGCTTTTACACTTCCCAGGGCTCACAGCAGCGAGGTCAGTTTGCTACTAGTTTACAATACAACATTTCTAAGAGAGATGTTAATGCTTCATGAAATTTAAACGTTTCTTTTATCTATTCCATACTATAAATCCACAGTTAGATTTATGAAGTGGCAGTAATCAGAGAGCTTTTCAGTGCTTCAATTCCCACATGCCTATGAATAAATAAGCTGCATGGATTTGGTTCCATATCTACAGCAGCTTTGCTGTGAGCCCAGGCAGCTGGGAACTGTCCTGCTTCTGCTCCCTGTGATGTCTATCTGCTACCACACCTTCTCAAGCACATTGCACAGCCAGTGGTACAGTCATTCTGGGAGGCACCCTGGGATGGCCAGAGGGTATGGCCATTCCTCTGGGACAAAGCAAACACTGGGAAGGCCACACAATAGCAAAACAGGCACCCAAAACTGCATCTTCCCCAGTAAAGGTGTTCAGATGCCATCATCCACAATTTAAGCCTGCATTGGATGTGCAGAGGGAAGTGCTTTATGTACCAAAAAGTGCTAATGAGCTGTTTGGACTACCACCTGAATTTTTCATTAGCAGTATTTCCCTTTGGGAATTCTTTGAGATGATTCAAAACTACTTCACTGGCTTTTTATTTCTTGTTTCATGTTCCATTTAAACTGCACCTGTCTTGCAATTCCTACAAGTAGCCCTGATGCCAGTAATGTTACTCTGGCAGCTGAGGTTTTAGGTTCTTAACCTACTTAAAAATAATTCATTATTAACATTTGAGAAAAAATATCACACAGACATTTCCTCTCCTGGTAGGTTACATGTAAGTGCTGCCACCAACTATGGGCATCACTGAGGCATTTTAATTTTAGTAGGAAACCAGTCAGTTGTTGGGAAATACCCGTATCAATGGATATTTCATTGATTTCTAGAAATAGGCAGATCTGGAAACACTAATGATAGCTGTCACAGAGAGATCACAATTTCTGAAAAGCATGTACCTGTTCCAAAATGGTGTTGATTCTGTCTACTTCACAGTCAATTAAGTATCTTTTTTCTTGCCTCCTGTCCATCTCCTCTATGATTCTTCTGAACTCTTGAACGTCCTTTATGTTTCCTACTGATCTGGCTGTCACTTGCCAGTTGTTCTGTACTGCTGCTTCCATGATTGCCTGAAGAATGGAAAATCCTGTAGGGGGAAGAGACAACGCAACCATTTAAAAACAGAACAACAAAAAAAATACTATTTTGAATATTTCACAAAGGGTTCACAAAAATTTGCATCATCTCAAGGGACACAGAGGAGCCTGCAAGTGCTTCATTACTTGAGAAAGCAACAGCATAGGGACCAGTTTCTTCTTTCAGCTCTGCCACTGCTGAAGACACTGACCTCAGCAGAATTGCTTGGCAGGATATTACTGTGAGGCGTATCAGAATCTGTCCAATATATCATATTATGACCCTCTCAGGGATGTTTATGGTCGTGCTGGGGTCTGTGCCAGCTGAGAATAGGAGCCTGCAGCCATTACTTGGGCAAAAGTCCACCAGCTTGAGGAGCCGGACAGAAGGGGTAATTTGCCTTTGCAGACTGCAGCAATGGGTCATTAACTGGCAAAGGTCCAGGCACTGCACAAGAATGCCAATTAAGTCATTGTACTGGTTATTGGAGCCATGAACCACAGGAGAATGTTTTACTGATACTCACTTTGATTTCAAAAAATGTTTTTAAATATGGAGTCTAGCAGCATTAACCACACTTTCGATGCTTTCATTAAGGTAATATCAACTCATTTAGCAGCCTCATCAGAGGAGAGAAGCAGCACAGAATGACCAAGGACTGCACAGTGGGGAATTATACCAGCAAACAGCTTTTCATTTCTTGTGAACAGCCGTGCCTCGGCAGCAGACACATCTCAAGTCCCTAAATGAAAGGTGGTGGAACTGGGAATGGCAATCTCCTTTAAGTAGGAGTCATCAGACATTGATTTGCATTACAGTATGGAGCTGTGAATTTGGTGAATTATCAATTTTGATTCAGGAAATTAAAATTTTTGCATAGTTCTAATTGTTTCAAGTTGGGTGGATGCCAACCAAAGACAGAGGTCATCTACTTCAGGCACACAGAGGGGTTTCTGGTGGAGTTTCTTTGTACAGAAGCATCCATGTGAGCTGTGTTTCTGTCCAGACAATTTATTTGCAAAACTTTCAGTCCACGGACAGATTTGAGAAGCTCAGAATGTCTTCACACACACAAATACATGAACACACAGGATCAACAATCAATTAATTGTGCTCTGTGATAACCAGTTCCCCACACTTCTAAAAGAGAAAGGATTTTGAGCTACACGTTCACTGCATCGAATTATACCAGAAGCTCCTCTGAATGCAGCTATCATTGTGGGGATATACCAGTAGCAAAGCACTTGTGCTGCAGTTTGATCTTCCATAGCCTGCTGTAAATCTGTAGTGGTCGTCTGAAGCCAGAGGAGTTGCATCATTACCTCATTACAGACACAAACAAGGAATGAAATGTGATTTTCTAGGTTGCAGTTAGATTATTACAATTTACCACGTGACTTCCTTAAGTCTCACTCAAATGCCCCCACTTTTCTCTCTGCAGCCTCCTCGATTCTTAACGGGCTCCTTTGTATGAATGTGCTTCGCTATCCCATGAAAGATGGTGACAATTAATAAGTACACTGGTTGGGAATTCTTTCTGGCATCTTCTTTCCCCTGAGACTATTCAAAGAGAGGCATTTACATATGTATAGTACAATGAACTCAGTCTTCCTTAACATCATATTTTACAGAAATGGCTGTGATGTCTGTGACAGCGTCGTGATTCCATCACACGGAGGAGGAAGAGCTAAGCCTGAGATACTTGGTTGGCTGCAAACAAGGAATTTTGATGTGGGAACACACATACCACTAATGGGGATTTACAAATGCTTTGTGTACAAAGATGCACTTTTGAAAAAAGATATGATTTCCACTAAGTAATGAATATTTACAACTTTGTTTCATCATTCATATAATGTCTAAGTGTGAACCTTGAGCTTGTGGTTAAACAACAGAAAACAATCCTCAAGTCTATTGTTTTCCTCTAAATTGAACAAAATACTTCAACACACTATAAAAAAAAAGGTGACACTTAGCTGTAGCTCTATTTTTTGCTAATAACCCATACAAACCTTACAAACTGTCTCAAGGACAGAAGTGAAAATGAACATGCTGGAGAGCAGATGCCATCAGTTGACTGTCACGCACCCTGTTTCAGTTATCACTGTTTCAGTCAGAGCTTGCTTTGTCAAACCTTGAATGTATCAGAAGAAATCTGGGTAATTTTCCTAATTTCATGCAATTGCATGTTTGTGGGGGTGTGTGTGTTTTTGCATGCATGTGCATTAGTCAGTGGTTACCATTTCAAGACAGAGCAAGGTTACTCAGCAGCCTTCCTCCTATGCGTGAAAATACAATTACAGTAATCCTAGTGGTAAAAAGTTCCAGAGCTTCATCATTTCTGTCTTTTCTATCTCCCGTTTATCCTCATCACACCAAGTCTGTTCAGTCACAGTCCCCTCTACCCTTGCCAGTCCTTGAAATCCCCACAGTGGTCCCAGTCTGTGCTGTTCCAGCTCGCCTCTCTTGGGTCCTCTCTTTGAGAAGCACCATTTGCCCTTCCTATGACAGCTCGTTGGGCCAGTCCTCTGATGACCTTTACAAAGTCCATTCCCCTCACTTTACAAAAGCACAGTTCAAATCTCCTGCTTTCAGGAAGGCAGCACACTCATATCTCCCCAGCCTCCAACCTCCCTCCACCCCTGTTGCCTTCAGCGCCATTTACTGCATCCTACATTGTTCCCCGTTCCGTGGTTCTCCTGTAAACAGCATGTTCCAGGCTCCAGCTGTACTTTACCATTAAGAGAGCTGTTACATAAGCACTGTGATTGTTTAAATAAAAGGACCATTTAATCTTCAAATGTGAACTTTTCTTTCTCCTTAGCATAACAATGGAAGCTGTGACAGTCCGGGGTACTGCCTGCGGAACAAACGGGGAAATTATTCTGCCTGTTCTGTGCATGTCAGTGACCAGACCTGAACAACAAACATTTCCATTCCCACCCTCCAGCAATCACACCATGTGGATGCTTCACAAGAGATGCTCAGTCCTGAGCACCCTGGAGGTGCTGGACTCTCATGGGTGCCTCTCATCTCATTCACCCTAAAGGAAACCAGCCACTCAAAGCAGCTATCTCTATTTTGTATTTTTTCTATGGTCTGCATCAGAGCTATCCCAGAAGACTAAAAGAACTGGTAATTCACCACAGGTCTGTGAAGAAGCCACACAGGAAGGGTTTTCATTAATACTGGTGCTGGTTTATTCTACTCCAATCGATAAAGCAAAAAAATATCAGATAAGACAAGAAAAACTGACATCCTCCTAGAAGATGACAGCCATGAGATCATCTCAAAACACGTTCATAATACCATTACTAAAATTCAGAGGTTGTTCATTCTACAGTCATTCACACAAATACAGACAAGAGGGAAAATTCATTCAGGCCCCAATCTTATCTTTCAACACCTTTTATCTTAGTTGTACCTTGGATATGAAAAAGCAGCAGGATGGAAGGCATGTGTTTGTCTGGAAGCACTGCTTCTGAGGCTAGCTTGATGGATGGCACCACATCCCTTCACTGCGTGACATCATCAGGATGTTGGCATGACTGACGTACAAATACATCTGGTCACACGATGGTGATGTCCATACTTGCCAGGTCATCCAACAGACCCATATTATGTTTTGGTCCCTTCTAGCCACGTACTGGGGAGGGGTTACTCCTGTGATCTTTGAATGCAATCCCACAAGTCAATCTGATCTACAAGCGCAGTAGGTACTAAAAGCATAGACAATCCTGGTCTTAATATTAAAATGTGTCATTGTCTGGCTTATTCTCAAAATAGTGATGATTTAAAAGAGCTAATCCTCATCTAAACAGTCTGAAAAATGATTGGGCTGGAGGTAGATATGGTAATAAAACTAGAACAAAACCAGTGCCCGGATTGCCCTTCAGTGAGCTGAAGCAAGTATTTTGAGTTTTGCTGACTGAAGCTTGCAAAGAGGGAAAAATATTCAATATAAATTTACCTCAAAGCAGGGAAAATATTATCTGTTGTGATGCTATCTCTGTACTTTAAGCAACTCAAACAGAATCACATTCTAGGCAGTCCTCCCTGCAGCTGGACTAAGATACAAATTCACCCAGTATATTCATACTTCTGCCAGGGAAGCAAAGACTTTACCCCGGTCTTTCAGATCATCCCTTTGAGACAAGCATCAACTGACCCTACCCACAGAGGTGAAAAGGACATTTCAGTTTTTTGTACCTATGAAAGAGCACAAAACTTTTCCCACATCCACGTAAGCAAAATTCATCTGAGCAATTTGCTCAGCCACATGAAATTCTATGTACTCCATCAGTGAACTTACTCTTGTTTAAATAGCAGCAATCATCAATGTGTCATGAGTAAACAATGACACTAGAACATCTGTAGCATCATGTGAGCCCTCACAGTTGGCACCAAAGTACCGAGAAAAAATTACCACTTATACAAATCACTCTTTTCCTGAAAGTTCCTCACAAGATCTTGGGCCTTAGACTCCTATTAGAAATGAAACAGCATTTGCTTGCAGTCCCTCTTTCTTTGCCTTGCTGAGTACCAAAGATCTTGGAGGGACATACTCTCCTGGTATGCACCGTGCTTATGCCAGCTGAATGAATCATAGAATCATTATGGTTGGAAAGAACCCCTAAGATCATCAAGTCCAACCTTCATTTTCATCCCAACATCTCCCTGACCACTAGACCATAGCCTCAAGTGCTACATCTACCCATTTTTTAAACACCTCCAGAGATGGTGACTCCACCACCTCCCTGGGCAGCCTGTTCCAGTGCCTGACCACTCTCTCAGTACAGAATTTCTTTCTAATGTCCAATCCAAACCTTGCATAACTTGAGGCCATTTCCTCTTGTCCTATCATTAGTGATTTGGGAGAAGAGACCAACACCAGCCTCACTACAACCTCCTTTTAGGTAGTTGTAGAGAGCAGTAAGGACATTATCTCTGATCTGAATACTTGTGTTTTGAACTGTGTATCTATGAAGAACTAAGGTTCTTGCCTCCTAGTGAACTTCAAGGATTTAAGTGTGGAGTTGTGTTTGACAAGGGCACAGTGAACTTGCCAAAAAAGAGGCCATCAATGCAAGTGCTTCCCCAAGACAAATAAATACAAATTCTATGATGTCAGCTTACATTTTAAACGTACCAGAGGTCTGTAAGTTGAGATATACTTGGATATTCAGTGTGTTTGGCACTGAGCCTAGCACTAATTTAAAAGCAGATCAACATGTTAGGCTTGAGTAAAAAGCAACCAGCCAACCCAAAGCACTCCCCAGCATTCAAAATCCAAACATGCCAGGCAAGTATGCTTTGCATAACCTATGTCTGCTTAACAATTTTATAGTAAGGAAGAGGCAAGGAACAAGCTACTAAATCAATCACCAGTAAAAGATGCAGCCAAGGACTAGTACATTGGGATGCTCTTTCAGTCTAACACATGTAAATTCAAATTATTAAACAGAAGTAGAATAACAGCATTTCATCTGGTTTTGACCTGATCCCTTCTACCTGGTAACCAGCATGTGAAGGTCACACTCTGCTATTCTACTAGCAGACAACCTTCTAGACCAAGTAGCAAACACACTCTGACATTGTTTTTTTCTCTTCTGCCTTCTCTATTCAGTAAACCTCTAGTTTCCCCTGTACATAATTACATTATTGCAACCTGTCATCCATAAACAGAGAAATCTACACAAATAGATATGGCAGCTTGGTTGAGTGAATGTGAACTTGCCTGGCTCTAAAGGAGAATTTACAGGAACCATCTGGTCTGCATTTGCTCGGGATAGGATAGAGCTAAACAGGCAGGAATTCAGATCTGCTGAATGTAAGTAAAAGATTTTTTTTTTTTTTTAAAGGCTCTTTCTGAATGCATTTTACCTTGATCTGTTCTTTTGTAACAACCTTGCATCTAACTCACCCCTCATTTCACTCAAGTTTTAGGTCAGTGCAACTCCAGTGCTTTTGAATAAAGCTGTGCCAGTGTAAAATGAGAGTAATGTAGCAAGGGATCAAAGAGTACAATAACCAAGGGCAGACACAAAGATGCCGTAAGCAATGCTGTCACTTCCCTAAGAGGACTTATTCATCTGACTTTCACAATGATGTGGGCAAGTCTCCTGGTGTAGGACAGATCAGTATATCTCAAGACAACAATATGATCCAAAGTTTATGGATGGAATTAGTTCTATCCATAAACTAGTTCTAGTTTTAGCTTTGCTATGCAAATCTTTATTTAAATAATTTCCAAGGGAATAATAATTGAGTGATTACAGCTTCTGGATGCAGATGGAAAACAAAACAGATGAGATGAGAACATTTTAAACCCAGAGTATGTTGTGATTGAGGAAAATCTAGCAGGTAAACAATCATGCAGAGAAGGCAGAAGCTCTAGCACAGAAAATCAGAGAAAGGAATAAGATATTTTGAGAACTGACAGAAGGTGAAGAGCGTTGTGTTGTCCAGTGGGCATGGGCTGTAGGGTATCCTCTGTGCACCTATTACTGAGAACTCTTGATACTGATGCTATCAGAAAGCTCACAGAGGCAGTAGTGAGGGCATTCTCTTACCAGAGGATGCTCAGAGCTGGGAGACACGGGAAAACTTTTTTACATGCAGATGGCAAAATTGTGAAACTACATTAGCATTAAAAATAACTAACTTCCAAGCTTCAGGAGATCTGAATAGAGCAAACAAAAAAGTTAAACTGCTGAAGTCCAGAGAAATGTCATCTGTGAGGTCTGCACCGAGTCCAGGGCTTTGTCTGCCCAGCAGAGCCCAAGCCCTAAAGCTCTGCAGTAGGCACAGTGCTGTCACACATGCAGTGGGATGCAAATCGAGGGAGTTCAACTCCAATGATATTCCTGCCCAACACCAAGTTCCCGGAGTGATGTCCCCAAGCGACATCAGCAAATTCAAAATAAACCATCTGCTGAGTATAATCCTGCATCCTACTGGTATCAGAAAGCTAACACTGTAACCTTAGTACAACATCATAGCCTTGCCTAGATACAGCCTCTGCAGTGGCTTCTTTCCCTTCTGCTCACCTTTAAGCAGTTCCCTTCCACGTCCACGTTGTTTTGCAGTCTCAATTACTGCCTCTTGTATGGCCCAAGCTAGAATGAGTCCACACCAAGCCCTCCTGCTTGCAACAGGCCAACTTTTCTATCAGAATAGAAGCTTTTTTGGGTAAAAAAACCCAACAAGATACAGAGATATTACCAAACACTTCCTTCAGAGCAGCAGAGCTTTTTTTTCTTCATTACTCCTGTGCATTGGTTACTGAAGAAACCAGATCTAACAACCATGGAGAGAAACTATCTCAGGCATAATCCTCTTGATGTCAGATAGAATCATTAAGGTTGGAAAAGACCTCTAGGATCATCAAGTCCAACCTTCATCCCAATATCTCCATGACCACTAGATCATGTCCTGAAGTGCCACATCTACTCATTTTTTGAACACCTCCAGGGATGGTGACTCCATCACTGCCCTGGGCAGCCTGTTCCAGTGCCTGATCACTCTAAGTAAAGAACTTCTTTCTAATGTCCAATCTAAACCTCCCCTGGCACAACTTGAGGCCATCACCTCTTGTCCTGCCATAAAGTTGAATGTAGGGAGACCTAAGTGAGATGCTTTGGCCTTAGTCTGTCCTTAACTTAGAATCATAGAATTATTCAGGTTCTTTAAGATCAACTCCAACTGTGAACCTAACTTCAGGCACATTTGGGTGATAGTCTCTAAGATTCTCTTTCTAGTTGAGAAAGAGAGATGCCATGTAACTCTTCTGTGTTTGCAGCATCCGTGGAAATAAATGGAAGAAAACACATAAAAGAATGAAGTTGTGCAAGGCATCATCATGTAGGTATCACTCACAACCTTTACCTGCAATTGAAAAACTAAAAGAGAACAAAAATCCCAGTGTGTTGACTAGCACTCAACTGATGAGGCTAATTACTGCATGTTAAAAATACATATATAATTGTGTTTACATATTTATCTCAGCAAAAAGATTCTAATTAGGAGTCACAGGGTTAGCAATTATCAAGCTGGAAAAGAAAACCTAACTTGTCTGGTAAACAACTGTAGCATGCTCCATGTGTAGCCAGTTCTCCAAGGGAAAGCTTACAAAACCCAAACTCAGAGCATGTGCAGATGTTGGGAGATGTGGAGAATTGAGCTCATCTTTTGGTGACAATACTGACTTTGAGGAGATGCACTTGCTCTAGAGTACGATTGAGAGAAAAATAGGAAATGAAGAGGCATCAGATAAATAATGGGAGAGTGTCCTGCTTCTTGGAGATGAGCCAAGCTGAACCACCAAGCCAAGCTGAACTACCTTTCTCAAGGCTTGGTCTGAGTGAGGTGGTGCAATGAACAGTCTTTATTCCAGAAACAAAGGTCTCCTCCTGTATATAACACTAACACTGGCCTTGGTACAGCTCTATGGATTTCCTTCCTCATGAAGAGGTCACAGAGGAGGGCCACAAGGATGATTCAGAGGTTGGAGCATCTCTGCTATGAGGATAGGTTGAGGGCACTGGGATTGTTCAGCCTGATGAAGAGAAGGCTCTGGGGGGACCTTATAGCTGCCTTCCAATACCTGAAGGGAGCCTCCAGGAAGGCTGGTGAGGGACTCTTCACGAGAGTGTCCAACAACAGGACAAGGGGAAATGGTTTTAAACTGAAGGAGAGTAGGTTTAGGCCAGATCTTAGGAAGAAGTTCTTCAGTACAAGGGTGGAGAGACTCTGGAATGGATTGCACAGAGAGGTTGTGGATGCCCCCTCCCTGGAGGTGTTCAAGGCCAGGTTGGATGGGGCCTTGAGCAACCTGGTCTAGTTGAGGCATCCCTGCCCATGGCAGGGAGGTTGGACTAGATGGTCTCTAGGGTCCCTTCCAACCTAAGCCATTCTATGATTCTGTGATTTCTCTCTTTAATGAGCCTGCAAAACTCCTGATGTATCTTTGCCTTAATGATACATTTTAATCCAGTTTCATTGCTTCAGAACTACTCATAGGTGGGCTGGTGTTTCCCAGAGAGTGGTCTACACCCAACACAAAGCACTGCACTTCATACAACATCTTTTGTGTCACTCAGCTTTCAGAAAATTCTTATGAAAACATTATTAATGTTAACAACAGTGCTAAATTAACCCTCAAAGCACCGCAAATTAATGGATTTATTGTCAACTTTCCCATATCAAATAGGCAAACATTAAATAAGAATTAAAAAATTATTTGTCCTAATCCATACATAGAATTAGTAATAGAGGCAATTTTTAAATTCAGGTTCCCCTGATTCATATCTAGATTTATTTTTCTTTCAAGCTGTAAAATAGTTGAGCATTTACTTTTAAAGATTCCTATACTGCCTACAAACATGCTAGTCACTGAAATTATATAGTAAAAATACCAGGATGGTATCTAGAGTAAACTGAATAGCTGCCCAGCCCCCAGTGAACTGGGAGACTGATGGAAAGCATTATTTATTATTCCAGGTAAAGTTGTACAATCGTGATACAATTATAAATAGAATTATAAAGGAAAGTCTTGTGTGGAATTATCACCTAAGAAGGGAAATAAAAATGAATTCTTTTTTAGGCTTAAGTAACTTCTTTAGCCAAAACAGAGTATTAGTGTGTTTATTCTGTTATAGGCAATAAATGTTCTGGGAAAAGGGAGCTCATCCACTTATCAACAGCAGAGGATTTTGAAAATAGCTAAAACTTGGTCTCACATATCACTGCATTCATCTAAAGAGCTAAAAATGTAATTTCAATGTGTGCTGCAAGCTTAAAATTCTTGATAACACCAGTTAATTCCGTGCCATGATATGTATAGGGTTTTTAGCACGAGTGTGCAGAGTATTGCTGACTGCCTTCTCTTAAAAACACGGCTGGAACTGCTGAGTCTAAAAAATGATAAATATTATTCCTTTGAAGAAACAATCACAGGAGATTATGGTAATCAGACTATGAAATGAAATACATATTCATCACAAATAAAACCCTGGATTCACCTCAGATAAATGTCTTGGAAAAAAATTATGCTAGTCAAATTGTCCTCAAACATAGTAAAATTCTTCTTTCTATCTGACCTTCAGTCAATCATGTTAGAAAAATATTTATTCCTCTCCCTAACCTTTATCTACACTTTCTGTTTCTCAAACTACCTGAGCAAACAAATCTTTTGCCTCTGAGAATTTTCATTAACAGATGCTATCAGCCTTTCAAAGTCTCTCTTCATCAACATCTCACCCTTTGCTATCCAGCATTTTAATTGCCCTTGCAGCTGGAATGTGTCTCATGTCTCAACCTGTAAGTTAATTTCCTTTCATTTATTCTGAACACTAAAAAAAATAAAAATATAGCAATCAAAGGGTGAGTACCAATTTGAAAAATATTCTGAAATTTAAATGAGTTTCTATGATAATATAAATGATAATTTATGGATTCATACTCGCAGTCTGCCATGTGTGTTTCTTTTTAGTCACTCAGTTGGCTATTTCTGCCCTTTTTTTTTGCCAATGGTTAGTAACAGGGAGCTTCTATACAGCACTATTACCTGGGTGGTTTTAGTACAAGCATTTATCTTTGTAAAAATGATACATCCATTAATTAGAAGGCCTCATATTAATCCAAAACAGGTCTCTACACCTCCTAGACTACTTGGCAATTTGGTCTGGAACAAGTAAGTATAGTCCCACCACAGTGACCAGAGCATGATGTATCATCTCACCTCTTTATCCTGGTTCTTCTGCAGTAAGGCTGCAGGTCAACAATCTACACAGTTAGCAGAGAATTAGCACGACACCAACAGACAACACCCAACCCAGCAAAAGCTTGGGGGTAACAAATCACCTTTCAAAACACTGCCCACAGAGGAGGTGGCAGGATGGGGATGTATTGGGTCACTGCTCTGATCCATGACCTAACACCATCATTCTTGCAGCATGATGTTCTGTGTATCACACAGACCTGGTTTGTTCTGCAGGGTGGTGACACCCAACAGGCTCACATGACCTACAGAGTAGACCCTGCCCATTGCCAGCCAGGAATTCCTGGGTCTTTACCTCCTGCTGAAGAGAGAGACTAAAGGGGAAACAATGTCTTGCTTTTATTATTCAGCCTTATAATCCTATTTGAATATCACAGGCCTTTTTCATTGTATCAAAAATGAAGAATTTTAGCATTAGCTATCCCTTCTCTGCCAATAATAGAATGTTTTTTGGCTGCTGCTTTGTATTTTGCAATTTCTAAATACAGGGGTTGGTGCCAGTAATCTTGGATGGGTGAAAAACCCCAAGATTTAACTCTCTGTGGTCAGTTACTGAATATGCTATTCCTGATTTAGCTCAAGAAGGTAGCTCAGATGAAGTATTAGATTATATAGAAATGTGCTAACAATTAAGCATAAATATTCTCTAAGTAGAGGCAGGAATGTAATTTAAAAGTTGAGCTCTGGCTTCTTCTCTCCAAGTTTCAATGTGCTCAGTTGGGTAAGGAAGGAGAGGGAGAGTGCTCCTCACACATCAGCAAGGGTTGGGCTTCAGATTCAGACTTTTCTACAGCATCCAAGATAATTTGTGACTACAGTACTCTCCCTTCCAGGACATTTTTCCCATGGACTGGATTTTTTTCCCCCCTGTGGTGCCATCCCATTCATTTTTATGCTCTACAAATGGTATTTGCACAGGAAAGCATAAAGCAATTTTGATCTATTAAAAAAAAAAAAAACATTACCCAGTCATGGTCAGAGTTTGTCCAACACATTGCTCTGATAACTGATGGTTTATAAATACCAGAGTTTTCAGCTTCATGGAGAAACTGGACTCAGGGAACAACCTACATGACTTCAAAGGCAATTTCAGCAGAGGCTCAACCATACTATACTTGACCACCTTGGGAAAAAACTGGTCCTGCATATGAAGGACCTGCTGATAGACAAACACACACCCTCAAAATCTGTCCCAAAATTAGCATAATGGAAGCGTACACTGCTGGATCACCATGAACATGGAATGGTATCAATAAAAGGTTACACATCCTTCAAGAACCTCAGGTAAATGTCTTGGAAAAAAATTGTGCTAGTTGAATTGTCCTCAAACACAGTAAAATTATTCTATCTGACCTTCAGTCAATCATGTTAGAACTGCTGCTGGACTATACACCCATAAATATCCATGACTATACAGCAAAATCACTGAACATGTAAAACTGTGTTTCTTAGTTTTACGTTATCAATAAATATTTTAAAAACAATCTTGTTCTTGAATGTGCACATGGTAAATGGTAAAGATTCTGTTAAATGATCTGGACATGGAAATAACCAGAGTATTTGAAACAACCAATCCTTTTGGCTAGGATCCTCTCAAATGGGCTCACTTAACACTGCAGCAGGTAAAATTTCACAGGTATCTCCCTCTCGTTTTCAAAAGTGACTTGGGTAGGATGGTAGGAGTAGGTTTTCAGAGGCAATTAAGATGCAGATGCTGAAGAATCTCAGCAGGTGAGGTATCTGCTCTCCACTGACTCAACTGGCAGCCAGGCAAAGATCTCATTGAGGTGCTTTTCACAATGTGACTACGTGTTTGTCAACCCCCTAAATACCTCTGAAAGACCTGTCCTGTGTGCCTTTGGAAATCACTTATGAAAATAGGATATGTGCTTCTCAGAATATGTACTCTCTGGCCTGCTTAAAAAGTGGCACAGAATTCTCTACAGAATACACTGTTAATTAGTTATTTCATTGCAACATGTTCAACAAGTGCAGAGATAAGGACTGTCAGACTAAATGGGATGTACACATAGCTGAGACAGACTGTTCACTATTGAAGAAGAAAAGGGAGATAGAAAATTCCCCTCTAAGGCTGCAGAGTGGGAGAATACCTCGTACAAGAGGAAAGGGTTGCACGCAAACTGCAAACTCCATTTTCATAGTTTCAAATAAAATTGTTCTTAATCATAGAATTGTCAGGGTTGGAAGGGACCTTAAAGATCATCTAGTTCCAACCCCCTGCCATGGGCAGGGACACCTCCCACTAGAGCAGGTTGCTCACAGCCCCATCCAGCCTGGCCTTAAAAACTTTCAGGGTTGGGGCTTCCACCACCTCTCTGGGCAACCTGTGCCAGTGTCTCACCACCCTCATGGGGAAGAACTTCTTCCTAACATCTAATCTGAATCTCCCCACCTCTAGTTTTGATCCATTCCCCCCAGTCCTACCACTACCCGACATCCTAAAAAGTCCCTCCCCAGCTTTCTTGTAGCCTCCTTCAGATACTGGAAGGCCACAATAAGGTCTCCTTGGAGCCTTCTCTTCTCCAGACTGAATAACGCCAACTCTCTCAGTCTATCCTTGTAGGAGAGGTGCTCCAGCCCTCTGATCACCCTCGTGGCCCTTCTTTGGACATGCTCCAGCACGTCCAGATCTTTCTTGTAATAGGGGCTCCAGAATTGGATGCAGTGCTCCAGGTGGGGTCTCACAAGGGTGGAGTAGAGGGGAAGAATCACCTCCCTCAACCTGCTGGCCACGCTTCTCGATGCAGCCCAGGATACGATTGGCTTTCTGGGCTGCAAGTGTTTCCTCAGAGTTGTTCTGTAGAATTAGGAAGCTGTAACAAACATCCTTGGGACCAGTCTGCCTCAGTACTCCAATTATGTTGGGCTTTGCACCCAATTATGGTGCCAAGTGTTTACTATTATTTAAAACGTTTACATACTCTCTGAATATTCAATTCATTATTCAGTGAAACAAAAGAACTCCTCTATTCCATTTGTTTTGATATCACACCGATGCATGGCTACTCTTCCATGACGCCAAAGCCTCACAAATCTGATTGCATGGTTAGCCAACTATCCCTATAAAATATGCACAAAGAGTTTAGTATTATCTAATTTGAAGGAGAATATACATGGTGGATGGCACACACAGCTAGAAGCACAAGCACTGATAGTCCTGATCACTCAGTTTACCATTACTGTAGTCATTCAGGCAGAGAAAGACTTCACAGAACAAGGGTATAGAGAGTGGAAGGGTTGTGTTGTATGCAAATCAATACTTTAAAAGAAAAGGTTCCCATTCCATCACTGTCCTCCTCCAGTAGGGTGGCACTTGTGGTTTAATCTTATTTTTTCCCCCCCAAGTAAACTAAATAAGATTTAACACTTTCTACCACTGTAATTATCTCTGTGCAGGTATGAAAAGCAAGAGAAAACCAGGTCGGTTGCGCCTGTGAGCAAGTAGAGTTGATAAAAAAAAAATTCCATCTAACCTTACTAATTATTAATGTACAGATGTTCTAGGCTCAAAATATAATGCCTGTGCTTACTCCAGGGAGCTGGTCCCCTCTGACTGCACTCAATACTAACTAACTCTCCTCCTGCAGTGAAATATCAAGCCAATATCTTTCTTTTTACAGCGAAAAGTTCTACTATTGCTGTTCCTGAAAAAAAAAAAATAAAGCAAGCAAACACTTAAAATACATATTCTTTAAACACTGGATTAGTATGACTGTGCTATATACCACAGTGATTCAAGAGGTCAAGAATCACACTCTAACTGTACTGCTTAACAGCTCTCACTGAGGGCTGAGCTCCCAGTGCCAGATTTTCTTGCTGTTTGGAGTGTGTCCCACAACTTCACTCATTCCTTTTATTTGTTTTTATGCAGCAAAAGCTTTGTTCCTGTTTTAAAAGGAACACCATGCATCTCTGCCCTCATTCTTTGGATAGCTCTTTTGTCTCTGTCTGTAGTGAAAGTCTTGGTGTTTTATCCCTAACTTTCATACATAGCACTGTTGTCTCCCTTGCTACACTTCATGGTTTCTTCTCATTTGCTTCCCCCATTGGGATTCACCTCTACCACTTTGGATGATGTGGAACTGAGGGAGGATTCAAAATCAAAGCATTGTTGAAAGACAAGAGGGCTGAGGTTGTGGTCCTACCACTGCACAGTTAAGCATGTCTTGATTACAGGTTGCACTACTGCTTCAGGTGCTCTAGGATAAACCACTTCAGACCTTCAGCCTAATTTAAGCACATTCCCAAATGTCCTCTGTACTTGGGACTCCAAGGAGTGGGTTTATCTGTCCTCAACAGCAGAAGATAAACAACTTGACTTTCCAGTTCCTTAGCCTTTCACATTAACACCACCACCTCATTTTCCACATATAGTAATACTTTACCCTCCCTCTTACATCCTGGAACCACAACACCTTGGGAGTGAAGCAGGAAGAGCTAAATGAACTGTGTATGTTCTAGATCAGCTCTTTTCCACGCCCTGAAAAAGTGTTTTAAAACACTGGCCATCAACATTAGCCTAAATCTGCTTCAGCTAAAGCCACGTGGAATTTTTGTGGGAATTCAGAGATCACTTGCAACCATTCCAGATGTGTTTCTGAAGAGATTAGTATGTGTTATTCCTAAAAGAGTTCACAGAAAGACCTAAGCATATAAACCTGATTAACAGGAAGGACCCTGAGTTATTCAGAACTTAAAAGCCAACAATTTGCAATATTTTTAATATAATTCTTTGGGTCAGAGATAGGCCAATGGCCACAAAGCCTGTAACAGCTATAAGAAGTCTTACTTACAGTCTAGACCTGCAAATACTTCTTTTGAAGCAAATCAACCACAAAGTAATTCATCTAATCCAAATCACTGAACTCTTCTCTAACATCAAGGGAAGAGCATCAGGTCACACAGTTAAACACACACCAGCAAGGTCACTCTCTGATTTTTCACTGCACACACCAAAGTTTTTCCACCGTGCTGATGGATTATTATTTCTGGTTGAACACAATAATATGATTCGTCTCTTGAAGTTAAAAATTAACTTGTACTGGCCAATTGTAGTAAACTATTAAAGATAAAGCAAAACAATATTTTATTTTTTTGTACATAAGGAGTTGGAAACCACATCTCTTCAGCTCTATTTCTCAGTTTTACATACTTCAATTTATATTTCTTAGCTTCCTTCTGAGGGATGTCTTCAATCACCAGGACTCTAATTCTTACCAGTAGCACTTACCAAAGTGGAAACTCATGTCTGTTGACAAGGAATGACTATGTAGCTCTCACAGCTTATCAGGAGTAGTTTAGATCTTTTGTTTATAATGAAACAAGAGAGAAAGGGTAATTTTGAATCCAAATTACTGTCTTTTAAGAAGTCACAGAAACCAATTCATGGCCAAGAGACATGAGATTCAAGCAGTATGGAAAAATCTAAGACATTAGACATACATCTCATTGACTTCTCCAGGAATTTTGCATAGAGCTGAACATCTGGAGTGGCACAGGAAAGCTTTTCCTTGCTATCAGACACTCCGATTTTCTTGCTTGATTTTTCTCTTAAATAAGCATTCATTATCGACAATGTGAGAAAGGTTTCACTGCCTACTGAAGCTTCAGTTCCTGTGTCCTTCACCTAGTTCCTCAGAGCAACAGTATTGTTCATGATCTTCAAACACACACTGGATCCACCTGTAACACTCCTGTGCCATGGGGTGGCCCTGCAATACCCAGTGAGCTTCTGTACCAGCAGGTATCTTTCAAAGAATGACTAATAATTTCTCCTTGGTATCTGTAGACTGACAAAGGAAGGTGGGAGATGAGCACTCTGGCTGTATCAAAGCAGTGGTTCCACACTTGGGTAGAATGTGGTAGAAACCAGTTTTTCCTTACTTTGCTGGATACACAGACTGCATCCATCCACTGTGCAGTAAATAACACCTGCATCTGACACACACATACTGACCTCAGTGATCTATTCCTAAAAAACTATTTCAAACATTCCCTCCCCCAAATGTCATGTGGATAACACACCTCATTTCTTTGGAAAGAATCCCAAATCCCAAGGAAAAAATAGGGAGAGATCTTAAAAGACAAAATATTGCTATGGTGCCNNNNGGCTGGTTTGTTCTGTCACAAAGAGAATGATCTTTATTGAATAGTCAGCAAATGTGATGGTTTTAACACAGCTCCTGTTGCAGTGAAACTGATGCACCATGATTGTACGTGGCCCACAGAAGGTAGAGGCTCCACTGGGTATTGTCAGAGCAACTCACAGGAGCTGAATGCAACAATCCCATTAGTGACACAAGCACCGTTCATGCATAAAGTCACTTCCAGGCACCATTAGAAAACCAGACACCAATGTCTAAAGGCTTGTCTTTTAAACCACATTTCTATTAGCAGAAGCAAAAACTTAGGATTACCTTGTGATTTGACTTCATCTGAAAAGATCAGAGGTCTAGAAGGGGCCACTTCTCCTTCTAAGACCATGGCAGAGCTGGTTGTTAGAACACAACAGTGTGCAGTGGTCCTTTACGATCAGCCACAGCTGATGGAAGAGCCTCCAACTTCTCCATCCTCCACAAGGAGTACAAAAGGGCTTGTCTTCCTCACAGGGCAATTTTTTGTTACTTAGCTTAATGGATTGTGGAGCCTTTATTCTGTTGCTTAGGATTTTTGCTTTGAAAACTGAATAGGACAAAGTAAAAGCTCCCATCAGCTTTAAAAGGATTTTTATCATGGTATTTGTAAGGACTAGTGTGAGAATGAACAACATACAACATCAGGGCTAAGAGATAACACAGCCTCAACATTAGATTTTGTCTTGGTTCATGTACTCCATCCGCAAAAACACTCTCACCACTAGAAGATGCAGCTGTGTACCAAAGCTTCATCTGGCTCCTGTGGTGCCACAGCACTACTCATCTTCTGTATGGGATGACACAAAAATAACAGAGATTGGGCTGACTCTCTGGGAAGTACCAGGCAAGAAATATGACAGCAAGGAAACCTGACTGCTTCTTGTCTGATGGTTCTTGTGTCTGGGTAGAACCTACTGTCAAAAGCCTTAGTTCTGAAACAGCTCCTTACAACAGGCAAGGTTCAGACATCTGCTTCTGATGATCATTCCTAACGTAAATACAAGCTAACACCTGGGGCAAAGGGAGGGCATCTCTCATTTACATCGATAAATTAATACGTTATTATTCACTTTACTAACTTGTTGCTTAAGGGAACAATGTTTGAGAAGTCTACAAAGACAATGCAAGACCAACAGTGGACACCATCATGCAAAAGTCAAGGGGATGAGACTGCACTGAGCAGAAAACAAAACAAAGATGAAAATGTTTGCTCTGCACCTGAACAATTTTCATCAAAACCTGTTATATTTGTCTTAGCAAAATGTGCTAATTGTAATTCCATGCTTTTTACTTAGGACATATTTATAAATATCTGTAAATAGATAAATGATCAATGAGTGCCAAATAATGTTATACAATGCAGAAGGGCAATGATTCCATAATTGAATTATTTAAAAATCACTGCTAAATATCCATTTTGCTTGTGACCAAATTTAACACAGGAACATATTTATAATATGTTCACAGTGTCTTAACTGTGATTTATTATTTTTTAAATAGTTATTACTGAAATAAAACAAAGTGTGGGTGCTTGCAATTGAAGGCAGGGATGCAAATGATTCTAGTCTCAGCAAAGTTATATCCTTGTTCAGAATAATATAAGATTTAACAGAGACATGGATATTGCTAAAATGATGTCCTGAGACATTTCTTTTTGGCAAAAAGCAGTGTGTGTATTGCTGGGTGGTCTTCTGTAAATGTGGCCATTGGCCGCTCTCAAATAAATTAAAAATGTTCTTTGATGCCCTGCATGGGCCACATATGGGCCTATACCTTCACTTACCATTCAGGGAAGGGTCCTGTTAGCAATTACAGCTCCATTAATTCAGTAATAGAGCTGGTGAATTTTTTCCAATTAACAGTCCATTTACTGGAAGAATAGACCTTTAGGAGAGGAGGGAACCACCGCTACAAGTTAATTTACGCCAAGCTGAAAATGGCCTCTGAAAAACTCTGGCTGAAAAAAATGAAGGAAAATATTTTTCAAAATGAAAGATAATAACTTTTCCTTTCAAAATCTGAACAAAGATTAAATCAAAGGTTAGTCCTGAAATAACACATACCAGAATTTCTGCAGATAAATGAACATCTTTCAGCTTGGTCCAAAATCAATTTTGTAATTTCTGTTTCATTCAACATTTCCCCCTCCTTCTCAAGTTCCACTTGACTTTAACATGAGCATTTTTTTTCCTAAGCTTTAACTCTGTTAGGCATAGAGAAAATATATATTTGTTACTTATGTTGAACCTGGTGCTATATTATCAAAGCATAAGGTAGAAAGCCCTGGAAAGGAAATGAGAAAAGACTGTAAATAGTAACTTGAGAAGAAGGCTCTGCACCAAGGAATATTCTGCAAAAGGACAGTCATTAAAAAAGATTAAAACTAGGGAAATACAACAGCTTTCAGCTTTTCTTTAACAAACATGTCCCTAAAAATCCCTGAAGGATCACACAGAAATCATTAGAATATCATTTTTATTAGTTTACAGAAAACTAGTTTCCCTTGTGACACAGTGATTCCAGCTTTTATTGCTTCTAGACTCTGGTCTCTGTATAACAATTGAGGCCACTATTCCTCAAAATGTAATTCATATAAATATACATCAAGTAATACCACTGTAGCTAATTCTCAATTTTCTAGCAAAACGTCCATTGAAGCTTCTCCGTTTCCCTCCATTCTAGTGTAATAATCTGTAATTATTTGTTTAAAGCAGTTCTCAGGACTTCCCACTGGGGTAGATGCTGCAGAACCAGAAAGCAAAGATGTTTTCCCTCCCCACCTTCAGTAATGGCTGCGGGTTAAATACAACAATTAAGTGGATTTCTACTACCTGACCTCAAGAGTGGTATAGCACATGACAATCAAAATATTACAAAGTGGCCCAAAATACAACTTCTCATTATTGACACAATGAACTCATTGTTCTTAAGCAAACATTTTAAATTGCATCCATTATTCATGGCAAGTCCTAAAAACTACCTTTCTGGNCCCACTTGGTTACACCCAGTAACAGCCTGAATTCCCTGCAGCAGAAGTTTTAATGTTAAAAACATTTTGACAAAATCCAGCTTTATAGTCAGAGGGAGGTCACTGAAGTCACAAAACCAGTATCTGCAGAAAAATGCAGATGAATATGCCATAAACTGAGACTCTATCTATGCAAAATGAATAGCACTTAAAACTTAAGCCCAAATAACATCATCGCTCCCATTATCTCTTTATCCGTAATTTTCATAGGAGACCCAATAAAGTGTTACGAGGATGCAGCTGGCATCTAAAATTCACTGTAAGATAGACAATGATGTGTTTATATTGCCTACTGTGGCCAGTTTCTGAAGAAGGTCAATCTAGAGATTACTTAAATTAAATCTTAACTGTAATGGTCTGCAGCTGCTTGCACTTAATATGTTTGGCTTCATATACATTATTAATGAAAACTCAGTGTAATTCCATACGCTCAAGACTTGGAAGCTACTGTTTTTATTCCAGATGTGTACTTCCACAATTGCTAAAATAATGGAAATTATTGCTATATAAATGGGAATTAATAATCAAACAGGCAAGCTGAATACTTCCTTGTAAGGAAAGGGTGCTTTAGTGCATAAATAATACTATATGGTTCATG
>VYZX01011647.1:0-40669 GCA_013401335.1 Brachypteracias leptosomus
ACCCTGATGATTCTATGATAATGGTCTTGCTTTTTTTATTTTTCTCCAGGTTTCCTTACAAGCAACATTAAAGGAAGAGGTAAGTTCTCCAGCACTAGGTCCAGTTTTTCATTTAAGTGAGTGCATTTGGGGCATTTGTCTGAAAACCTGGGTGTACTTTGATATCCAGATGTGAAGAGAACGGACTCATTTTTTCCAATCTTGGCAAGACCAGCACTCTTAAATCAAAACAACTTAGTCATATTATGAAAGCTGAGACCCTTGCGAGTTTATATTCCTCACTGTGTTTGGGTGTTTGTGTGGGCCCAGGGCCAGAAGTAGGCAAAGGTTTTGATGAAGCAGAGAAGGGACTTTGCGCTGATGACCCGGACAGCATTTCTGCCTCCTCCAGATGAGTCTGGGAATCACAGCCCCCATGAGCTGCCACTTAGTGACGCTACAGTTTGTACCAAGTCATGTTCACAGATCATGCTCTGGCTTCCAGGCATCTAAAAGAGATCAAATTTTGATGTCAAGCATCAGAGCCAGTTGTTTCAATATTGCTGAATACCTGACTGAGCAGTCAAGTGCCCTTGTACATCCTCTTGAGCTTGAAATTATCACCACGACTGGCAGGCCCTTTTAAAAATGAATAAAGGGAAACAGAGATGGTTTAATTTATTTGGCTGATTCTGGTGTTGATTACAAAGATGCAGCACAGCTGTATAAAAGAAATCGAGAGATTTCTTGGTTTCCCAAATTCTCCCTGTAGATAAGAGGAGTGAGAGAGACCTGAAAAAGCAGCATGTCTCCGTGACCAGCTCCCTGACATGCAGGAGTTTGTGGGAGCACAAAATGCTCTCCTTCCCCTGCTTTCTTATCTGAATACGGACATGCATTTGTTGCAGCCTGCAGTGATATCCGAGAAGTCAGCCGTAAAATAAGTCACTAATGGCAGCAGTAAGGCCTAAATATGCAGGCTACCAATCTCCCAGCAAAATTTCAAGTGCTTACACTCATCAAAGTCAATAGATGAGCATGTTAGCTCCCAACAAGATGGAATTTTCCACTTGGAGCATAAGTACTTTAGAAAAGAAGGTGCAAAAAAATACTTCATTTGGAGAACCATGAACAACGCAAGCAAAAAGGGAGCATGTACTCTGTGTTAGGGATTGGCTGAGACAGATACCAAAATATTAAAACAGCTGCTGACAAAAGGTCCATGTAGCTGAACAGTCTGTCTGACCTGAGCCAAAAACCAGATGCCTTAGAGAAAAACACAAGAATAGAGCAAGCATATTTTCCCAACATAGCCTGCCAGCCTCCAACACTTTGTGCCTCAGGCATTTCCCGAAACAGAGGTTGTCTGTTGTATTTAATAGCTGCATACTACAGAGACACAACCTTGTGTACAGTGTCTTCTTAAATGCTGTGAACATTTAATGTCTACAACACTCAGTGGCAAAAGTCCAAGGCTTTAATACATGGCAAGCAAAGAGCTACTTTAATTTGCTATGGATCTATTACCTGTTAGTTTCACTTCATGTCCCCTATTTTTTTTTTTTTTAATTTTTTTTAAACTAGGAGTCATGGTAAGCTTTCAGTCTCTTCATCTCTTAAGTCGTCCATGATTCAGTGACCTTGATCATATTCATCATAGTTACCTCTCTGCCAGATGAAGCATCATAGCCCACACTGTGATGCCAGACACAGAAGCTGTTCTTGAACCTCTTCTGGTGCCCCCAGCATCCTGGCCTGAAAGGTCCCCCCATGTATTTTTTGAGTCCATGGGAGGATTTCTTGTAGAAAAGCTGTGTTGATTCTTCCTTAATGCCACATTTATCCATGTGCTCACTATATTTAATATTTATGATAGCTTTCAATTTACCCTTTAACTTTATAGGACCATATTTGACTCCTGTGGGAGAAAATATCTTTTAAGCAAGAGATTGCACATTACCATTTGCAGTTCAGCTTTCAGCCCTGAATTCCCATACTGTCTTTATTGGGTGCTTTGGTGCAATTTTCCCTTGCTTTTTCTTATTTATCATGCTCTCAAATTTAACCTGACAGAGGTTTATGAACTCCAAAGTTCAGGCTGCCAGGCCTTCTTGTGCCTTCATCAATTTGTCATTCAGAAAAGTAAACCAATGCTCAGATATCAGACATCCCTCCAACCTGAAAATATGCCAGTCTCAGTGGTTTTGAATTAGTTTCCTCTACAGATGGGAAACATGAAGCAACTCTGAAAGACCTTTATAAAAAAACACAAACAACAAACAACAAACCCACTCCTCCCTTCTCTTTTTACAAAAATAAGCTGGAGAGCCTTGAGTCTCTTAATATGTGCCCATGTTGCCTCCACAACAACCTCTCCACAGCTTATTAGGAGAGACAGTCACCTCCACCTTGTCACAGCTCCCTTTGCTGCTTCTGAGCAGTCCCTGTACAGTGTAAACTCTTTGGAGAAAACCAGGCCTGTCTGGGTGCCAGGAGAGACCCTGCTGCAAAATGCACATTTCTAGAAGGAGCCCCTGGCCCCTTTTCTCCCTTCTCTGTCCTTGGCTTATGATAGGGCTCCAACAGCCCCTGTGGTAGGGACACCTCACCCAGCTACACCACACCAAGCAGACTTTCTGCTCACTTGCAACTTCAGTATCTAACAAATGGCATTTAAATTAAAAGTGACCCAAGCTGCCAAACACCCAATGTGAGACTCGGCAAGCCCCAAGGCACCCCAGAGCCCCCTCCCAACTGCTGAGAGCTTCCCTCCCTCTCTACAAGTAAGGATGTCGTTTCTTCTCCCTTTTCACTGATGAGATGTTGATAGTGGGCTTTTTGCTTTATTCAGGTCCCCCTGCAAACACAATTATGCAAATGCTGTGATGCCACAGCAGCAAGAATGTACTGTTGCAAATCCCTTCCCAAGTTTTCCATTGCATGTCAGGCCAGTTCAGGCAGCTGTGTTTCCAGAACGTTCCTCTCTGTCCTGACAGGTGAAGTGCCTCCTTGCTCCTCCCCTTCTCCAGCTGCACAGCTCTCCCATTACTGTCACATGCCAGGTGCTTCCTCATCTGCTTGAGCTTTCCCTTCCTTCTAGGCTCTGTAAAATGCAGCGGGTCCCACCACAGTGGCATCACTGCTCCCCTGCCAAAAGGGAGCTTTTTGTGGCAAGCATATCTCAAGGAAAGGTAAAGGGAGCAGCAACCACATTTCAGAGGGAACACTGGCAAGGATTCAAGTTTCAGCAGTGAGAGAAGCTGTTAGCTTGAGCAGGGAGGTGGCAGCAGTGGAGATGATACCTCCTGGCCAGATCCCACTGAGAGATGGCTCCCCAGCATGTCAGCTGGTGAGAGAGAGGCACAGGATGGGAGTTTGTGGGAGATTAAAAAGCAAACCACCAAAACTTGCCTGTCACCTGGAGGACAGAAAGAGAGAGAGAAAGTCTGGATCATGTCTCTGCTATGCAGGTACAGGAATACAATGCCAGAGACAAAAAAACCCCAAGCTGGTGCTGCCCCAGCAGCGTCACTCAGTGATGACCTGCTGCGTTATGAAATCTCACGAGCAGTTCAGTCTTTTACTGGCAATCAGTGAAAGCTGTTGTGGCTCACAGTAGATATACACCTGATTTTCTATTACGCTACTTTAGAGAAGTATTTTCATGATTTGATTATGTGGACCCTCCATGCCCCTGCCTCCAGATGATTAATCTTGTAGTTCTACATATCACTGTAAGAATAAGCATCAGAAAGCATCATATTTACTGATGTTCATGCATAGACTTCCCACTTCCACTGCGAAACATGAGCAAGATTTGGCCACTGAGTGGTCACGGACTTGCAGTCAGTCTCCTCAGACCATTATCTGGACTGCCTGCCAAGCAAATGGCCTTACTCATCCCATTAATACCAAGCCACACATCACTTTTATTACCCTTGACTATGTCAGCAGAATACTTCAGACTCTCACAGGAACTTGGATAACCCTGTGAAGACAGAAAAGTGTGGAGAAAATGTCACGGATGTACTACCTTCAACAAAGCAGGTGCTGGAAGTTACATTTTGCTCCTGTAATTGATGCCAAATAAACCAGAAGATGCTTCATGCAGTTAAAGGAGTCACTAAAAAAGTACTGACCCTGATGTGGATGGGTATGTTCAGACCCCCAGCAGCCAGTCACACATGAGACCTGAGCTCTGACAATGGTTACGTGTCATGTGCTAGGCAATTCTACTGCTGTGCTGAAATGCAGGTAGCCATGCTGCAGTGTCACATCACAAAAGAAACATCCACAACTCTAATACCTAATACATGAGATACATGACCACAGAGTAATCAAATACAGTGTAATTCAAGTCCAGAAGTAAGACCTATTCTTCAAAGTATTTTCACAGCATACAATAGACCAGGATCAGACAATGAAACCAAAATTTGGATGTCAGAAAAACATAATTTGTTATTGATAGGTATGTGGAAATATTTTTTCAGTTGCCCTGATAAAGGCTTAGTATATATCCTTTACATGACAAGTGATAAAGATGTGAAAAAACTTGATAAGTTATAAAAAATAAATTAGTTACATATTTTTTCTAGCTAGAAATTCAGTTTTTCTGAAGCTCTGATGTCTATCTGCTGAGGCAGAGGAATGAAGTATATTCAAGAAGTAACGGAAACTTCTCAAGAATGGCCATTTACTTGATTAAAAAAAAATATTTTAGGAGTCATCAAAGACAGACAATTGAACATGAAACTGTTAAAAATATTAATTCTTTTGGGCACAAATCCCTCTTTGCAGTCTTTCTCATCCTTTTAAGATGACTTTTTCCATCTCTACATTTTATGTGAGCTTGAGGCTACAGTGTGCAATGTTTCTTTAAAAAACAAAGGAAAACTAATCTATTCTAACCAAAAGAACACAGTATCTTTAGTGGTAGAAAGAATGGTTAAGATTTCTGTTCTGCATTAAAAGTATCAGGATCATCTCTAAAAGCTCAGGGGTTTTTATTTTTTAAAAAGGTCCCTCCTTCTGGTTCTTGCTCTGGTGCCTGTTTAGTAACTTCTATATTTATAATGGCTTAATTTGACATATCTATGGCCAGCTGGATTGCTGCACTCATAATATTTGTTTTTAAATTTGTATTAGCAGAACCTACTTGGAAAAAGTTTCCATTAACTAGTTTAAATCTCAGACGCGCTTCCACGATCATCCAGAGGACAAGGGAAAAATGACCTGATGTTTCTGTCCAGTTCTCACGGAAGACAGAAATAGAGGAAAAACCTGCTCTGAAGCATGCAGCTGTACAGCAGAGGTGCATGAAAATAAGCACCCCTCAGCTATTTTATGGAGAAAACTGAATTAATCTGTTTAATAGCGTGCAGTAATGCTATTCAGTTAAACATATTTTTGTTAAGCTAAGTTTGAATTCTGATGTCTACTGCCTGGCAGCAACTAGAACCTATTATTATTATTAATTATGCCCTTTAACAGTCATCAAAAGGGCATGAATTTTGGCTCCACGCCTGCACATTAGCAAAGCTGAACAGCTGCGGTTGCTGAAATCCAATGTCAAGGGAAGAATAGATGTTACAAACCTGTCTCACCTTGTTCTTCTCAGTAGACTACCTGATGCAAAGGTGTAAAGGCAGGAACAAGACACAATGTCTCAGGCCTCCTGTTGCTGGTAAAGGCAAAAGTTCTGCCTGTAAAGATTTTCTGTCTTGACAAAATACAAAAAAGGGTAGATAATGGATGCTTTAAATGTAAAACTACTATTTCATTTTTGAAAGGCTGTTCCAAATTTGAGGCATCCTCACTGAAACAGTTTTGTCAGCCCTTCTTAGAGCCTTTGCTGAGGGAGTGTACTATACTTAGGGCATGTTCAGTTAATTTTCTCTGTTTCTGCTCCTTCCCCAAACTTCATTTTTCAGTACTTATACTTTCTCCAACTTTCCCTGCACAACAAGTCACACAAACCCAACTCTCTTAACTCCAGCCCCTTTGCTGAAAATCATTCAATCTCTTCTCATCTCAGTCACAGTCCCCCTTGCTCAGGAAATTTCCTTCATCCTTCTTCTTGTCCCAGTTCTCAAAACTCCATCTTTCAGCCCTGCCCTGACTTTCCAGATAGCTTCCATATAATTCATGTCACTTCCTCCTTCACACTGCCAGAGTGATAAACGCCTCTTCACTTTGCCAAATCTCAATCTCGCCAGACTACAAGCTCCAAAAGATTTGAGTGTGTCCCTTTTCTGGTGGAGTTGGAGATGTTCAGAGACATGTAATGTAGCTAAATTCAGGTGAATTTTAAGCGGGAGATGAGTAAGACACATCCTTGTCCCAAAGCTGACCTCCTGGCAAGGCTAACACTTTCACTCTGCAGGCCTTAGAGCAGACGAAGAGCAATGAACCATTTTCAAAGGAAAGGTCACCAGGAGTTTAACATCAGCAAAATGACATTTCCTCCGAGCTTTATTTACAGAACCAGATGAACCATTTAAACTAACATTTTCAAAGCCTAGCATGGGAAGTTCCAGCATGAATAACTAAATTGACAAAATTGTAAAAAACTGAGGTCAGGTTCCTTTCCTGGGGAACACTGGGGGAAGCGGAGCCGTGCACCAACTCTGGCAAAGAACTCTTCCCCTTTCAAATATCACTGGCAGATGTGGGGCAGCCAATCTGCAGTCCAAATGGTCACTATATTTCTTTTTAATGAGAGTTTGGACCTGCTTCAAGCCTAGTGCTAAAATTAGGTCTTTTACTAGCTTTGTAATTTTCCAGTTCAAAGGCTAGAAGTTGTCAGAAACCATGTAAGCCACGACTGAAGGTTACCATCTGGACCATGGTTCTGAGTCCAAAACATCCACAGAAGCTGATTTACATTTCGTAGGAAGCCAGCTGAGCATAGCTTAAAAAGGCAAAAGTGTTGCACTTCACATCAATCTCATGCTGCTAATGGGGAAAATAAAGCTTCATTTTGTATGAAAGCCAAGGGAATGAGAAGGATGAATACCTAGATACAGAGCTTTGGCTATTATCTTAGTGCATGGCAGTTAGATGTGCCTTTACTAAGTGACCTCTCTCTCTCTCCAGGACACAAGTTATTCCAAAAACACAAACAACATGCCAGCCTGACTGATGTGATTCATTGCTGCTTATTTGATGAGATCACCACATGCTATTGCAGAACAGAAGCAGCCTCAGTGCCTGAGCCCGAATTTCATGGTTCAAGAATCAACAATGTTTTCATTCAGGAAATTTACAGTCTTTGTCAACCCCAAACTGGTACAAAGACTCATCAGTCCCATGTTGCAACCCTTCCAGCAAACTCAGCTCAACATGCGCTATTTCAGTTTCATTTCTAGATGTGTCATTTTGCAAGTAGACATAAGAAGAAGGTTAAAAGTCAAAATAGGCAATCTGTATCAAGAAGTTATGTTAAAATTATCTTGAAATAGTAGCAAGTCTCAGAGTGCCAACTCAGATCATGTAAGGCTATATACTTGAAAATGTGTGGCTTTGAAAAATTACCTTTATTCATTTTCCACCACTGCCCCCCAGAATGTTTTTTTTAGAGCATTCAAAAGGCAACACTGCACTAGAAGGTGCTCTACCCTCTCGGTCATTCTGTTTTACTTTTCAAATACGTTAACTTGCCTTTAAACCAATGCAAATGCCCCCCTGAAATTTTTATACATGTGCTTTTTACATACTGTTTTTTCTTTTACTTACACTTCCTGTCACTAATTATGTTTCAGGGTCAAGAAGAACCACATGGGGAAAATAAAATTTTAAAGAGACAGGCTAGCTCATAATCTATAACAATTTTTTCCTTTTTTTAATATAATTACCTACCTACCTGATGTGCTGATGTGCTCATTCACCTATCTACCTTTGAAGAAAAGCTTTACAAGTATTTAATCTTTTATTTTTCACCAGAAGTTAATCAATTAGTTCAAATGATGATGCACACTCATCAGGTACCAATATATTGCTTTATTTCTTGGTAGCAAATTAAGGCTTTATAGTGAGATTTGTACAGTATAGGCCGATTTAAACATTAGACACCTTAAAAATCATGTAGCACTATTCACTTAATTTAGCATAGCCAGAAAAGTAGCTTTTTTTTTGTTTAATAAACAATTAGATGTTACTAATGAGGCCTTATGAGTGCAAATGGCTCAAAATCCCACCATCTTCGGGAATGGGCTTAACATTTAACCATTCTTGGGGCCATTTGAGATAAAGGATAGAGAGTATAGCTGGCTTGGATAAAATATACTGTATTACTTGCTGGAGAAGAATCTCTAATTTTAAAAATACAGAAAGGAAAACTAAAGTGATATTATCTGACCAAAGGATGGTGTAATAGTAGCAATGACAAATTCATTTTCCATGGCCCTCTGCTTTAGTAAAATCTGATTTATAATTCAGAGCTGATGACATCCTGTATGTTAAGAAACTCAAAATCGGAGGAACATACATAAGTTACAGGAATTTTTGCAGCAGCAGGACAGATTCTTTCTGCTGTCCAAACCATTGCTTTTTTGTAATTTGAGAGAGCATTGCTACAAGTATTTCCTCAGCAGTTATGTATTTTTCTCAGGCATATGGATTTTCACTTCGTCTTTTATTAGTGTTGTCTGGAGATGATAGAACTACTGCTTATGAAAATCAGACACGGTGCTTCCCTTCTTATGTTCTTTACAGAGACATTTATAGCGTTCGAGCTGAATGTATGAATTCACCTGTCAGTTGGGCATAGGGGGCCTGCCTGAAAATATCATCACCCCTAACATGTCTGGCTTTCAGGTCTGAGCATTACATGTGAAAATGCAGAGGAACAGCTGCCAGAACTTTATGAAGAAAGTAACCATGAAACAGCCACATGCTTTGGAGAAGGAGGCAATGAGATGGGGGAACCTCTAAACCACTCTTGCTCTTGCATGAGCAGGAGTGACCATGAGAGTACAAGGGGCTCCCAGTGTCACAGGGCAATGCTGGTGTTTTAATTCCTTGTTGAAGAGCAGCTGTTTCTCCAGCCTAAGGGAACACACAGAGACAAGGTTTTACAAAATCGAAATCTAATGTGAATAACAGTCTAAGCCCCTCTGTCCTCAGGGGAGTTACGTAACACCAGGCTAACATCTCTGAAGTCTCAGGATCGGCCATCTATCCTTTGAACTGGAAGGCCACAGAAAAGGGTCGATTTTCTATGTGTATGAAGGCATATACTGAATTTACCTCAACACATGTGCCTGGTTTGCTCAGGGAGTGTCAGCTGCAGTAGTGCCACAGCTGTTGAAGATAACAGTGAAGGGACAGGGGCAGATTTTCTGGGACAGCTGCACAGCACAACAATTGTAATTTGGGACTGTCCTGTGCAAGCTGCTCCACAATGCCTCAGAGAGTCCCCAGTGTACTATGGTGCTATCTCAGCTTGTTGCAGAATTACAGCAGCTTCTCAGGAGGATTTGCTGGCTTTCCCCTTTGCCAGCCCACCAATATCTTATCTGTTTTCCTTCACTCAGGTGAATACATCACTGCTTATCAGACCCAGAAGTTCCTATCTGCTACCAGTGTGTAATACTACACATGCAAGAGAGGGTGGATTTAGAAATGAAGGCAAGTAGTGATGATGCACCAGTGACCTGGAGATGGACTTTTCAAGAGAATCTATGCATGGGCACAATCTCCAGATTCACTCAGCAGAGTGCTTGGCAATGGCCAGCAGGTCTTATTCTGCCTCAATCAAGTATGTTTAAGAATATTACCCAGTATTTCCTGAGGAATTACAATGGATGACTACCAAAGAGAAGCTACTTGGAGACAAGGAGATACTTTATCAGCCATATTGGAAGAAGTTGGGGAATACAGACACATATTCCATAGTCAGCTTCATGAGCACAGCTGGAATTCAGGTGTATTTGACACAGCATTTCCAAAGGACGGATTATATGGTATTTCCTTCAGAGTTAGCTACTGTAGCCTGGGACAAGATGACGGCTGTTATGGAAATGCACTCCACAGGGGATGCTGAGCACTCATTGCATTTGCATTAAGGCAGCCTCTCCATGGAGACCCACCGCACCTTAAAACATGATCATACAAAAAGCAAATAAAATAGTCCTCTAAAAACCCCCATCACCCACAACATAAACAAAGAGCTGACTCCTGTGAGCTATAGAAAAGACAGCACTACTGAATATGGTAGCGTGTGTTTATACATCAGTGTTTTTAATACTGCATTGTAAAGACAGGCATGGGGTGTCCTTTCAGAAGAAGGCAGGGTTGGTGTGCTCTATGATACAGCGCTTGCAATGTCGTTTAAGGAATCGCAGAGCATCCACAGAGACGTCGCAGTCCTGCACATTCAACATCTGCAGGTCAAAACAGTTGGCAGCTACAATCTGCAGGCCCTGCCCAGTGATGCTCTCACATGATTTCAGGCTCAGGCGTTTCAGGTTGAAGCAGTTGAGGGCTAGAAACTCCAGGCCGGTGTCTGAGACCAGGGGGCACTTGCCGATATCTAGTGACTTGAGTTTTGTGCAATTTTTGGCGAGGTACTCCACACCGTGGTCCGTGATGCCCTCGCAGCCCCGCGCATTGAGGTAGCGCAGCTTGCTGCAGTACTTGGCTATGTAGCGGATGCCTACGTCCGTGATGCGGCTGCAGTGGGCAATGCTGAGGTACCGCAGGCGTGACTCCAGCTTGGCGACCTCCCGCATGCCGAAGTCACTGACAAAGCGACAGTCACTCACACTCAGCTCCTTGATGGACATGCAGTAAATCATCAGGTAGCGCAGACCCTCGTCGGTGATGCGAACGCAGCGGCGCAGGTACAGGTGGGTCAGCTGCGTGCAGTGAGCGGCGATGGTGTGCAGGCCCTCGTCCTCCAGCACAAAGCAGTCTGTCATGTCCAGGTAGCGGATGGAGATCTGTTTCCCGTGTAAGGGAGACAGCTTGATGGAGGCTTCACGAGTCAAGCTGATGCACGTGACTTTGGAGCAGCCTGAGTGGAAAAACATAGCAAACTTAAGCAAATCACACAGCAAGACCAGAAAGGTGGGCACAAAACTGTGTGCTGGGTGTGATGAAGATATCTTCATGTTGCAAGAGCAGAATCATGCTGACTGACTAGTCTGGATCTGCTGTGATATGTCTGCTGGAGTCAGTGAGGTTGCCTTGGGATTTTGAGCACCAGCAAAGCAACAGACCAATTTTCTCCATATGCCAAATGTAAAATGATGGTCCTCGGTTTACCCGGGGACAGTGTACGATCTCTCACTGCAACATAAACCCTGTGACAATTTCAAAAAATGGTACTGCATGACAACCAACCCAGCTTTTTGATCAGAGGCTGTCTCATTGCTGGCTGGTTGAGTTTGTAAACCAACATCAGAGGCTCTTTCACCATCCAACCCCATTAAAAAAAAGACAAACCCCACCTACTCTTCAAGAAGCATTTGGAGAACAGATGTGAATCCAGCCCCAAGTCTACAATGTGGGAAGGATGCAAAACTATGTCAAGACTATCTGCTTGCAGAAGGGTGGAGATTTAGGTAACCTAAGGAGAATGTGGAGAGCAGCAGGAGCCAATAGACTGGTAAGGGCATGGGAGGACGTGGACAGACACAGAAAAGGACTGTTTCAAGTGAGGAAGTCTGGTCACAAATGGAGGTAATTAGACTAGAATAGAAACACCAGATCTTCCAAGGAAAGATAAAGTGCTACATTAAAAGGAAAAACATGGTCACAGACTTCCTCTATTTTTAACCTCCACTGTATGCATGGTGATGAATGAAAGCTTTTTTTTTTTGGAAAGTGCTGTTTCTGCTGCACTGCAAACTGTCAGTCTCAGGCTCCTGAAGGGAAATTCTGATCTGTGCGAAGTTCAGCTGGGCATGTTGCATTAGCACAGCTAGAAACAGATGCAAGGAAGAAGGGAGGGTCTACCTGTTAGTGAGGCCCAACAGTTTTAGCCGTCTACTCAGACAAATTCTGCATCTTATGCCTAAAGAGAAGCCTCAGGTAGGGATAAAAAGAGCTTTTCTGTATTGCACAAGCTCTGGCCAGCAGGGATGAAGTGATCATGAAAAGCCAGAAAAATTAGGATGATGACCTTAGAATTCCATGTATCAGAAATGCTGTACAAATCCTGCAGCCTGGAAGTAAAGAGCATGACAATCTGTAAAGACCACCTCAAAAACGGATGACCCAAATCCACATCACTTGATACAACAGATTCTCATTCAAAGGCTTAGTGGAAGGTATGAATATGCCTCAGTTCTTAAAAAAAAAAAAAAGGAAAAAAAAAGCTCCCTTGGAATAATCCAGTGGGCTCACACAAATGCTGTAAGAAGCATGGGGATATGGACTTGAAACAATTAGCCACCTGCAATTAGAGTTCTACATTTATCATTTGAATTTGCAGCTTGATCTTTAAGCTTCAAATTTATTTGAACAGATGCGAATTTTACCTTAGACCTCATACAATCAAACAGGCAAATTGTCCATAGGTCATGAAGAAGCTCTGGGACCTTGAAGCAAAGCACTTTGTGCAATGAACAACATCCTCATAAAAGTGAATGCTGCTATTTCCTCTTCAGACTGTGTTACGGAACCATCTACGTTATGGTGCAATCTTTGGAAATACATTTGTCTTAAAATAAATACTACATATGTGCTCAATAATGCAAAGTAATTTTTCTGAAGGGAAGCAGTGTAATACCAATGGTGTAAAAATTTTCACCTCTAATATGTTCTTTGGAGTAGGTGATACAAACTGCACCACAGGAGTTCCCATCCTTGAGCTGGGTTTCCACAGAAGAAGCTGGCACCTTGGCAGAGTTCTGCTGGACCTGATGGAGCTGTGACTATTGCGTTTGCCTGAGGAGGTTGCTGGATTAAGGATTCAGTCTGGATATTTTACATGCTGACAATTTAATTTTAAAATTTGTCTAAGTGAGAATGAAGGCTTCACAAGGCCAAGGAAAATGTTCTGTCTGCTGCGGATCCAAGAAGGGGGAATGCTTTAATATTAACAATTAGAAAGTGAATGGGTCAGAAGTCTTATGGCAGGGTTGGAGTTATATGCATCAGTGTGTGATCACTGTCTTGACAAGCTCAGCATTGCCTTGTCTAGTTGCTTTGGCTACACTGTAAAATATTTCATGGGAAGGATATTCAAAATGGTTTCACCAGGAAAAGAGTCCATGTTGATATAGAACTGCCTGATTTTTAGGCAAAATGACAGATTCCTGGGTCTACAACAATTTTGCTGTCCTAGATAATAAAAAATGTAAAAAACAAAGCTCTTTCAACAGGATTTTCCATAAAGTAAGTATAACTGATTTTTAAAAGGGAGGATAAACTTCCAAACAGACTGAAAAAAATGTTGGCTAGCATGTTAGATAATAACTTGCAGTCAAGCTCAACCAGCTTCTAGAAATATCTCAGACCTGCCCACAAAGTGGATGCTGGGAGTGACACAAGTTACATTGTAGAAAACTCTAACAGCTAATACAAATATCTAGTTTTGACATTAAAGATTTTGGTACATTATTGCTGCCAAGTAACCATCCAAGGGGGAGAGTTATTCAACTAGATGTACAACTGTGAACTGAGTTTTAATTAACTAGCTGCAAGTATAGTATTAACCCCCAGCACACGTGCCCAGCTCCTCTTTTTCAGTATGAAACCAAATTGGTGACCCACTTCAGTCCTGACAATTGCTAGAGTGTGTCAGTGAAAGCCTTGTCCTCCTAACTACAGACAGGAGGAGGGAAAATGGAATCCTCTTCCAAACCATCCTCCAAAATTACCCACATCAGAATGAAAAAAAATGGACTCAAACACGACCCCAGAGATCAATTATCCTCAATTCATAGGCCACATGCAGCAAAAGCCATGTCTGAACCTCAACACCCAGACTTCTGAGATTGTTCAAACCCAGGATTTTTCCCTCGCCTGCTCCAAAAAGAAAGGACAACTCTGAAAAATGTGAGATTAAAATTACTTTCCTATCTCTTTGGTGAGACAAAATTCACAGAAGACAGGTATTTTACTTGCCTTCTACACACTTTGGAACAAACTGATGAGCTCTTAGGAACAGACAACTTTCTAGGTCTAAAAGTAACAGGCTTGGGGAAACCACAAATGAAGACAGACCCCAGAAGAAACTATAGCAAGACCTGGCATCATCTTCTCATTTTCCTTGCTTTTGAAAAAGTCACTTTCAGTCTGTAGCATATCTATTAGTGAGAGCTGTGGACCAAAGCGGTTTCAGCCACCTATAAGCCCCCAGGTGCACTCAGGGTGTGAGCTAAAAGACAGGCCAAGGCAGATGACCCTCAGCTCAGCAATTCTACTTGTCCTGTCTCTCCAGGCTCAGGATATTCCACTCCACTCTCCATACCATCATAGAGAATGTAGGGAGAAAAGCCTACACATGCCAAGGATACAGCCAGCCTTCAAAGTGACCTGTGGCTCTAGGTCTATACATTTTGAGGTATATACGTTTTCTTCTGTATGGTTAGCAATCCAGAGCTAATGTCAGTATGTACCAACAACAAGTAATTCATATGCAAGGTCACTGCCAACAGTCCTGTCCCATGGAGTCCCACAGAGACCCCTTATTGCCTGGTGCCTTCAGAGAGCAATGACAAAATGTGAATAATTCTGATTTGTTTTGATGCCTTCCATGACATTCTGCCATCCTAGGAATATTAGGTGAAAGAGTTGGATAAATCAGTTAAAAAAAACTAAAAGGCAGAGAAAAGAAAGTGAATCAATGTACACCAGATAGGCAGCCTTGGAAAAAACATTTATCTGGGTACCAGTGACTCAGTAACATTGCTTCCTATCCCTACTTTGTCCTACTTGTTGCCATTAGTACCTCTGCAATGGCAAATCTGGTCCAACTGATTAATAAAATTACTGAGATTACAAAATAAGTATTGAGCGGCAAATTTACTTCAGTGCTCTACTTGGCTACATCCTTTCTATTAAGTGCCAGGCTATTTGCAGAGAGGAAATTCTGTGTACCTGACCTTGGGAAAAAACATCTTATTTACCCAGGTCTGAGGAAAATTGCCTAAAACATTACTCTTGATCTAAACAGCTGCAGTGATACTTTGTAACTGGGTGAAAGGAAAAGCAGGAAGCCACTAGGCAAATACATACACTCTTAAAAAAAGGGCAAGCTAGGTAAGTCTGGTTAAAATAGCGATGGAAAAAAGGGGACCTGGAAGTTTAGCAAGGGTTGCCAATTGGTATTTATAACCTGACAAAAGCCTACCAATGATTCTGAGCTCTTTCTCCAGTCCCATATGAATTATATATATATACACATACATGAAAAAGATCAATTTTGTTGAAGTAACTAGTCTTCACCATATGATGTAGCACTGACTGCAATGTGGGCCCTTGTAAGGGTGCTTGGTGCAAAAACCTATAAAAAGTACTCATGCTGTTTGAATGGATTGCTTCTGCCAGCTCATCTCCATTGGAGGAGGCGTGGCCGCTCAAGAGTTGCTGCTGGAATTTAAGGCATTTAGACTCTAATAGTGTCTGTCTCACCAGCTCTGTGTTAGGAGACTGGCATTTCTACTTTGAAAGACAACACGGAAAGGGAAAGCGTGCAGCTGTGGGGCCAGGGGTTTGACAAGCAAGAATCAGAGGCACCCATATTATAGAATCATAGAATTGCTTTAGTTCAACTGTTAACCCGGCACTGTCAGGTCATCACTAAATCATGTCCCTCAGCACCACATCTACACATCTTTTAAATACCTCCATGGATGGTAACACAAGCACTTCCCTGAGTAGGCTGTTCTCGTGCCTCATAACACTTTCGGTGAAAATATTTTTCCAAATATCCAATCTAAACCTTCTTTGGACACACTCCAGCATCTCAATGTCTTTCTTGTAGTAAGTGGACCAAAACTGAACCCAGTATTGAACGTGTGGCCTCATGAGTGCTGAGTATAGTGATACAATCACTTGTCTAGTCCTGCTGGCCAAATGATTTCTGATAGAGGCCAGGATGCTATTGGCCTTCTTGGCCACCTGGGCACATGCTGGCTCATATTCAGCCAGCTACTGACCAACACCCCCAGGTCCTTTTCTGTCGGGCAGCTTTCCAGCCACTTTTCCCCAAGCCTGTAGCGCTGCATGGGGTCGTTGTGATCCAAGTACAGGACCCAGCACTTGGCCTTGTTGAATCTCATCCCACTGGCCTCAGCCCATCGATCTAGCCTGTCCAGACCCCAATGTAGAGCCTCCCTACCTTCAGGCAGAAATATTGAAAATTGGAATAAATACTGAAATATTTCCTGTTACCTGACACATCCAGGTGTTCCAGGTTTGGGCACAGTGACACAACATCAAAGACTGCCTCATTGGAGATATTGTAACAGCCAGATACCTCCAGCCTCCTCAGTTCTGGACAGCACTGGGCAATGGTGTAGAGTCCTCTGTCTGTGAGCCGCCTGCAGCCACTAACAATTACCGTCTCTAACATGAGACATACATTGGGTGTATCCTGACAAAGCCTCCGGGTCAGCACTTTAAGAGCCCTGTCAACGTTGATTGTCTCGCCGGTCAGGCGAATAGTCCTCCAAAGGCGGGGGTCCCAGGCAAGGTTGTACCAGCGGCGGCACACACGGGCACAGCGGCACAGCTGGTTGGTGGGCAGGAAGGAGAATATTTGGATCATGGAGTGGTCAGGCAGCCGGTCTATGTTGGCCTGTTCCTTCTGGTGCTTGGAGGCCAGCTGAATGAGAGGATGAGTGAGATGGGTTGGAGGTGGTGAGTGGACCATAGCAACAGTTTCCCCAGTGATTGAGGATGAAGACGTTGATGACCCTCTGCCATTCTGGAAACCAGGGGAATTTGGTGGAAATATTAATGCTGGACTGGGTGTGCTGAGTGTCCGCATACTCAGGTCAGAGTCTGGAAGACAAAACACATGATTTCAGTGAGCAGTGGATGGACGTAGAGCTCTGCACAGCACAGCACCCTGCTAGCCCAGGAGCATGATGGGCTTTGGAGTTCGTTGGGTGTTAAACAGTCATTCTTACCAGTGAGAGTGAGGAAACATGTATTTCAAAATCTATCTTAGAATATACTCTGAAAACACTTTCACCTTAACGCTGGGTACATGACAGATGCACCACTAGCATGATCAAAGCCATGTCAGCAAAGGAGGGACTGCAGGTCTGAGCCCTGTAATAGAGATCGCAGCGGAAGTCCAGGGATTTTAATTTTTCATATTCTCAAGTAAACATTGCAAGAAATGAGTACATTTGAGTCACAGGGGTTTTTTTGAGAGAGTAACTGCCCGTAACCTTGGCACTACCTAGGCAGCTGTGAGCTTTTAGGGGAGGAATACTGTAGCCCTTCGCCCCTCAGCTCCTTCAGCTGTTCAGTGGGAGGCCAAAGAAGAGCTCACAAGGCAAATGCTACTTCCTTCGCTGGGCAGATGGGAAATGCACAACCCCATACACTTTTTTTCATTGTGTCATTAAAGAAGTTTATTTTTCATTCATGCCAACTAGAAATCAGCAGTTCAACCAAGAGCCCAGTGACCAGTTCTTGAAGGGGGGTTGGTTGTGCCTCTTCATGCTACTCCTTTCAAGTGGACTGAAGCGAACTTCAGTTGGATTTGAAAAAACAAGCCTGGAAAAGTAAGTGGCAAAGAGGAAGCTGGATACAAGGGCTGTAGCATGCTCTTTTTGTTAGGGCTAATTGTCACACTTGAAGCAGTCAACCCAAAAAACCCCACAGAAAACAATTAGTTACACTTGCACCTTCTTTATTTCACTTTATTCACAAAATGCTGGCACAAAAATGAGAGGTCTCTACTATCAAGAAAGGTTGCCTTTGCTGTGAAATTATTTCAACTGTTTTCCCTCTGTGCTGCCATTGCTGCCTGGGGGTCATTTCCACTCCTGCTCCCAGCTCTCCAAGCAAAGCAAGTAAAAGACCAGAAGACAGCCATGTTATAATTTTGATAGTCTAGCAAATGCCATGGGCAATACATTTAGAGACCCTGAGATAATCCAGCACTATGCTACACAAAATGCAGCCAGTGTATGAGAGATCATAGAACCACAGAATGGTTTGGGTTGGAAGGGATCTCAGAGATCATCTAGTTTCAACACCCCTGCTATGGCAGGGACACCTCCCACCAGACCAGGTTGTCCAAGGCCCCATCCAACCTGGCCTTGAACATCCACAACCCAACAGGGCAACCTGTTCCAGTCTCACCATCCTCAGGGTAAAAATTTCTTCCTAATTTCCAATCTAAATCCACCCTCTTCTAGTTCGAACCCATTACCCCTCATCCTATCACTACAGGCCTTTGTGAAGAGTCCCTCCTCAGCCTTCTTGTAGGACCCCTTCAGATACTGTAAGGCCGCAATAAGGTCCCCCCAGAGCCTTCTCTTCTCCAGGCTGAACAAGCCCAATTCTCTCAGCCTGCCTTTGTAAAAGAGGTGTTCCAGCCCTCTAATTTTGTTTGTAGCCCTCCTCTGGACCCTCTCCAACAGGTCCAGATGAATGCTGCTGCTGCGCGCACTCCTTCCATCTCTGATCTCCCAGTACTGATATCAATAGGAATTCTTTATGAAGGAAAGCACCATTCAGAGATTAATACAAGAACCACAATTTCATGCCCAGTAGAATAACAAATATCACAAATGAAGTAAGAACAGTGTTTTAGTGCATTGAGCTTTCCTCCACACCACATCTGCTCTCACCCAGTGTTCAGACACTTCAGGGAGTGTGCAAAGCCATCACCTTCAGTAACACCGACTCTATAGCTCTGCAGTTATGACAGCACAGATGTGGGTTAAGCTGGGTAGAGCCAGAAATTCATTCAACAAACCTGCCCAAATCTGGGTTTAGGCAGAGATTTTAAATTAAATACATTTTAGATGAACTTGAACAGTGTATTACACATTAATTTCCCCATCAAGCTTTTACTTAGCACAGCACAGGCATGCTCTGATCTCGCTAGCTACAGCAGTAACAGCCACAGGCCTGCGTTTTCAGTGTGTCTGCAAGGGAGAGAGGCACAGCTATTAGCTGAAGAGCCCAAGACATGGAGTCCAGCAGCTTGCCCAAGAGCACCTAGTTCAGATGCAGAGAAATCAAAATCATCATCTCACACTGTGAAGGAAAACCCTACGCTACGCAGCTACTTCCTTCTTCCTTCTTCCTCTAAGGTATCTTTTTTTACTTAGAAATGCAGTATTTCAACAACTGACAGAAAAAACATTTTCTTCAAGACTTCTGAGTCTTTGCTATAGCCACATGGATCCAACCCAGGGATTTGTGTATTTTTGAGCAAGAACCATATACTTAATACAGAGTGGGTTTTGTAGACACTCTGCTCCTTTTTGAGACCTCCTAATACCCCCTGGCAGCTATTGCAAATAACTGCACTGAGGAGTGTTATCTGGAAAGCATCTGGTATACTCTGGTATTTTAAAAATGAGATTTACAGCTGGAGAGAAAAAACCCGAAATGCCAGCAGCAGCCAGACTCCTGCAGACAAGCAGTGACTCCACAGACCACTTAGGCAACTGTCCCCTAGATTAATTTTTGCAAGGACTTACCATATGTTTAACCTCCCTCACATTACCACCAAAAACAATGACAGTGCCTGAAGTTAAACATGTGCAGAAGATGTGGCAGACTTGGAGCCTTTGCTTTTTGCTCTTTTCTTCAGATTTTATAAGAAGGATGCTTCTAATATAAAAGAACATACATTTTTTTCAAGTGCTGGATGTATCTTGCACCACTACATATATTTGGTATTGTGAATTCCACTCCTTTACTATTACTTTTTAATTTGCTTTAGGTTTCTTGTTTGTTGTTTGCTTGTTTTTTACACCAGTACAAAAAGGGAAAACAAAATGATATAAAGAAAACCTACAGAACAAACATTTGTTTCTACACCACAAAATAGAACTAAAATCAAAACCAAAAGTTGGGGTTTTTTTAATATCTGCTATAAACAATTTTAGTACCGTGGGAATGATCAGCTCCTGCAAGACAGTCTTCCAGCATATTTTGAAAACACACATTTTTAGTCCATTACTGTTGAAAACACCTAAAAGTCTCTGCAGGGTTACATTCTTCCCTACTCTGCATACCTACTCAAGTATAAAAGTACTTAAGTATACTTAAATATAATGCAATACTCGATGGTTCTCCCTCTCTTCCCTGGTGATCAAAGCACCAAACTAATATGGATAATCTCCACTCCTTTTGGATCGAACATAGCAATCTTTCATCACTCCTGGGCACTCTGTGAATAATCCATTCCTTAGACATTCTGGGTGCATAATGAATTACCAAAATGTGCTTTTCAATTTAGACATAGAGCTAAAAAGCTTTGAACTTTTGTTTTATGGGTATGCTCCGTGCTTGCTCCTTGCTCTCTTAATTCCCTTGTTAGTAGCAGTGCCATATGTGCATCCTGTATTTCCTTTACCTTCAGCCTGAAGGTGTGTCATGTGAAACTTCCTCCACCTTTGGGGCATGGACTTCCAGATAGACACATACATGTCCATATGTATGCACCCTGTCTCCCAGCTCCAAAATAGTTTGGAAAAAGACTGTAGTGTTGTCATTATCTTTAAACGAGAGAGTCAAGAGAGTGCTACTGGTCTGCTGAGCCCATAATGCAATATGCTCTCAGGCAGGAATTTTGCTGGTAACTCAGCTAAGCTCTGTACAGAGCTATTCCCACTTTCTGTTCATGGTGAAAAGAAAAAACTTAGCAGGTGAGTGCAAGAGCCTTTTGCCAGTGAAAACTTGGAAAGCTTTTGCTAGCTTTTAAAGCTTCAGAAAAACACTTGCTCTACTGTACTTTTTCCAGGCTTTTCAAGTATTGTTGGGAGGGCTTTCTAGAGCACTGTCTGAACCTCTGAAGGGTTTCCTTCAAATTTTGTTCTCACACACACACTCTACCCTATGTGAGCATGTCTTTTCCTGAAAAAACCCAATTGTTTACAAACCTGACTTGCAGCTTGACATTTTGGTGATATTAGAAAGTCGAAAACAAATGACAAAGCAGCCCTGTGCTTCCCTCCCTACAACCTCTTTTGCTTCTTTCCCTCCCTGATTACCAATCTTCTGTGCAAGATGCTTTTTATTAAAGCTTTGCTTGGGCTCTGAAAGTTGTTTGTTGATGTAAAAGAAAATTTCTTAGCAATCTTTAAAGAAATCTCAAAAGATGTGTGCCAGAAACAGAACTATAAAAGCTGACACAGAGGGAGAAAATGCACTGGAGGGAGTTTTCTTACTCCATTAGGAATCTGGTTTATTTCAATGGATTCCCCCTTCCCCNTCTAAATTAATCTGGGGGAAAACAGCCTTAAATATATATGATTTAAAACAAGATCTGTGTTCCTTCTGGCATTGACAACAATATGCAGTCTCTGATTTCAGAACCAGAAAGAAAAAACGATGTGGTATTTTTGTTAGTCCAGAGATATACATTAACATGGGACCCTTAATGTCCAGAGCCCAGCATGGACTTTTTAAGATTGAACCATTTTCCATGCTTAAAGCATGACTCCATTCAACCACATCTTCCACTATAGTACTGGGAGTACCACGGGTGTGCTTTTTTTTTTTAAAGTGAATCTTATACTGAGCTCTTCAAGTTAACAAAATTAAAATGAAAATTTTGATAAATATCAAACTTCAGATTCTTATCTGTCAACTAAAAATGATCCTTCATGTTGATCTGCTGCCACCACTGAGGTTTTTAGCAAAACTTAGGCAAGAATTAAACTGAACTATGTTCAGGCTCTGAGAAGTCAGTCTAGCTGAGAAAAATAAAAAGCAATTTGCATTTTGTAAAAATGTTAGATGCAAAATAATGTGTGCAGGAAGCATTTACACATAGTACAGAAACATCATTTACTTAGCATCTCTGCAATGATATTACATATTTACCATGCGGGTATAGACCACGTTTTTACCACAATACCATCAACTTCACGCATGCCAAGGATGTACTCCTTTTACAGAGACTGGGGAAAGTGGGAGCTTAATGATTGTACCTATTGTACAAGGTCATGTGGAAGAGGGATATGTTAAATATGAAACCATTTCATAGTAGTTTCTGTGTGATGTTTTACACCTCGGATTATACTGGTGTAACTTCCCTGTGATGTCGAGCTCCAGTTTTCTTTAAACTCCTCCATGTACATTTGGAGGCCTGATCTTGCATTCCTGGCATATTCACACTAGATGCTCAAAGTCAAACAGCACTGCAAGTGAAGTAATCGTTATAATTTTATTAAGCAAATAATTCTTCCTTACAATGTATTTGTCAAAAGCTGAAATTAATTTCCCCCCTACCGACTTTGTCCCCTGCAATGTAGCAAGAATTAATTTTATCTTCATATTTTTGAACAGAGCTAAAAATATGAAGACTGAGGAGAAAAAAAATTTAAAAGTAACCCACCTATTAATTTATGAAATTAAAGCATCTTAATTTTGCCTTTGGTACCACTGGTGATACTAGCATATCAGTTCTGAGGGTTTGTCAGCACAACATTGCTGGGAAATTACATATAAATAGACAGGATGGTGCATTTTTTCCATGTTCAGTAAATATCTAACCCCAAAATGAATTCCATACATGCTTAAGTATAAACGCTTCTTAAACTCCTTCAGGTCAGATTCTCTCCCAACTCCTTGTGGTATGCCAGGGAGCTCCTCCAGCTGAGCTAGTTTACATCTACATTAGCAAGGAGTGCAGACCTTGCTCCAAGAGGAGCTCTGTGGAGCAAAGCTGTTATTGCTGAGAACCCAACATTCACAGGCCTGGAAAGTGGGTATCAATTTTTGGACAATGTCTAATTTCATCTCCAAACCTGCATGCTCAGTAGGGGTTACCTTTAGTGCTTTAGGTGTTTTTTTACTTTAGTTTCACCTGAGAGTAACTGGGTTCATATAGCTTGTGGTGGTAACTAGAACACAATAAAAGCAGGGACTAAGGGGAGAGTGGTTTCAAAAGTGAGCTTTGAACCTGAACAAAAATACTTATGTAGATGAACCCACTGGTCTGTGAAGAACCTCCTGTCTACCTCCTCCAAATCCTGAGCTACCACCTCCCAACCTCTTGTTCCGTTTGGATTGACTGTTTTGACATTGAAGGAAACAGAGGTGACAAAAGTACTGCTCCTTCTGAAGCAGGACGTTTTCAATGACAGGAGTGCATGTGGCACCTTGTGTCTTACAGGGGGTCTCTCTAGTACCAGAGCACTGAAGTCCTTCCATTTGAATCTCAGGAGTTAAATTCTCCCTAGGAGCATCTCCTCCATACCATATGAAATGGGGCTTTTGTTCACTACCTGCTGAAATTGGATATCTGTGTATGAACCTGGAGATGGAAAACAAGCTATCAATCTCTCCATCAAGCTTCTTTTCACGTGGCTTTTGCAGTATATGAATTCTGCCCCAACAGCATCAGGCTGAGATTGAACTGCATAAAAACTTAGCATGAAAGTACCTCATATCTTCTAGAGAGGTGTTCCCAGGGTCTGCATTAGCAGAGCTCAAGGTTGATGTACAGACTGCACAGTTCAGATGGAGCACTACCTCTTACTGAACCCTGGTCTTGAACAGCCTGCCTTTTTAAGGCAAACATCTTATAAGGCCTCGAGTTTACTGAAATGAGGTAACACATACCTTGCTAAAGTGATATTTGACGCACAAGGCTTTTATGTTGAATGGCCTCTGTTGATTTAGAAATTCTATTTCATAAACCCTGGAAGGAGAGGAGCCTATATTCCTAAGTGATCTGCTATATTATAAAACAGCCAGAAGCCATTTGAAAACCACACAATAAGAAAAGGCTTCAGAGAGGCACGCAGTGCCTCCACCCGCAAGGGCTGATTGTTAGACATCAGCTTTTCCTTCCTTCGAAACAAAGGTGGGATGCCTGCCTTGGGACTGAGCCATGTCTCCTCCACATTCCAGTGAACTGGTCACTTAAATACTTTTAATATCTAGAGCACTCACCAGAGATGCTACTGGGTCTTCTTTACTAAGTATAATGAGTTTCATGCAAGTGCAGCTGTATCTGGGGAACAATTCAGGCAGAATAAGTTTTTTTAGCTGAGACTACAGCTGGCAGAGCTCGCTCCTTTGGCAAATTGCTTAAGTCCTTGTAACACAACAAAGCTTCATCTGCCTGTAGCACATTGCAGAAAGCTGACCAGCCTTTCTGTGAACAGCTATTTGATCCTTGAACAATGTGTAGATTTTTGTTTACAAAAACACCTCCAAAATGTCAAGAACATGAAACAATCTTATCACATTTGAACAGCATTTATCAGCCTTTCTGTACATAAAGGCATGGATGGAGGGTGTGCATGAGATTACTCTTGATATCAAAATGAGATTAGGAACACATGATGATAGCATGGCCCAACCTCAGCAAATGGTTTGAGTAACATCACCTTTTAAGATGGGAATGTGACTGAGGCATTTGTGGTGTGCGTGTGTAAAAAATGCTTAAAACCAGAGGGTGCTTCCCAAAATGGATCATGGGAAGAAAATCATCATCCTCCAAACAGTCACCTTAAGGAGGAAGAAAATCATCAGCAAGATACGGCAGCCTCCAAGTCAGAAGCCATCAGCTGCCCGCTTCCAGGGGACCTGCTGCAGGCAGGATCCCCACCTCGTGGATGCTGCCTCACCAGCTGCAAGGAGCAGCACGGGGCCCCACGAGGTGAGAGCACTCACAGCTCCCGCAGGACCTGGGTGCACATCCAGATGGGGCAGGGGGGATTGTAACGCACATGTGCTGGTAGAATGTGTGTCTGTCAAAGAGACTAGAACTTCTGGGGATTAAAGCTGTTTATTTGTAGGTGTTTATTAATATTTATTCAGTGTTCAGTGTTGTGATTTATCTGTGAAGTTTCTGGTATTGATCCCACATGTGCAGTTCATTGACTACTGATTAATTTCATGTCATTATTACACTCCTTTGATCCTAATTTTGGTTTCAACTATGTGAACTGAATAGTACTGCACTGCAGCACATGGCTGGGATTCATCACTCGCTGCTGTTTGTTTCTGTTATACTCTTAAGGATGAGAAAAGTGATTTATAGCAGGTGTCCACGAGAGTTTCAAAATAAAGTTAGGGATTAAAGAGCATTGTTTAACCAGCTGCAACAAGCCATTGCTTTGAAAAGGTGTGGACAAACTCCAAAAGCAACCTTGATGTCAGTGTGGGTTTATGGAGCACTGGTAGCACTGCACAGAGGAGCGAGGGGGTGATGCTGAGCACCTGCACTGAGGGATCATGTTCTGCCTTGGCAAGGGCTACAGCTCATTCAGGCGCTGGTTCTCCAGCAGGGAATCACAACTGTAATCTAATTATCTCTCCACATATATATGTGTATATTTCCATATATAGCTGTATTTGGTTATATCTATAGGCAGATTACTGTAATTACAGATGGCCAGGAATGAAAGAGCCACTCTGAATTTTCTTACTGAGTATGGAAAGTCCTGAAAACCACAGAAGTGCTATGACTGAATGAAAAGCTCACCTTCCATTTATAAAAGTGTGTGCCAGGGAAAACTTAATAATATACACCTAACATCATCAGGAAACCAAATTAAAGACTATTAGGCAAATTATTTAAAACATTTTTCTAGGGCAAGGTGTAAAATTCTGTATGAGGATATTCCAATCACATAATTAAAACAGAAGGATTTTACCCTATTAACTTCTCCTCTTCTTAATTTTTGTCATGAATAATTAAGATAATGATTTGTCATGATACAATACGTAAGTTTCTTTACATAATTATATATATATGAAAACAAAAGAACCAAACGCACACTGGTAATGACTACTTTTTAAGATGAGGCAAATTTAGCTTATTAGGCTAAAATTAATTAAAAGTTAATTAGTTAAGCCACAGAATATTTTTCTGACAAGTATTTGATATACCTTTACAATAAGGGGCACTTACACAGGTTTCATCTGCTGTGTTTAAAGCTGAGGCACTGTGATTGCACTGCTCAGAAAATAGACATAAGCTGTAAACTTTTAAAAGATTCCAAAAGATTCCAATACTGCAACTGTAAATTTACACCACAAGGAAAACAGCTTCTAGTGTGTGTCCAGTGCATCCCTGTAAGCCAGCCAGGTGATGGTCCTTCTCACTTCCCTGGGAGTGATGCTACTTGGAGCTGTACTGACCTATGAGAGGCATGACTACACTAGAGTCTTTTCCAGGCTCCTACTCATGTTTGAACAAATTCTCCCTTATAAAACGTCTCCCCTTTCGACAGAGTGGCACAAACACAGACATGATAAAACCTGAGAATGATTTTGGATTATATCTGAACCTCAGGTGAGCTCCAGTGCAGCTGGTGGGGCAATGCAGCCTGGGAACACATTAATGCAGGACCACAACTCCCAGCCATGGGAATTGCAGAGTGTTGCTCAGAGACGGGACAGCTGAAGAAACAGGACATGTTCTCAAATTATAGGAAGCACAGTGGTTTCAGAGGATACCATGTGCACTGAACTGGCTTTAGTATGACAGTGCAAAAATGCTGCCATTTCACTCATTTCCCTTTTTTGTGCTCTGTTAAAACCCACAACTCCACTGCACAATATGATACCAAAAATGTCATACACATAATGACAAGTGGAGCCAGAGAACGAAGCCAGTCATTTATTCTTATGTTTTATCCAATATAAACTGGATTGGGAAATTCAGTTTATACTTAATTATATATTTTAAAATAAGCCATTATAACCACTGCACTAACCTACAAGGAATTCAGATGATGTTGGAAGTCTTGGCAAGCTTGACATAAATTCATATTCTGCTTCTTTCAAAAGGCTGCATCCAAAAGAAACACTGCATAAAATGTATTGTTAAGGCTCTCTCCAGCATGTGCTTTGACATCCAGGCAAATTTTACGAGTCTGGGTGTTTGAGAAGCTTAAGCAACAGACCTGATGCTACTGCATCTGACAGATTCACCACTTGGAGAAAATAAGTTGCCTGTCTTCTTTTGACAGCTGAACAGGCCATCTCAGCCACTTGGCTTCATGCTCCCCATCAGTACACTGGCACTGGCATTCTCCAGCTCCAGCACACAACCAGGCACAGCACGCAGCGGGGCTGAGCAGCCTCCTCTGCAGCTGGCACTTACCCGTGCTTGGTAACATGGCAGGAATGAAGGAGCCCCAGCCCCCTTTGAGACACATCTGCTCTCAAAGCAGCTGACAGGCACCTAAATTACCTCAATCATCTGCGAGCATACCACAGTATTAACTGCTCCCTGCATCCCCCATCATGGTATTGGCAGTTTACATCTATCACATCTAATTAGTCACCGATAATCATTTAGCAGCCTGAGAAGCAGCTCTCAGAGGGCAAGCACAGCCTGGTTACAGAAGAGGTCTGCTTCCTTGCAATTGCAAATTCTAGTACCGGAACATTATAGGCAAGTGAGGTTCACAGACCCACAGGGAGACCTCTTTCCTCACAGGAATATTACAGGTGGGTATGACCACAGGGTGCCACCAACATGACTGTGTTAGATATCCCATGATGATGATACAGAATGTAACATACTAGAAATTACAGTAAGCAACACATCTAATAGTTGTGCTCACCCAGCCATGCATCCTTCTCTCTCCTGAGATCCCTCTGCTATTCTGAGCATTCAGATACAGCTGCCGAAATGCAATCCCAGCACTCATAGCAAAAACCATGCAGCCAGAGCCAGGCATAACTTGTCCACCACCACACCAAAAAAAAAGAAGAAAAAGCAAGCAGATTGCAGGTGCTTGGGTAAGAAACTAATGCATAATACAACATAAACCTCTCAAACACCTCAAGTTAGAGATGCCAGCAGACTTGAAATACAGCTCTCTGGCCACATGACCATACTATGCAGTTGGGAATCTCCAGCACATTGTGAGCAACTCTGAAAAACCTGGCAACTCTAAGGTTCATTACTTGAAATAGTTTCAGTTTTCAGTTCAAGTTTTGTAACAGAACGTATCCAAGCTGAGACATGCTATGAGGATTCTGCTAGTAAATCAATAAACACAATGAAGTTTGTTCAAGTGGAAGATTGTTTAACATTCACTCATTAACAGTTTCAAAATCTTATTAACAAAGACTTGATGTCACTTAAAAATAAAAAAAATCAAAACAGGTAAATTAACCAGCCTTCCTTAAAACATGGAGTTGCATTCTGTCAGAGGCCTGTAGTGATGGTGAATCATGAATAATAGGGGTTGGAAGGCACCTCTGGAGATCATCTAGTCCAACCTTGCTGCCAAAGCAGGTTCACATAGAGCAGGTTACACAGGATGGTGTCCAGGCGGGTTTAGAAAAGGAGACTCCACAACCTCTCGGCAGCCCGTTCCAGTGCTCTGTCACTCTCACAGTAAAGAAGTTTTTCCTTACATTTAAGTGGAACTTCCTATGTTCAAGTTTGTGCCCATTACCTCTTGTCTTATCATTGAACACCACTGAAAAAAGACTGGCCCCATGCTCCTGACACCCACCCTTTAAGTATTTATAAGCACTGATAAGATGCCACCTCAGTCTCCTCTTCTCTAGGCTAAAAAACCCCAAGTCCCTCAGTCTTTCTCTGTAAGAGAGGTGTTCTAGTCCCCTAATCATCCCTGCAGCCCTCTGTTGGGACTCTCTCCAGTAGTTTCCTGTCTCTTTTGAACCTGGGAGCCCAGAACCTCCCTCAATCTGCTTGCCACACTCTTCTTGATGCACCTCAGGATGCCATTGGCCTTCTTGGCCACAAGGGCAAACCACTGGCTCATGGTCATCCTGTTGTCTACCAGGACTCCCAAGTCTTTTTCCACAGAGCTGCTTTCCGTAAGGTCAGCCCCTAACCTGTAAAAGCTAAAGCTTATACCACTGGTTTCTACTACCTTGTCAATACATGACACGTTTGAGTTTTCTATATACTGTACTACAAACACATACTAGATTTAAGCTTTGTATATGAGACTTCCACCTACAAAACTCAAAACACCACAACCGAGATTTACACTCCACAGGACAGTTTGTTTGTGCCTAGAGCTTCCCTCAGCCACAGCACCTTCAGCTCATACGACTCTCTGCAGAGGAACTCCCAGAGCTTGCTCCTTTGTGCCACTCTTGGCACCCACAGCACAGCCAACAAGTAAACTTGGTGGAGGCTCACAACACACACAACATCACAATCAAGGGCCTTGTTGAGTTGGACTTTTTAATGAATACAACTCTGGCCCTTGTCTCCCCTCTCTGTTTATAAGGCTTACCAAGTATGTGAACTATTGCTCTTAAATTATGAGGACCCACATTTACAAGAGCAATTATCCTTTGTTTGTTTAGAAAGGCTATTTGTCTTTCTCCTGTCTTAAATACCTCCCTGCTTCCTTGCCCAAAAAAAAGCAAAATGTTTGTATTTTTATTTGAGGGTGAGGTCCATCTGAAGTTCACTTCATGAGAGGAAATCTCTGCTATAACCATTGGATGGGGGAAGGAGCAGGAGGAAGAAATCAAGCCTTGCTCCAGTTCAAATGAAAGCTGGGCAGGGGAGTTGTTGGGAGAAATAGACAAAGTTTTTTGCTTTTGTAACTCTATAAAATTCATTATAAAAGTTGGCTCATTTTGCTTTAAACAGAATTAAAAAATCAGAGTACATATCAGTTAGTAAGTACCACACTGTTGACACGCGGAAATCGAACTCCATAATCTAAGATTGTAAAGTAGGTATGTTTATTTGGCGCCGGGCACATGGGGGTTAACACCACCAAAGGTGTGTGCTGCCAACATGGCAATTCGGCTTTACCTTTATACAATCAATTGTTACATATTCATGAAATTCCACGATTTGCCTATACATATGCATGACCTATCCCCGCTTCGTATTATAATTAGTTCCAAGGGGTCATTTCCATAACCCCTCCTAACTGCACATGCGCAGTACTTCCTGGTAGTGGTCGTGGAGGGTCTTGGGGATGAAGGCAAACAGCTCCTCTTCATCATCGCTAGTAACCTTTTGTCCTTGTGCATGCTCAGTCCCTTCTTGGCTCACACTCAAGTTGAAAGGTTGGCTTCAGCTAGTTCTAAAGAAAACTTTTAGTCCTTATCAGAAACAGTCCTTCAGAAAACTGCAAAGCTTTTCGCTTTCAGTTAGTTTACACGACAGTGAGGAGACATTTATCAGCTCGACTCCTTAGCATGCACAACAATTATTAAGCTACTCTAGTGTTACAAAGTATTATTGTGTCTATCAAATTTCTTTAGCCCCCTTCTCTCAATGTCACTGTGCACTAGGGCAGGGCAGGGTTTGAACATTTGACTGGCCTTTCTGCAGTCTGTTCAGAAGAGATGAAAAGCAAAAACTCACTGCTGACGGCTTAAAAAGACCATGCTATCCCTAGAGAATGGATTAAACTGCAACTTCCAGAAGAATAAAATATATCTGTGTAACACTGCTCTATTCAGAACTAATACTGCCAACACAGAGAACATTTGAGGTCTGCAAGTGAGTGCACTTGGCTGCCTGAAGTACCAAGCAGAGATGGATTTACTTTAACAGTTTCTGGAAAATGATCCTACATATCAGCTCTGCCATTGCTGTAACTCCAAGAAGACCTTAAGACCTGAGCAGCCCCGTGGCCTGCAGCCAACTGGCTATTTACCCTGAAGGCTGCTGTTCTTCCTTCCTCTCCAGAATTTGCATCACGTGCACTCTGCTACACAGGGCAACACCCAAACTGAGCCTTTGAAAGCAGCTTCTACTTCAGGAAAGAGAAAGCTTAGCTGCCTGGAAAGCCACTGCAGCAGTAGGGAAAGGAAACAGAAAGGTGATGCAGCTTCCCCTTTCCCCAGCCTCACACCTCCTCACTGTCAATAACAACTGAAACCGTGCTTAAAACGAGATGCCCTGGATAGGGGAAAACCTCCATCATACTTTCAAGTGCGAAAATCCTTAGAGGTCCTTCTGAGAAAGGAGGATGGGACAGATCTAGAATAGCTAAGCTTCATCTTGGGGGAGGAAATAAAAAAGAAAGAGGGACTTTAAAACAAGTGCTGCAGTATGATGTTAACAAAAGGAAACAAGGGGCTGTAATGGGCAGAGTCATTGTACAACCACCAGCTGCTGGAGCACTGAATAGAAACGCAGGATGGAAAAAGCCTTCCAGGCAAATGGTAGTTGTTTTGTTCAATAAAGCTTGAGGTGAAATGCATTTTCTAAATTAGGGTATTCTTAATTATATGGCAGGGAAAACTCACACCTTTGAGTAAAGCTCGATGGTGGTTTTGCTCTCCATGGAGCAGTCACCCATCATGTAGGTGACATATTCACTGCTATGCAATGTTTCAGTGCAGAAAGAGGAAAGCACCAGTCACCTGCAGGCTGACAATACATTTTGCTCCTTTACAAGCTGAAGTCACTGACACTCCTTAATACAGTTTCCATGTCCAAATATCGAAAGATATTGTAATGGAACTTCATGACACTTGTCAAGTTATAATAAAGGAACTTCTCTGTCATGCGGGATGCATTACAGTCTAAACAAGACACCTCTAAAATAAAATCACAAGTTCCCCTTCTTGTAGAACCTGCTTTCAAAGTTAAATGAATACAGAATGACAGAATGGCAGGGGGTGGAAGGGACCTCTAGAAATCATGTAGTCCAAGCCCCCTGCCAAAGCAGGTTCACCTAGAACAGGTTGCACAGGATCGCATCCAGGTAGCTTTTGAAAGTCTCCAGAGAAAGAGATTCCACCACCTCTCTGGGCAGCCTAGGCCAGTACTCTGTCACCCTCACAGTAAAGAAGTTTTTCCTTACATCTAGATGGAACTTTCTGTGTTCCCATTTGTGTCTGTTGCCCCTTGTCCTATCACTGGGCACCACTGAAAAGAGACTGTCTCCATCCTCTTGATATCCACCCTTTAAATATTTATAAGCATTGATAAAATTTCCTCTGTCTTCTCTTCTCCAGGCTAAACAGCCCCAGGTTTCTCAGCCTTTCCTCATAAGAGAGATGTTCCAGTCCCCTAATTGTCTTTTTAGCCCTCTGTTAGACTCTCTCCAGCAGTTCCCTATCTCTCTTGAACTGGGAAGCCCAGAACTGGACACAGTACTCCAGATGTGGCCTCACTAGGGCAGAGTAGACAGGGAGAAGAACCTCCCTCGACCTGCTGGTCACATTCATCTTAATGTACCTTCTTGGATACAAAGGTTAATCTGCTGGCTCATGGTTAAATTGTCATCTATGAGGACTCTCAGGTCCTTCTCTTTGGAGCTGCTTTCAGCAGGTCAACCTCCAACCTGTGTTGGTTCATGAAGTTATTCCTTCCCAGGTGCACGACTCTACACTTGCCCTTGTGGACATTAAGTTTCCCTCTGCCCAGCTCTCCAGTCTGTCCAGGTCTCACTGAATGCAACAGGCTTCTGGTGTGCCAGCCGCTCCTCCCAGTTTTGTAACATCAACAAATTTTTTGAGTGTCCACTCTATTCTTTCTTCCAGGTTATTGATGAGTATGTTGAATAGAGTCATCTTTTGATAGAAATATGAAGTATTAATCATGAAAAGCATAAAGATGAGATCATACAAGAGCTAAATGCCATTCTACTTTCCAGAAGCAGTCTTTAGTCCCCAATCCCCTCCGTTTTTTTCATTACTTTTTTTTAAACCATTAACAACTGTTTTTGTGGAGTAACTTTATGCCATGTCCTAAATATGAATTTTATAGAAAGCTTTTGCTGTAAAAGAGTTGTCTGGTTTGATTAATTGAACAGGAAATACTTGCATAATGTGAATACATCTTGGACACAGATCTGGCTCACAGTAGATCTTTTGTGTTGTAGAGACTAATCTGGAACCGTTCCCACTGACACTGCTTTAAACAATCTTGCTGGACTGCAGAGTGCTGATACCAGCATCTCCTTCTTCAGGTTTTAAGTTATCCAGCTGGAGAGGGGTATTTACCCAAGTTCCCCCCACTATGGACAAAGAGAAACTGCCTGATGACTGAGCTGTATCAACTGGCCTCTCAGTCAGGAAGCCTCTCACCCCTATCACACAGCTCAGCAGTGAGTGCTTCGAGAGCTCTGAATACAGAGGGTCAAAATACAGAAAATCTGGGGTTACTTGTAAGCTGGCAAATAAAAGCTCTGCAGGCAGCAGCCTCAACCAATAAAAAACCCTAAAAGGACAGAGAAAGATCTGGTGTATATAGCCCACTTGAGTTTCTAGAAGATACTCAGTACATCTACCTGAAAGTTCCTGGAAGAAACAGGGAGGTCAAAAGAAGTGGGAAGATCTCAAAGATGAACTTTTTATTGATCAGAACAGGAGACAGAGTTATCAGTTGCTTCTTGACAATAAATGAAAGATGTGGGTAATTCAGTATGCTCATAAGTAATATGGAAAATGTAGTTAATAGGAAAACAATGAATATAATTGTTGATACATTAAAGTGTTCAAGGAGATAAAGATGAGGGCTTACACTGAAGAACTGAAGAAAAGTCTTAAGCGCACTCTGTTATTGGACATTATATTGTCAAATAATTTAATGTAGATATGAATGACACTAATTTGGATAAACTTTCAGGCATGCATACATAAATATATAATTTTCCATACAAAGTGAAGGAGTTTGACCACTACTATTGAGGAGTAAGATCTTGGGACTGCAATGGATAGTTACACACTGTAATGGACAGTTCCAAGTAAATGCCATCTCAAACAAACAAACCCCAAAAGCCAAACACTCACAAAGGAATAAAGAAAAGGAAAAAGCCATCATCATCGCAGAGCAAAAATACAATTCAGCTGCTGTGGGCAATCCTGGTCCTCTCCTCTGAAAACATTTTTGTATAAGCAGAAGCGATCCAAAGGAGAATGCTGAGGATAAGCAAAAGTAAGGAACAGCTTCTGCATGAAAAAGAACTAAACATTCTTCAGCTGGAAAAAGAGACAATTGAAAAAAAGACACAAGTAGCACTAAAAAGCAATATTACACTTATTATTTTACACTAGAGAACAGAGGAAACAAATCAAACTATCCATTAACACACTCAAAACAAATGGATGTGGCATGACAATGATCTCTAGCAGGAGGACAGCAGCTTTTGCAGAACATGACCCATCACATCTCCTCCTGTCCTATTCATAAAGGTTCTACTTCTTGCTCAGCTCCACCAGTGCTTTAAATCTCACTCATTCCTCTCTCACATGGTTTTATAAATCCTGCAAGAATACCATATAAGCACTTTCAATACATATAGGACTGAAAACACTTTATACTGCAAAGTGCTGTCTCTTCTATATGGGGTATTACAAAAATGATTAAAACTGATGAGTGCTCTCAAGCCCTAAGGCTGACTGGAAGGTGCAGTTAAATGTCTCTTTTTATAAGAACAGCTGGAGCCAAATGGTGGTGAAAAACTGGTGAGGGCCATAAGTCAAGAAAGTAAGCTGTGAACCAGGTCAAGAAAAGGTTAAGTTGTAAATAGGCAATCAGGACTAAAAAAAATTAATGTGCAGTTAATTGCTTAAGTGGGTAAATACTGGGCTTCCTAATAAACATGTCTGAATGTAAGGGAAAGAAAAAACACAGCAGGAGATGTGCATTTTCTGACAACAGCACAAAGGTAATAGACCTCAGTAACACATGGGATTTAATTCAGAAGACTGGTGTGTGTAGCGCATGAGCAAGCTCCGCTGCTTGCTAGTACCATAACTGCGTTAGGGCCTTCCTGAAGTTCAGAGAACAGGGAGAATAAGCCTTTGACTAACTTTTGGAAACAACCTTCCCAGTATCTATATACTGGCCAATGGCTCAAGGTAGCATTACACCAAATGAATTTTGAGTTCTGTAAATTCACAGAGTTTTCTTGTCAGATTTTTTTTTTATTTCAGCCAAAGACAATCTGTAAAAATCATACAGAGGAGTTGTGATCCATGTCTGATCACCTGTAGTGTTATACAAGAACTCTGGTGGAAATAAGGGAAATTTTATTTCCCCAGAAGGTCCTGCAAGACAAAAACATCCAGAAAATGGTTGGTAATTGATGCTACTTTTATTAAAATCTAATAATGGAAGAAAGGACAATATTTCCCCAGCTATCCAGATCTCAAGATGAGTTAACAGAACTGTAGCAGGCATATGGCAAGGAAAGAAAAGTTTAATACTAACAGGATCTAAAGTTATTGCTTGTTATTGTCAAGTGAAAAAAAAGTAATACAGAAGAAACAGCTCCCCTCTTCAGGGCATGAGAGGTAACAGAAGCTGAGGAACAAGCTCACACAAGCAGCTCACATACAGAAGCCCCAACCTGGGAATGCCCAATGTGGAAAATACAATTCATTTCCAGTGAATAAAGAAGCACAAGCTGCTGTTGTCACCTGAGGAAAAGGAAAAGGGCACTGGTATGCAGAGGAAGAATGGTCCTCTAGTTAAGTTACCACTTCTGCTCCAGGACTGCAGACAGTTATCAGGTAGTATCTCTCACTCATGCACATGCCTGGGCTTCAGTAGTAATTAGAGACACTTCTCCAGGACCCAGAATACTACAGAAAGGCTCCCAGGTGGTACCATGGTATGTAGTTATCTGTATCACACACCAAACACTGCCCAGCCAAGGTGTCACTGATCTTCCTCGAGTGTACTTATGTTACAGTGTCCTTTTAGCAGCATGTAGTTATGACCTCAAGTAGCCCCAAGCAGTGCCCAAACATGGCAACAGGCAGCTTTTGCTGCCTTGCAGCTGTGAGTACTGCATTGGAGCAGGGCTGGATTGCTGCTGAAGCAGCCTAAGAGGGTGTGCTCACATCCAGGGAAACCTCTGCAGTGGTTTAATCCCAGGAAGGAAGAAATCAACTTGAACTGAGGTTTCTTCAGTGAACTGTGCATGCTGACCTTCCAGACTGCCCTAATTTTACCAGTGCAGAAAGGTAATTTTTTCAATAACGAGCAACTCTATCAAAAAATATTATTTTAACAGTAGTGCTCAGAATGCTGCGGGTCTGTAGCTGATAAAACATGGAAACTCCACCAAGGTGTTTTTAAAGTGTTTGGTTAGAGGAAGAAGGTAAGAAAGCAGCTTAATGAAAAGGCAGCGGGACAAAACACAATATGCGCAGACTTCATGGGAGTTCAGTTTTCATATATTTTATAAACTTCTTTCTATTGCTGTTTCTGAAATGGTCTGCTGTACTCCAGCAACAATGAAGAGCCACATAAATAAGTGAGCTAAGTTCACTTTAGGCTATTTGGAAAGGAACAGATATCATCTGACAACCTTATTACAGCTTTTCAATCATACTAAATGTCTGCAGGGAACAGTAAGAACATTAGGAAAATGGGAAGTGAACTAAACAGGAATATTCATTACTCAGCATCAGAAATTACAAGTATGTTTGGATGCTCTGTCTGAATCCCTAGAAATAATGTACCTGTAGAAAGGAGGCTCGTTGCCATAACATTAAAAAACACACTCCCTTCAATGATTTCTCTGATAGATTATCAGTGAGGCAAATCACCGTGGTTGACCTGACAACAGTAGTATTTTCAACACACAAAAACCAGGTGTAAATTGAAAGAAAAATCTATACTACTGCCAGAAAAGGTATATTGAGCATCAAAATATTATTTATTGACTTTTCTGCAGCAAAAAACAAAAGTAGATTTCTGGAATCCTCATATTTTCTCATGCAAACCTTCAGAAGAAAAGCCTTACCACCATGTTTTTAGGAGCTGTGGCAGCCAGTACTGAAGGCATTCAGATGTCTGGTAGAGCAGGCAGAGCCTGGCCAGCCCTGTCCTGGAGGCCGACCCTGCTCACCTGACAAGGGTGGGTATAACCCGCACAGAGTCCCACAAGCGATAACTAAGGTTGCTGCCAACACACCAGAAGTATAAGCACAAAGGCATACAGCAGACTTCAGGGGAGAACTTCACAAGTTTACCTGTCATTACTTCTAGGAAAAAAAAAAAAATCAATACTGATAAGTTCCATCTCACCCCTGGGCCACCACTTGCCTTGAGCCTCCTGCACTCTAAGGCAATGGTCATCTTTATTCTGAGTCACTATTTAAAAATAGTTTCCTATTTAATATGTTTATCTCAGCTTGCTTAATTTGACTAGCTTCATGCTACTTCTTCTGGCATTTCTTTCTGAAAAACCGCTGTCATATTGTTTACTGTCCACTTGACTATCCAGCTTAAATGTTTATATGAGAGACTAATGGTATGCAAATAAAACTCTTCTCAGTACCATTGTTTGATTTCCAGTCCATTTTCTCCATAATTAGTACATATTTTGAAAGATCTCACCTTAAGAAATTCTTGCCATAGCCTTCTACAGTGTTTTTCACAATATTCCTCACTTTTCATAGCACCATCTAAGGCCTCTGCTTCAGAGTATGCAGATGCTTATCATACTTTTAGTTCCCTGTTGTGCATGGATTGTGGAATAGAACATAGCACTCCCTACTCCCGAATTTCTTAAAAGAGCTACAGATACTTAATAACTGTTGCTGCTGCCAAAGTCTTATCACTGATGCATCTCTGATTCTTTCCAAGTGCACTTCCTCCATCAGGAATGCGCCTTTTCCCTGGACAGGATCCTGCCATTTGAGATCCTCAGCAGACTCAAATGGCTTCGCGGCATGGTTGGCAGCCAGTGATCTCCTCAATGGCCCCCGACCCCCAGTTCATGTCTTCAAATAGTATATGTCACTCAGAACAAGGGATAAAAAGTTGTGTGTTACCTACTGCTCTGTGTTCCCTAATGCCCACAGCCCTTTCCACCTCAGCTGACCTTTCAGCATGAAAAAGCAGTCCTGTCTTACCCAGGGACTCTGTCTTCTTACTTGTGCAGCAGGTCATCAAGCTTCTCTCCTATTCCCACAGTAGTTTCTCCTAGCAAAATCCTGTCCTCTTTTGAGCATTTATACTTCTAATTCTTCTCTGAACCCAGGTCTGGTTCTCAGAGACTACACAATTCACAGCTTAAGGAAAACACGTTACTCTCTGTTGCATTAAGTAAGCAATAAATTAATTTGGCAGGAAATAAACCCCCTTGCTTTCCAGCTTATCATCAGATGTCAGAGGGGATGGGGGCGGCTAGGTTTAAATCCTGATTGATGTCTAATTTGGTACTATGAGTCTGGTAACATGGATTCACTCGATAGTGTGTTGTACTCCCACCCAGCCACTATCTATGGACTTACATGGCCAGTGAGAAACTGTGTGGCTGATTACATGAATAGTACAATTTATTCAAAGCAACAGAGTACAGATTCTTATAGATTGCCGGTGATGAATACACTGTCTGCAATATGTGTACACAAATTTGCCAATGTTGAAGGCAACTCTATAGAGATTTTTTAACCCAGGAAAAAGTTAAGGTTAAGCTTTCGCAAAAGTTCATAATCTCACACTAAGGCATCCCTATGGGGGGGGGAAGAGAGGGGTCAGCCCATCGACTGATCCCAGGAGTGACATTTCCCATGATGATGTCTTCCCCAAAATTCCCCTTTTGTTTGGCTACTTTTATGTTATTTTTTATCTCCAAGGTGGGGCTTGAGGGGCTATAGTCATACATATCTTTATTTCTGATTAGTGTACAATTATTATAATGAGTATTGTTCGCACAAAGGACAGCAGTCCATCACAGGATGATGGACTTATAACTCAGGGTTGCGAGGTTACAACTTATCACCCTTCAAGGTTCCATCCTCTGCACCGTTATTGCAGAAGCTAGCCGCCGTGTCTCCACTCTGCTCCATCCTCCACGTTGTGTCCAAGGCTGCAGATTGTGTTGCTTAGGGGACCAGTGTGGAAGGGATTCCTTGCATGCCAGCTGTACACCACATTGGATGTTATGATTATCCTTAATGTGCGAACAATGTCCGGTATTTTCAATTTTCAGCAATTACCCCACACTCTCCACCTAAGAAACCCCTCAGGTAAAGAAGCTCCAAAGGAGATCTGTATCGCTGCTTTACATTTCCACTTCTTTACACTCTAATAGGCTTTTTATAGTCTCCATCACCTTTGCACATTCAGGAAGGAAACAGTACAGACCTGGTTGGAGAAACAAAACTACTAAAGGAAAAAGCAGATGCTATCCCAGCTTATGCAATAAACACTGTTAGCAGCTTTACAAACCCTAGAATAGGTCAAGTCAAATTATGAACTAGTTTTAAAAAAAATAAAAAAGAGGAAAAAAAGGCAGGCAATAAAAGCCCCCCCCCAAACACTTTCAGCCTGGAAAACCTTTTCCTTGTCAGAAACAAAGAGAAGGAAAATAAAGCCAAAAGGTGTGTGGTCTAAAGAGCTGGATTTCAAGTCAAATAGCTGTGCCTAACCAAAACACTCCACACAACGCCATTGGAGTTTGACTCTCCCATGTGCCTCGTAGCAGGAAGGGCTGGTGTTGTACAGCAGTTTTAGGCAGCACTCTTTTTAATAATATATGTCTTTAAAGAGATATGCTTAGAGTTTTAGTTTTCAGCATCAAAAGTTTCACTTTGCTTACTGAAGTTAAGCATTCGTTGCACACAAGACTCTTCTGTGTAGCTGCAGGGAAAATGCAATACAACGTCAAAGGAAATGCATTTGATCCTGTCTACAAGTCATATTATATTAAAACCTGTAAGTATAAAAGAATCAAGAGTTTAAGGCTGAGGAGAGCAAAGAATTTGAAACTGAATTTGTTCCTTTTTTTAAATCCGAAAATCAGGGACTTAGAAGAAGCTCACAAACTTATCAACAGCTCAAAATTTAAACATTATTGTGTTGGTTTATGTGATTTATTTCCAAAGAATTCAGACTCAATCTTTATGTGACATGCTAGAAGTACTTTAAAATATTTAATAAATGGGTTTGTTATTTTACATACTTGCACAAGAACCACTCTATGCCAGTGTAAAACATGTTTTAATCTGGATCTCAATATTTATATTTGCACTTCATGCAAAATTTCTGAAGTTTACATTCATGCTGCAGAGAGTTCTGGAAGCATTGCTCATATTAAAGAGTGCAAAACTACTTAATTTTCACTCTGATTTGATGTGACTACAAAGTTTTCCTGAACATAGGCCTTCACTCCAATACAAAACTTTTGATCTTCATAAAAATGTAATGAGGAAAGGAAAGGACTAACATATAACCGCCTTAACCGAGCCACACCAGTATTTAACTTTTTATGTATTTTACTTAAGCAAAATTGTAGGGTTATACTTTGCAGAAGACCCATGCCTGGGTTTGAAGATAAACACTTTTGAGAAAGTATGTGAAGTATGTGAAAACAGGATGTGTTACAGGGTTTGTGATATATGTTCAATAGCCAATGGTAGCACTTTTAAGGACACGTGCTTGAGACATGCAATCAATCATATACTGACTCCCATGTGATGAGAAGCATGCTATTGTATAAATGTCGGAGTGATCCAAAAATAAAGTGTTGACTTATGCACATCATATTGGTGTTGCGTCGTCCGGGCCTCGTATGAATCCCCACATCTGGTGACCCCGATGTGATTCAGTAAGAAACTTTATGGGGTTGCTTTAGCGAAAAGTGAAGGGCTGCTGGGACCAGTAGAAGAGAAAACGGTCTGCTCGAGAGTGGCAGGG
>VYZX01011648.1:0-131956 GCA_013401335.1 Brachypteracias leptosomus
CAGACAGACCCACTACAAGGATGAAAAAGAAAAGTGAATATATGCATTCTAGATCACAGAGAGCACCTGGATACGTGATGTGCCAGCTTATGCTGGTATCTACAGGACTGTCTCTAGCATTTTGTTCTGTGCCTTTTGAATAACTGGAACTTGGTTTGAGTTTATATACAGATATATTTTATCTAAAACACATGGAGACACAGAAAACTGCAATTTGATCATATGAAGCTCCATAATGAGGTACAAACAAAGACAATCTGACGCATAGTGGTTTCAGAATAATAAGAGACTTGAATACGAAAGACTTGCTTTGTGTAAAATAAAAAATGCAAGGTGCAAGCAAATCTTCAGATTGTTTCAGGTGATGTAGGTTTTTTAAATTTTTAGGAACTAGCTGGTTGAATATATCCTAAGAGCCTGTGACTGGCATCTTCCCTCACCTGGCAAAACCTGTATCACCAGATTTCCTTCTGAGGAAGTATGGCAACATTGCTATAATTTCAAGAGCTCTAACAGGACAGTCATCTTGATATGAGATCTCATCTATATGTTACTCAGATGAAAAGAACTCTATAGAGGCTGAGAAAACAGGATCATCTGCCCCAGGCACAATTGTCTTTGCTGGTACCATCACATTAAGCATCAAATTGCTCCATGTCCTAAAGCAACTGCAAACTTAATAATCAACCCATCTATAACTCCATGTATTGGCACATTTTCTAGATGAACACCAGCACCTAGCACCATGTAGGTACAAATCAGAACCAGACTGAAACACAAGGTGTGTTGCTGAAGCACAATGTGCAGTAGCCTTTGACATGACAGCCATGCTAGCAGTATTACATGTTTATTTTTGAAGAACAAAATTCTGCTGTGTGATCAGCTTCAAGCTGGTGTGTAATCTTTGTCGTGCTTTGCTACCACTGTCACTTGGAAGAAAGTGACTGTTACCATGGCAGGATTTTATTAGAGCCTAAAGAGATCACAGAATAAAAGGATGAAAGGTACTAAAATAAAAGGTGAAATGCATGGAAATCCAGTGTTTTCCTAGGCTTGATAAAGATCTGCTTAATTAGAGAAACAGTCGATACACTCACTCCTCAGAGCAAATTATGGAGAAATACAGGTTGAAAATAGGTTGCTATGCTATTCAGGACCAGAGTTAACCCTATGCTCCAAGCTACAGAAGTAGTAAGAACATCAGTCCTGTCTCTTATTTCTGAGTGGGACAGTGGGATTGAGTGTTCCCCCAGCAAGCTTGCAGATGACACCAAACTGTGTGGTGCAGTCGACACAATTGAGGGAAGGGATGTCACCCAGAGGGACCTAGACAGGCTTGAGAGGTGAGCCCATGTCAACCTCAGGAAGTTCAACAAGGCCAAGCACAAGGTCCTGCACCTGGGTCAGGGAAATCCCAAGCACAAATACAGGCTGAGCAGTGAGTGGATTGAGAGCAGCCCTGAGGAGAAAGACTTGGGGGTGCTGGTTGACGAAAAGCTCAACATGAGCCAGCAATGTGCAAGTGCAGCCCAGAAAGCCAATCGTATCCTGGGATGCATCACAAGGAGCATGACCAGTAGATTGAGGGAGGTGATTGGCCCCCTCTACTCAGGTCTTGTGAGACCTCATCTGGAGTACTGCATCCTGATTGGGAGCCCCCAGTATAAGAGAAATACGGACCTGTTGGAGCAGGTCCAGAGGAGGGCCATGAAGATGATCAATGGGCTGGAACATCTCTCCTACAAGGGTAGGCTGAGAGAGTTGTTCAGCATGGAGAAGAAAAGGCTCCAGGGAGACCTCATCGAGGTCTTCCACTGTCTGAAGAGGGCCTACAAGAAAGCTGGGAAGGGACTTTTTACAAGGGATTGTAGTGACAGGATGAAGGGTAATAGCTTTAAACTGGATAAGGGGAGATAGAGATGAAATTTAGATGTAAGGAAGAAATTTTTCACTCTGAGGTTGGTGAGACACCGGAACAGGTTGCCCAGGAAGGCTGTAGATGCCCCAATGCTGGATGTGTTCAAGACTAGCTTGGATGAGCCCTTGAGCAACCTGGTCTAGTGGGAGGTGTCCCTGTCCATAGCAGCGGGGTTGGAACTAGATGATCTTTATAGTCCCTTCCAACCCAAACCCTTCTATGATTCTCTAAAAAGAGAAAGAATTCAGCAGCCAATTGCTGCTCTCTGTTTTTAATATTGATGTAGGGCTTTGGACCAGGATCTGGATTGTATCAGGTATGCTACATGCAAAAATATTTCATGCCCCAAAGGCCTTATAATTTCAATACAAAACAAGAGACAGTAAGCAGACACAGCAAAAGGGAGGTGGGGGAGTACAACATCAATGAGATAATGGTAGTTTTGTGTGACAGGCATTAGTATCAATATACCAATAACCTACCCACAGATAATTACCTTCATCATATTTTTGAAGAGTAGTTGGAGAAGACAATGAGGTACAAATTGCTCTTCATTAAAAACCCACATAGCTAATCACAATATGGCAGAAGGCATTAAGAAAGTTGCTTGAAAAAATGTAATGAGCAATTAAATCTTCATGGACTGAGCAAAGGTAGGAGTCCAAATCTTTACAGCTAATGAGAAATGGGACACTGAGTCAGAGAGAAGGCAAAAGCCTTGGCAATGAAAATAAGGTTTTGTTTGATGTGTCAAAAAAGGAACATCAAGTGGAGGGAATAAGAGAGGGTGATGTCAAGAAGGGCAGAGAAAAGTAATCTGAACTTTTCTGAAAGAACACAAAAGGGACACAACCTAATCTGAGTGCCAGAAAAAAAGACTATCAGAGTTAACTGTAGCATAAAATAATGATGGCTTGGACAACCATTGTAGCAAAGTGGCTGAAATAAGAGACCATATAAAAGTCACCATGCAGAACAAGTCAGCATCATTTAGGTAATCACCTGAATGCATGGCCCAAGAATCCTACCTGAAGAGGACATCAGCTTTCTGGCTTGAAGAATAGGACAGATTTACTTTCCATAGGGTCAAAAAAGCAAGCAGACTACTGATGAACAGTACAGATATGCAGAAAAACTGATATTATCACCTTAGTGATTAATAATGAGAATGATTAGCAATTAATACAATCTTCTTAGCCACCTTCAGAGTGAGCTTGAAGTGATGGCTCTAGAGCAACAGGAAAACTTTAGAGGACAGATGTAATCATTATTTGAGGCAGGAGAAGATTGCCTAGAGTGCAGTGTAATTTTGAAAACCCAGGTAATGCAAGTCAAATGTCTGTGTGTTAGGTAGCACATGAAGCTTTGGATTTTTGACTAAAGCTTTTCCAAGCTCGTGTGCTACAAGTAAGGTGGCATAAAAATGTCAGCTTGCAGTGCTCACCCAGATGTATTGTCCAGAATAATTAGAAATTAAGGAAAAGAACGGGGAATTGACATGGTGAAGAAGACCATGGGCATAGGTTAGTTGTTGTTCTGGAATGTTGTATTTGTTTTGTTAGAACAAAGACTAATGCTCGGCTCTCTAGCAGTTCTCTGTATACGAGGCAGTCAGGATTTGCTCTGAAAGAAGAGGGATCTCAGCAGCTGGTTCAGACAGAAAAAATAGATTCAATGAAAAGATTTAAAGCATTACACAATCACCTGCTGATGAGTTTCTCACATCAGGACAATAATCTCTGGTCTGGTGTGAAACATAAAACGTATTACAGGCAAAACAAAAATGGCAGATAAGCAGAAGATTTGTTTATCAGTATCTAAATGAAAGAAAAGTCCAAAAACCAGATAACATGCAACCAAATTTAACTGGTTATTACAGTACACTGATTTAAAGCTCTAGTTGAGACTAGGAATCCAAAAATCTACTGCTCTGGACCCAGTAGTTTGATGCAGAAAGAAAAATTCACATTTGGACAAAGAACCACACATAGTTTCTACATTTGTTTCAGAGATTTGGTACAAGTGATACACTGCATTTATGAAAAACAAATGAAGTAAACCAGCAAGTATCTTGCCACCATTACACATTTCTGCTAACAAGCACTGGAAATGGAAGAGCAACAACAACAACAAAAACTAGAGCCGAGGGACATAGACCAGTCCTGCAACTGGGGAGGAATAACCCCACGCACCAGTAGAGCTTAAGGGTTGACCTGCTGGAAAGCAGTTCCACGGAGAAGGACCTGGGAGTCCTGGTGGACAATAGGTTAAGTATGAACCAGCAGTGTGCTCTTGTAGCCAAGAAGGCCAAAGGTATCCTGGGTTGAACTAAAAACAGTATGACCAGCAGGTTGACAGAGGTTCTCCTCCCCCTCTACTCTGCCCTGGTGAGGCCACATCTGGAGTACTGTGTCCAGTTCTGGGTTCCCCAGTTCAAGAGAGACAAGGAACTACTGGAGAGAGTCCAGCAGAGGGTTATGAAGACGATCAGGGGACGGGAGCATCTCTCTGACGAGGAAAGGCTGAGACACCTGATCTATTTAGCCTGGAGAAGAGAAGGCTGTGAGGGGATCTTTTAAATGTTTATAAATATCTGAAGGGTGGGTGCCAATAGGATGGGACCAGTCTCCTTTCAGTGGTGCCCAGTGATAGGACAAGGGGCAACAGACACAAACTGGAACTCAGGAAGTTCCATCTAAACATAAGGAGAAATTTCTTTACTGTGAGGGTGATGAAACACTGGCACACGTTTCCCAGAGAGGTGGCAGATTCCTCATCCCTGGAAATATTCAAGGTTAGGTTGGGCAGGACTCTGAGCAACCTCATCTAGTTAAAGATGTCCCTGCTCAATGGAAGAAGACAGCTGTGGGAGAAAGCTCCAGGGAGTAAATGGGAGACAAAAAGAGCAACAATATAGTGTAACATTTAAAGAAAAAACCCTTTAAACCAATTCTAATAATTTAAGGTTAGAAGAAATTTCTTGGTGCAAATATAGAAATATGATGGCAACTTGCAAGGGCTAGCTAGAAATGAGATATGAAGGTAAAAACTGATGAAAAAATTGGATAATGTATGTCCTCAGAGAAAAAACAAACAAACAATGTAACAGCATAAAAATCAAAACAACTATAATAGATGTTGTTAAGGAAAAAAATGGAACCAAGCTGCTAAGCAAGGACTCAGTGAAGCCATTAAAGAACAAGAGTGGAAATTCAGTGACAGATGATGTTGATATATTGCTGACACCCTGAATGAATTTTTTGTCTTACAATCCGCAGAAGAAGCTGAAGGTCACAGAAAAGACTATGGAATAAATTTTTCCAGTAGGAAAGTGAAATATGAACATGTCTTAAGATCACTTCAAGGTTAACAATTAAGAACTCAGAATAATTAGAACCTGACAAAGTTGTAGGTACAAATGAGTGATATCCCACACAAAACAACTCAGTACTGAAGAAAAAAGAGAAGGTGACAATTCCGAATAGGAGAGGATTACAGTCATATTAATAACATTTAGATTTCTTTCCCTCAAATTAAAACCAGTTGTGGCTGTAATCACAGAATCACAGAATTAGAGATTGGAAGGGACCTCGAAAGATCATCTAGTCCAGAGCAGGATCACCTAGACCAAGTTGCACAGGAACACGTCCAGGCGGGCTTTAAACGTCTCCAGAGAAGGAGACTCCACAACCTCCCTGAAGCAATCTTCTGGTGGAAAGACAAGAACTGGAAACTAACTAAAGCTGTATAACAGAGCGAACAAACTTTGACAAAACACTGATTTCTATAGAAAATTAAAAGAGAAAAAATGAAAGAAGAAAAATTTAAAAGAGAAATAATCGTTGCCGTCATCTCCAGATCTCCCTTGGTCCTTGCTCTACTTCCATACAGCCCAGTAAAGGTAACTAAGAGGTGAGCCAGCTGTCAGCAGGTGCACTGCCACCTGATCCTGCCCTGGGAAACCACAGAGCTGCACGCTGCTGCACACACCGAGTGAGAAGTCACGGAGGCTACCAGAGAAGGAAACGAGTGGTCATTCCAGCACAGGCAGGAAACGTGTTAATAGAGGAACAGTCCTGTGAGCTCAGCGTAAACAGAGGTAGCACAAGATCACTCAGCCTGAGATGTAGTTAAATTCTTCACTGCTTTTGCTTTTGTGGAACTTCGAGTTAGGGGAAAAAAGGTGTTTTATATCAACAAGACTTTGGGGAGAGGAACAAAAAAAGAAAAGCAGCAGAGATTCTGTGCTCTGAGAATTCGATACTTGATCTGCTGTAGGAGCGGAGCTTGTAACAGTTTGACATCAGACCAGTGAGAGTCATTGATGTGTACAAGGCAAGGGGAAAAGAAGCGATCAATGCTGAGCAGCTGGTAAACTCTAAAGGCTAGAAATATGGATTAGAAAGTGAGGGAGAGAATTAATTTGGAATTTAAACATTTACTTACAAAAAGCTATCAGCAAATTCAGATGATCTAATGAGGAAGATGACAGATTTCAAGATGAATCAGACATTGATCAGATTTAATACTTGGAAAAGAAAGAATCACTGAATTTTTAAAATTATATATTTTTTAAATTGAACATTCAAATATCAAAACACAGTTTCTCTTTGGCAGCTGCTACTTCAACAAGACACTTTATCCTACACTTTTAGTACAAGGGCCTCAAAAGATGCATTTTAAGGGGAGAGCAGGTGTCAGTAACACTGACAGATAGCACAGACAAACACCAATGGCTAATACTATATTCAGCCCTTAAACAGGTCATATGTGTAGCACAATGTGCATGTGGCAGTGACTCTGCTGTTCAAGCTGTTTTGAAACTTGCACAAAACAGAACTAAAATGTCTCTTCTCTATAATGACTGAATTTAGTTTTGAAATCTGGATCTGTTATTCTTCAAAAAACACTCCAAAACACTTAACATGGTTTCTAATCAAAATACCTGTTAAGTATTGCAAAGGAACATCTCAAAATGCTTTGTCTTCAAATTCTGCCTTGTCCCTCTGACATTTGAGCAGTGAGTTTGGGAATTACCTACTGCCTTCACAGCCTACGAGCTTCCCACTTCTGTGGAGCTCTCATGAATTCCATGTTCACAATACTACAAAAAAACCCTGAACTCAACAGTTAGTTCTTGCACTCAGAAAAATCAGAAGTGTGGTTCATTTAAATAAAAGATGCTGAGGTGCTGGAGGAGGTCCAGAGCAGGGCAATGAAGCTGGTGAAGGGCCTGGAGAACAAGTCTCACAAGGGAACTGGGGGGCTGTTTAGTCTGAAGAAGAGGACGCTGACGGCAGACATTACCACTCTCTATAACTGCCTGAAAGAAGGTTGTAGAGAGGTGGGTGCTGGTCTCTTTTTCCAATTAGCAAGTGATAGGACAAGAGGAAATGGCCCCAAGTTGTACCAGAGGAGGTTTAGGTTGGAGATTAAGAAAAATTTCTTCACTGAAAGGGTTGTCAAGGCCTGGAGCAGGCTGCCCAGAGAAGTGGCTGAATCACCAGCACTGGAGGTGTTTGGAAGTTGTGCAGATGTGGTGCTCAGGACATGGTTTAGCAGTGGACTTGGTAGAGTTAGGTTAATGGTTGGACTGAATGATCTTCAAGATCTTTTCCAACCTAAACAATTCTATGATTCTAAGAAATACTAAGCAAAAGTCTTGATGTTTGCACTCAATTGCCACCTCAAATTGAAAATTACTTCCTTTTACTTGTTGATTTTGTGTATCTTATCATTCCTTATTCCTAAAGTGCTTTAGTAATACTGCACATTGCAAATATTTTTAGCAATAAATGTGCAGTACTAAACTTCAAGAAAAATACACATGAAGTTACTTCTACCAATATCTTATAAGGTTTGTCTCATTTTAAGAGGAACTATATTACCTACCACAAATTATATCACTTAATTATCACTTGAATTCACCTTTTTTTTCTGGAAGGAGGATTCATGCAAAAGTCCAAAATTATCAATGAATCTTTTATATATATATATTTTTATATTGATCTGTATCTTCTAGTCTTGCACAATTTCCCTGGTAACAAAAAAATTAACTACTTATCTACTTATCCTTTCAACCAACTACAACTCAACTGAATTTTTCTTTATTCACCACAAATGTCAGTGGCCACACTGACATTCATCTCACATAAGCAACTGCTGTAAGGAACACTTGCAGTATTCTTCTCGGAGCTGTTACATGCCTGCAGATCACTTGTCTTGCAACCCTCATTAGAAAGGCAGGGTGAACTCAGACTGAGGAGAACTCTCATTTGTCTCCACAGTACATGACTTCAGGACCCCACAAGGCTGTTAAACTTGGCCACAGGACAGTACTGCAAAGACTAATGACAATAGTTCATCTTTGGGCATCGTCCCATAGTGCTACAGTTGCAGAGCACTCACAGTTCTGCACAAGCAACACCCTTTCTTGCTCTTCTGCACCTGGATGAATTCCAGGCCAAGGACCTCCTGATTCTTTTAGATGACAATGGAGTTAAGTGCCCACATACAACACAGGTATATCATTTCAAAAAGCCTGAAAAGACCTGAAAAATCTGTATTTTCACACACACACGTATATATAGATATGTATATTCACTCATATACATGCAAAAAGGTATGCATTTTTATATGTATAAACATATATGTGAATATAAGTATAAATATGTATGTCTGTGGGTATATAAACACACATACACACAACACATACTGAAAAACTGGCTTAGGAAAAATTCCATATGTGTCTTGCACGGTCATCCAAAATTTACCTCCTGCAAAAGAATACTCATTTCACAACAAGCACATGAAAATGAAATATAGCTGGTTTAGAGAAGAAATGAGCTCTTACCTGCTTCACCACTGTCACCGTGCCAGGTGCCATGGTAACTACAGAAGCAACTGCGGTGGCATCATGGGTCTCTGAACCCAACTCGATGATTTGCTGCAGGATGTTTACAGCCGTGGGATCAAGTCTTTCACCTTATCAGAAAGACAGTAACCATAAGATCGTCACGGTAAAACAGCTCCAGGCACCTCTCCCCTCCTGCACCAGCCCTGACTCACAGCGCTGTTTATAAATTTCAAATAGCTCAATAACATGACACTTTAATAATAGATCTATGGCAGGAAAATATTCACAAAACAAATTTGCCCGAGGACTGCATAAATCAGCAAGTGAAGCCCCACTGATCATTTTTATGCCTATTTGAAAGAGATCTGAAAGAATACATTGAATAAACAAGCAATAGGTACAACTCACAGCAGTAACTGTAAATTAGCTGCAAGACTTTACAAATCCAAATGTGTATTTGTCAGACAATCAACTTAAACAGAACCCAAACTCTATACCTATAACCACAACAGTTATTTGGTGTATTACAAACTTGTGTTTCCCATCTGTCCAGCCATTTGCAACACCCCTCAACCTAAAAGAAGTACTGTTACCACTAATGTGCTGAAGGAGCAGTTAATTCCCTGAGAGAGCTCATGCTTACCATTTTATAAGCATGGGATCAGAACATGTTTGCCTTTCTAAAAATAAATTATCTTGGTACTTGTAGTTGTGCCAAAGGAAAGGCAAGCTTACAAAAAAACTCCCTTACATAGTTGTACTCTCGAGCCTCCCAAAGTGTGAAAAGGAAAGATCTGGATGTTGGAAAATGTTTTTTGCTCTGCAGGAATACAAATTCCTGTCTTGTGGCCCACCATGCCCACATGCCCAGCACCTGTACCTGTACTATGAACTACAAAGACCATAATGGTGAACAATTGTAAAACGCTATCTTCTGATAACCTATACTTTTATTTTTATATATATATATATGTGTATGTATAAAAAACCAAAACATACCAACACCTACTCTAGTCTCTGATGTTTTAACACTCTCAGATACCCGGACGTTTTTTCTTATCTTCCAGTTTTTGTTATTTCCCACTTCACAATCATTATCTAATCCCACTCCTTCCTCAATCTGACACAGAACAGTTTACCTATTTTTGTGCACAATCAGAATTAAGTTTGTTAGAACTGTCTTGGGAACATGGTAAATGAGCTGTTCCACTGTGTCACTTCTGCAGTCTGTCTGAATTAAGCAGGGAGAAAAATAATAGCTAGAGAATTGCCATTAGATACACACCACCTACTCTGCCAGGATAGTTGATTTCACAATATAGTTAATAATAGAGGCAGGAAATTCCACACATCTAACAATAAAGTGCAAAACAGAGTGTGAAAACTATTAATGACTTAAGGATGTAGAAATTCATAAAGAATGGTCATTTCTCATTATTTATCCTCAAAGAAAAATGTAACTCTCCAGAACTAAGTTCTGGATGACAAATTTCATCACTTTTAATAGTTTCACAGCAGACCATAAATTGCCCAGTATACTCGAAAGAATTAGATATTTATGAAGAAAGATATATTTTTGTGTTCCAACCTAAAAAAGGTAACTTACCATTCTCAGAAGTGTATCTAAGGTTCTGTAATGCAGCTACAGCAGCTTGAGTGCCTTGAACATCTTCTCCAGCCTCTGTGATATGGAGATACTGAGTGGATGCTTCTTCAGAAACTTCAGCAGTTAACTTGAAAACAAAACCCAGCCAAGGCATGAATAATCTCGACCTCATTTTGCAATTTAGAAAACAATGAAAATTCCAAGTTTAAAGGAATGAGTTTTACATGACAAATATTGTAACGAGAGTTATAGAAACACTGGGTGAAACAGAATTAAGAAGAATATTACATGGGAGTTGGGATATCATCCCATCGTTTTCTTCTAGATTCTACTTCAAAAGTTGTTTTAAGCAAACTAAAGTATCTTGGCTTCATTTTTGTTGCGCAGTTATTTTAGACCTACAGACATTTAGTGTATCAGCATCTAGTGAAGACCTTTTGGGCAAAATTAGTTTTTAATACATGTCCTTGCAGAACTGGTAAAATGCCTCTGAAGTTTGAAAATGACATTTTGTTTTAGAAAAATTATCCTTCCCCTAACTATGTTTTTTTCAAGACAAGCTGTCAATATGCATTCCTGCTCTGATGAGATTTTATTTATAGCTGTTTCAGCAGGAGAGACAGGCTTTGCATCCTGGATGTCCTCTTATCTTTCAGGTGTGGGAATCTACTGGGAGATTGTACAGAGAACTGTTTGTGAAACGCATGTGGATACAAGACTTTGAAGGACAACAACACTTTAAATGCTTGTCCTTGTCCATACTGAGCCACTCCAATTTTTTTCAATATATTTCAACATATACTTGAATATATTTTCAGTATTTTTTTAACATTCTATTTGTGGATATTCAAAACATGTTAAACAAGAACTGCAGGATGGCTCTTCCAAATGAGGCATTAGATTTATGACAGGGTTTACACTGCCTGGAATTTAGCAGGACAGGTCTTAAACTGTGGAGGTCAGCCAACTGCAGTTGACTTCTGGCTTTTTCCTCTCAGTGGACACCAACAATTGGCAGTGGAAAAGACTTAGTCTGCCAACTGTAATGTTTTAAATAAAAGTGTCTAGATAGTTCTGTGGTTTTCCTGTAGCTTCTGCATCGACAGTCAGCTCTGTTCTGTAAGAGTAACAGTCTTCATGGCAGAACAAACTGCTATGTGTACGAGAGCAGAGGAAAGCCCGAGAGGGTGAGACCTCCCAAGGCAGTTTCCCTACCCCACCACAACCTTGTAATCCAGCTTCTTAGGTCTAATTCATATTTTCTAAGGTCTATTCTTAGTGATACTGTGTTTTCCTATATACTTTGGATTGAAGCCAAAAACACAGAACAAATGATTGAAGAGTTACTTTGTATAACAGTACCATCTTTTTAGCTGAATTTACAAATTCCATTTTCTAGATTCCAACCTTTCCTGGAGCAAGACATAAGCTTTTTTCATTAATTTAATATAAGTTTGCAGCTTTGCACATCTTGCAGTTAACACCAGCGAATATCTGGCATGTAACAAAAATGAGGTAAGTTTATCAATTGTACATTTTTTTGCTAAAACTTTCACCCCTTCTGCTGCAAACAGAGGCCTAGAGCCCTAGAGTACAGAAATAAGCACTTACAAGGTTGTTAATCCTACCGGATATTAAAGCAGTCAAGCTTAACAGTCATAGCAATGTATGCATTCAAAATGGAGATGTGATCACATGATCTCAAAGTCAAGAAGACTTTTTGACCAGAAGCACATGAAAGAATACATTTTTGAATACTTCTTATGCTTAGCCTTACTTTTCTCCCTTGAATTTTTTAAAATCTTAATGCCAAAGCCACAGCAACTTTGCATTACCTCCCACTTGGTCTCCCCATCGTGCTCCACTAGCTTCATTCCATGCTTGTTTTTAAGATGTCTGTTGAACTCCCATTTTGTACCGTACACAAAGCTGCAAACAGGACACTTAATGCCACCTATAAAGAAAAATAAATAAATTCCTTAAGTTATTTTCATATAAATCCTTTTTCAAGGCAGTAAGGATCTATTTAATTTGACCTCATTTGAATCAAGCCACATAACTGCAATTTGAAAGAGTTTTCTTTAGCCATGTGTCCAACATGAAAAAAGGGGGGTAGGAATAAAGGAGTTCAGCTCTCACAATGCTTAAAGGGCAATTTTGGATAATAGTACTGGAAACAGTCTGGAACAACTCACATATCTGGGAAGCTATAGTAATCTGCCTCCCTGCTTGCATGCCTCCCTTTGGTGGATGTCAAGCTGCAGGAATGCTGATCCCATCCTTCCCCTCTACGTCTCTCTCCCTGAGGAACCCCTACCACCGATCAGTTAGAAAGAAAAGGTGACCCACTTGTTGGATGAAGGTAAGGCTGTGGATGTTGTCTATCTTGACTTTAGTAAGGCATTTGACACTGTTTCCCACAGCGTTCTCTTAGAGAAATTGACTGCTCTTGGCTTGCATGGGCATAGACACACTTTCCTGGGTGAAAAACTGGTTAGATGGTCACGTCCAAAGAGCTGTGGTCAATGGAGTTAAATCCAGTTGGCAACTGGTCACAAGTGGTGTACCCCCAGGGCTCAGTACTGGGGCCACTCCTGTTTAACGTCTTCATCAATGATTTGGATGAGGGAATAGAGTGCACCCTTAGGAAGTCTGCAGATGACACCAAGCTTGGTGGAACTGTCAATCTGCTTGAGGGGAGGGAAGCTCTACAGAGGGATCTAGACTGGCTGGATCACTGGGCCAAGGACAATTCCATGAGTTTCAATAAGGACAAATGCCGGGTCCTGCACTTCGGCCACAACAACCCCCATCAGCGCTACAGGCTTGGGGAGGAGTGGCTGGAGAGCTGCCTGGCAGAGAGGGACCTGGGGGTGTTGGTGGACATGAGCCAGCAGCGTGCCCAGGTGGCCAAGAAGGCCAATGGCATCCTGGCCTGTGTCAGGAATAGCACTGTCAGCAGGAGCAGGGAGGTGATCGTGCCCCTGTACTCAGCTTTGGTTAGACCACATCTCAAATACCGTGTCCAGCTTTGGGCCCCTCTCTACAAGAAGGACATTGAGGTGCTGGAGGCGTGCTACCAAACTAGTCAAGGATTTGGAGCATGTCCTGTATGAGGAATGGCTGAGGGATCTGGGGCTGTTTAGCCTGGAGAAAAGAAGGATGAGGGGAGACTTTACGGCTCTCTACAACTAACTTAAAGGAAGCTGTAGCGAGTCGGGAGTCTGTCTGTTCTCCCTAGTGACAAGTGATAGAAGAAGAGGAAATGGCCTGAAGTTGCACCAGGGGAGGTTCAGGCTGGATATTACGAAGAATTTCTTTACTGAAAAGGTTGTCAGGCATCGAACAGCCAGCCCAGTCACCATCCCTGGAGGTGTTTAAGAGATGGGTGGATGTTGTGCTTAGAGACATGCTTTAGTGGTGTTGATAGGGCTGGGACTAAGGTTGGACTCGATGATTTTGAAGGTCTCTTCCAGCCAAAACTATTCTATGATTCTATGAAAGAGCAGGAACAGGCAACTATTTGCTTTAGTCTCAGATACAGCGTCATTTCTATAATTTGGTCCACGTAAGAATTATTGGTTTCATCTCTCGGGAACTAGATTTTAAGGGAGATCACCAAACTGTAAGAGAGAGCACATAAAATGCAAAGTAAGTAATAACCTATCTACCAGGTGAGAACTTGTGCTTGCTTTGCTGACAAGAGTCTTTCTAGAAGTGGCGTGTGCATTAGAAAGTGAAAAACTTTTTCAAGGAATGACAACATATTGAGTTTGACCAACCAAACCTCATTTTTTTGCTTGGCCACAAAAAAGCACTGCAAATCTAGGGGATGCTTCAGGCTGTGCAGAATCATTCCCACAGCCACGATTCTGGTTGAGTTTCAAGTTTAGCAGCACCAGTGGAGACTGGTCCTAGTTTCCAAATGAAACTACTTTCAAGTCTGAGGGTGTCCGTGACTTATATTCTGCTTTAGACGCACCACAGGTAAAGCCTAGCACGTGCTTTAAGTAATTATGAAATAATGCTTTTGCCCCTTAAAATAGTCTTTTATTTCAAATCATAGAGTTCCTTAGAGACTATTTTTAACGTGTATCATTGCTGCTCCAAGTGTAAATTGTATGTATAGTCCAAAAATCCACAAGGTTGGGGTCTCTGACAAGCTTCAGCTTTAAATATCAGTTCCCTGCTGTCTTGCAAAGCCCTGGTTGTGCTGGCCTCCAGGACACACTGCAAGCCCATAGTGCACTGTGCTCTTCCAGTAAGTGCTGGGACTTTTTTTTAAGTGCTTACAAACAACACTGAGATATTAATACTTAACATACACAGTAGTGGCATATTTTAAAATTTTTTTTAAATGTATCTTTTCTACAACAGCTGCTCCAGTTTTCTCAAGTTGCAAACAAACATCATTAAATTGTTTGGCACACCATCAAAGCAAACTAGGAACAATGTAATGTCATCTTCACCCACCTGTCTTTGCTTTTGAGAGTTTCTGCTGTTTATATTAACATACAAAACTGTAAGCCTAAGTTTTCTGTCTGTCTACAAAATGATGCATAGCATGAATGCAGCACAGTGTTTACTGTCTGAGTGTGCAGCATTACAGGTGAAAAACCGAGCATGACAGAATCATAAGCATCCAATTTTCCACACTAGATTAAACAGCTTTTACTTCTTTTTCTTATGGAAGTCATTTGATCAAATGTCAAATCTCAGCTGCTTATAATCATGCAAATGAGTATTTCTCTTTTTTCCCCCTCTTTTGACTAAAGCAGAACAAAAATAATCTGCATGTGATAAATTGTGGCATTAGGTGGCCAGAGCTCACTCTAACAAATCTAATGGCTGGGGAAGAGCTTTATGCCACGTTGGGAACTATGCCACCAGATGGCATTCAAATATATTCTCATAAGCTGGTTACAAGCCAAGTCCTCATTGCACATACTCTTATGACTAAGGTGATTAGAAAAAGCATTCTGGTTTACAGTAATAGAAACCTACCATACGGTATTCTACCAGGTGAAAAGAAAAAAACTTCTTATTTTGGTAAAAAAGAATATAACTACACCCAGACACTGAAGTCTTTCAATGACACTTACAATTCCTATAAAATTGCCCCTCTTTGCTCTCAATCTGTTATAAGTGTTCACCAAACTTCACTATTAAGCAGGTGCTCAATACTCTGTCTCTAGACAAAACTGAGAGTCTCCCTATTAAGGGAAACTCATAAGTTCACAAAAGTAAAATAACTTTGTTCAGATCAGGACAAAGACTTTATCTGTTACAGAAAATAAAAATAAAATATCAATTTCACACCAATTTGTAGGATTTGGAAAAATCTGCTTATTATGAAAGAGAGGACACTTTTCCACACTACTTTGATATTGAAACTATCATAACAATGCACCAGATAAATTAAAGCTGAAAGTTTTGTCATTATGACTTCAATTAAAGAACAAGTAGTGGAAGTATAGAATTAAACTGTCGATACATAAACCCATATCAGTGACTTGATATAAAAGCTCAGCAAAGTTAATTTCTAGATGATTCTTTAAAGTAATGGGCAACATGCAAAGTCAATGAATAACACACTTTATCTACTTTCAATACCAAAACTGATGTTTGCAACAAAACAATGCAGACATATATTATACAGCTCCACAACTTCTTTCCATCAAGGCATTGGCACATGCTCTCCAAACAATTTATTTATTGGCCTAAAATCTCCATAAGACAAACTATTATTTTATGTTAAAAGAAAGCATGTGATGGTAGTGGTATAATAGAACATAGAGGCCACGACTGGATCATCACGTTTGTCCTGCATAAGTTGCTGCACAAACAAATAGAAAATCTGTCTCCCAGAGAGTGCAGAAATACATACACAAAACAATGGATGGCACAGAGGATCAGTGAAAAGAAACCATTTCAGGAAAAAAATGTATGTGACTAGTCCAGAACAAGGCAATTAAAATTAAAAAAGGAAGCTGTCCAATGAGCAAGAGGGCAGAGGCAGGGGCTCGCAAAAAAAATAGTGGGTAATGCACATATAATGCTCTTGTCCCCTATGCAGGATACATCAAATTGTATCGTATTTAGTTCCCTTTATTACTTTAAAATACTAAAATAAATGTCAGATCATAGACTTTTATTTAAACAAGCAAACAAAAAGACTCTCTCAAAACCCTCAAGCATTCCCTGATCCTGGCGGATCCTAATTTCTAATGCAAACCCAGAACTGAAACACTGCTGTCTGTCCCTGGCAAGGCAGTTGCTCAAATGAACACATTCCCTCTTCTATTCTATGAATCATTCATTTATTTACAAACTCATTCTAGGAATCTCAAGTAGAGTCCAGCCGTCTACATTCATATAAATATTTCCAATTAAGATTATTTGCAATGTCTGCAATGCAATCAAAAAACAGTTGAGAGGAGAGAAGATGAACAAGTATGAGGCAATTCGCTCTGGGCTCAGTGGGTAACTCGGAACAAGCAGAACACAATATGAATGTATATAGACAGCTTTTATAAGATATTCATCTTTGCCAGCTTCCCTTCTCAATTTTTTTTCTAAACCCTTTCACTTGCTGGTTCTCCTGCCTTTTCCATTTTGTCTATAGTCCTTTAATTCCAAAGAACTTGTTTAATATTAGTGTAAAGGGTCTTCTTCCCTTATATGAACACATGAATAATTTTGCGAAATTGCTTTTCCGATCTATGAATATGGTAAACTGAAACTTTCAAGAGGCTGGTCAGACAGCAAGCTGCAACTGCTGGCCCAAGCAGCTCACAACATGTACCTTGTCTATTATACTGCATAACATGTCCACAATGATCTGTTTGTGCTCTGTGACCTAGATACAAAATATCTTCTGATTCCAAAATCAGGAACATTTCTATTCACTTCAGTAGGATTCATGTTTATCAGCCCCAAATGCAAATCCTAATTAGCTGAAGTGTCCCACAAGGAACATTTTTTTTTTTCCCCCAGTGAGATACCAAAACATTGAGAAAAACTGGTGTTTCTACAGTATGATAAGAAATCTGCAGATGTCTTGGTTTTATTTTGAACTCGTGTAAGATCCATGTGATGTGTCATAGAGTAGAAAATAGAGCTGGCAAAGGACGCCACACGTAGAAAAAGTGTCCCTATTAACATGGCTCTTGTCATGGTAGAGTCCTGATAAAGAGACACCGACTTCAGAGCTACTGCAGGGATTTGAAGCCCCTTTAACTGCTCTAAAACTCCACACAGCAGGTGAACACATGGAAGGCTGGCACAGGAAATATAAATGCTGTGTAAGGAAGGGAAGAGAAAGAAGGATGGAAAGTCAGAGACAGAAAGAACTGAATAGACTATATCCATTGGAAAAGACCTACACTGATCATTTGGTCCAACCGCCTGAGCAATTCAGCGCTGGCCAAAAGTTAAAGCATGTTGTGAAGAGCATTGTTCAAATGCTTCTGAAACACTGACAGGCTTGGGGCACCAACCTCTTCTCTAGGAAGTCTGTTCCAGTGATTGATCACCCTCTCAGTATAGAATTGCTCCCTAATATCCAGTCTAAACCTCTTCTGTTGCAGCTTTGAACCATTCCCATACATCCTGTCACTGAATCCCAGGGAGAAGAGAGCAGCACTTCTCTCTCCACTTCCCCCCCTCAGGAAGCTGTAGAGAGCAATGAGATCATCCCTCAGCTTCCTTCTCTCAAACTAGATACACTTAGGGTCCTTATCTGCTCTTCATAGGACATTCCTTCCAGCCCTTTCACCAGCTTCGTTGTCCTTCTCTGGACACATTCAAAGACCCTTCATAAATTATGGGCTCCAGAATCACACACATACTCGAGGTGAGATGAACATCATACTCCNCCAGTGAGATACCAAAACATTGAGAAAAACTGGTGTTTCTACAGTATGATAAGAAATCTGCAGATGTCTTGGTTTTATTTTGAACTCGTGTAAGATCCATGTGATGTGTCATAGAGTAGAAAATAGAGCTGGCAAAGGACGCCACACGTAGAAAAAGTGTCCCTATTAACATGGCTCTTGTCATGGTAGAGTCCTGATAAAGAGACACCGACTTCAGAGCTACTGCAGGGATTTGNCTCCAGATGATGCAACTTACTGAAACCCCCATCCCAATGCCAACACCAGAGAGAAACCACCCCATCTTAGAAAAAAAGTGGAAGGGTAACCACAGCACTATGCAAAAAATAAGAAGTGTGTGTTACCATTTAGAATATATTAATACTATTGACACTTCTCCTGTATATAAATATTCTAACTATTTTAAATTGCTTTTTTAAACTAATAATTAGATTTAGATTAGTGGTGATTCTTGAACTAGACTGGTAAGATTTCCATTACACTAAGAAATTCTTGGCTTTACTTATACAGATAAGATATGCTTCCTTTGCCCATAAACAAGATTTTGNTCTTCTCTAGGAAGTCTGTTCCAGTGATTGATCACCCTCTCAGTATAGAATTGCTCCCTAATATCCAGTCTAAACCTNACGTAACAATTTGTTACCTGTTCTATCTATACTCCTTCCGCCCCATTTTTCTAGTGGGGGAATAATTTGCTGTCATTTACTCTTCAGTCTCTTACATTTGCTCAACCTTGCAAGACTGTCATAGAAATTTATCAGTAGAATGATAGAAATTTATCATTCATTTCAACAGACAGTGATACTTTACTTAGAAAAGGAGAAAAACAAGTGAAAATGATAAATGTATGCAACATACAGGCAAGGTCAATCAAAACTTTGGTTCACTCACCCTTAGAAACAAAGACCAAAGGACACTGAATGAGGGGTAAAAGGTGGCCATTTCAGAATTACTAAAGAGTAGCAATGATTTATCACATAGCACCCAGTAAACTGAGGCACACATATTGCATAAAAATTTACCTTTACACCAAGTTTGCTTCAGGAAAAAAAACCAAACCAACTAGTCTTATATGGTGGAGATGTACCTTGTTGGATGAGGGCTTCTGCTGCAGGCTCCCCAGAACCTACATTTACATACTCTTCATTAGGATGCTTTCTGTTGTAGTGCCTCTTCAGGGAACCAGATATGTTGCAGGAATAGTGGCAGTGTGCACAACGGAAAGGCTGGGAACAAAAAGGAAAGTGTTAGGATGTATTTCCTGACCTCTTCAGGGTACAGTTCTAAGTTGCAATGTTTTGATCCCGAAAAACATTCGCTTCTGGTTTAGGCATCATCCAAGCAGACCTTCCAAAATTCAATATAAATGGAATTTGTATCTAAATGTTACCTAAAATTTGGCACTTTTTATTTTGTGCAGGACACCAAGTATTCTCAACATTATAAGATTATTACCTACTTTTTGTAATTCAGTAAACTGTGTGTTTTCATAACTGATGATCACAGGTTTGACTACATGGAGACTTTCTACTACAAGGAAATGACTCAGCTGCTGTAAGCTTTGGTCTGAAAAGGGGGAGTAAGAGAACTAAAGTAACTGAAGGTACAACATAACTGTACAGCCAACCTAATTTAACAGATGACTGTACCTGACAGGGTTGATCCCTTTCCTTTCCTTCTCTTTCCACTGCTTCCCTTTCACTGGCACTTGCATTCATCTGAAGTGATTCATCATTTGGTGAACCAAGTTTTGGGAACTAAATTAGTTAATTTTTAAGAACATAGGTCTTCCTTCAACTGACAGGGAGAGACATTTCTAAAGAAAAAAAGTTTAGGAAAACATGTGTTTGTGCCTAGAAGTAGCCTTTGAGAATAACCTTCTGAACGAGACATGTCACAGTTACGGGAAGCTTGACACACCCATCAGGGTCCTGGAAAAGATTCTACCCGGCAATAATGTTCCATGCCAGTGTTTATTTTCCATTTCTTCTTCATGAGTGCTTTCAGATGTAAATGTTGTCTCACTTGATACGTTTATGGCAGCACTAGAACTAGAAATGTGAACAAAACATATGTTTCTTCTGTTTGCCTGCTAGCAGATTCTCTCCCTTCCTGTAAACTGGCTTTTTCTAATCCAGCTGAACAATCCCAAAGTTCTTGGGGAAAAATCAAGCCCCTCAGAATGGGATGCAAAATGGTTCATGCACAGCAACCAGGCCCACCTAAACCTAGTCAGCAAAAACTGGTTGGCAGAGAAATGTTTATTAAAAAGCTGAATTTAAAGCAGGGAAATATCTGCAGTCAGGGTCCATTGAGCTAATGTACTGCTAAGTACCTAAGACACCCCCTTTTCTAATGTTGAAACTGTCCTGAATTCACAAAAATAATCCAGACAGGCTGCTGTGTTTTTGTATCACTCTCTACGTACACCCATGTCCTGTGTGTTATCTGCTGTCAGAGAGCAAGATTGTAAATTCATGGAGTTTGGAAATAGGGTGGATTAAATGATCATTAGGCTGCATAACTACTGGCATTCCTCTGAGTTTGATATGCATGCAAACAACTGTCCCAGGAGGCAACACTCCTTTTGACAAATACTCACGATTGACCTATTTCAGTGTTTTGCAGTTCTCTAGATAATGCACTGAATAGCCACACTTAAATGCAGGCTGACAGCGGACTGAAAAGAGGTGCTGAGTCAACAGGTCTAAAGCTGATCCCAACCAGCTATATTTCAAGAACTGGATTATGAACACATTCATCCTGTTAGCCATCAAGAAAGGAAAATGATGTATTTTCATTTACAAAAATATCCTTTAAAAAGATAAGTCCACAGCAAAACTACATACTTAAGAAAGAAAAATTATTTGTTCAAAATGTATCATCTCTTTAGATGACATGCTTCATTTTCTTGTATGTCTTGTCTTCCAAAATTTAAACCATGAGTCAAAAGACTGTCTTCCTTTCTGCTCTATGATGAATAATTTGGAAATACTATTTACTATACTTACTAAGAATAGCTGAAGTGTACACTTTAAAGAAGCAAAATGATTTGTTAGACAATGAAAGATGTTGAATATATTTTCAATAAGAAATATGCTCAATGCCAAGATAAAGTGGTATATTAAAATGACCATTTTCATACATACACAATATTGGAGTCTTCTGGAAAAGAAACTACTATCATTTCTGTTTACCAAATATAACATTTCTCAAGTCATTGCATCAAGGCCTATCATACTGAGAACCAATGTGGAATTTAGGAATAAAATGATACTACGATTTATTAAAATAAACTATATCTCTAATCTAAACCCTTCATAGAAACATTAACAATCTTCAAAACTCTTTCCAAGACATGTTTCAGACAAATGGGGTGTTTTAAAATTAATTCTCTTCAATTTTCTTCAAGTATATGAACTCATCTATTGTACATTAGACTGGCAAACTCTCAGAGAAAATTAAGGTGGGCCATGAACAGTGATGTATGGGATTCGCCTTCCTACCTCCCTAGGACATTTTAAAGTACGTATTAAATTAGTTCTCTCAAGGACTGACAGTCAAAAAAACCAATAATATTTGTTTTATTTTTCAACACACACATATTTTTGGCAAGTAAAGATACTAATTACAAATTGTGCATGAACAAAATAGCCCTATCTCAAAAGTCTGAATGTAAAGCCAAAATTCTCTAAATATTAAAACGTTAAGATGCCATAATTGTTACCAAACAGGAAAATGTGACCAATTTTAAACTGTTGTCTGAAGTTCCATGTATTTCTAAATGACTTACCAATAAGCATGATTTACATGTTTTCTCACCTTGAAAGAGACATGTTGTTCCATATGACGTAGGAGTTGTGGTTTTTGGGCAGCTGTATAGTCACACACTGTACATTTAAACTGCTTTCCTGGAATAGGAATAAGAAATGGAATATTTTTTTTCTATTTAAGTTCAGAAAACTCCTGATTATATTTCCTCATGAAGATGATTTCCAAAATGCTAAGAATGAACAATGAACAATACTAGAAGTGTGGCACTTGCTCTGCAAAATTTGGTTAAGTAGAGCTAAGAGCAGAGTTAAGGAAGAAAAAAGGCTCGAGTGTCATCTTTAAATTATAACATTATATAGCCTAGATGCTCCTGGGATAGGCACTTGGGGAAGAAGAAAAAGAATCATTATAGTGCAGCCTGAATGGAAAAAGGAAATCAATTATTTACAACTGCAGGCACAGTTATTTTGCTATTTGTAAAACAGATTCGGAAATCCTTAAAACACAGACGTTTGGTCATGTTCATGTGTTTTTACCTACTTCTATCCTACGCACTGAATTGTAATGAGTCAAATACATGAAAAAAAACACAAACTTCCAGTGGAAAAATTAAGAAAATTTAAATGTATTTCTGGTAGGGTATGACATGACCTGTTATTTTTACCACATGATTTGGTTATGTGTTTAGCACTATTCTTCCAATAATGATTCAAATGATCAAAAAAGGGTTTTCTACACTGGCTTAACCCTGTATTTCTCCCCCTAGGAGAAATAAAATATGCAATTGACTAAAATAAAATCAGAATGGCAAATAATACAGAGGTTTTGTGGTTTGACCTTTCACTTCTGCTTACACAATTTTAAAACCATAGGCACAAGTTTCCCCATCAACACTGGACTGAATGATGCCTGTTTTCTTGCTCATCAAGACATTTTCTCTTTTTTCATCTAAATCTCTGCAGTAACCCCAAGTCTCACAGACAGTTCCACAAGCACACACTAGGACTAGTTCACAGTTTCTATGTGGTATCAAACACTAGGGATAATGGGTAGGTTCTGGGACTATCTTGGAGACTGCTGATTCACATTTTTAAATTTTAGTTAGGCATAAATTTTCTCAAAATGTATGGAGTTAAAGTAACTGTTTGACTTCTACTCTCTGCATAAATTGTTTTAAAAGTCACAGAGTGGATCAGTAGAGGGGTAAAGATAATGGGTGCTTATTTGCATGAACATTGCTCCTTCAGATACCAACCTAAAAGTTATTGAAAGATTTGAGACAGTCTGTCTCTCAAACACTTGGCAGACTGAAAGTCTGTGTTGTAAGCAGGTCTTCTATACGACATAATGCAATTAAATGGAGTCAACGTAGTCTGTATTTATTGCTTTGTGGGAAAAAAGTACTTGAGTTCAGAAATATCATCCAAAGAAAGGTGTTAAAGACTAAATTCCACAGACAAGACATTATATTTGAAATCTCTTTACATGCTTGTGAGCTTTCTAGTCAGGCATCAATACTGAAGGTATTAACCCTCCAACCTGAAATAGCAACAATAACACTGAAGATCAAGAACTGGAATTTCAACTAATGAAAGCTGACACTCAGAACATTCAGTCTAAAAAAAAAATCAATAATTTTAACAGAGGGCATGATTAATGACTATGACAATTTACTTAGAAATCAGATGGATGCTCTGTCATATGAAGTCCTTCAATCAAGTAAGCTTAGCCCTTCCTAAAAAGGTATACTACAATGCAGTGGGAATGTGATGCAAAATTATTAGTTTAGGTTCTGGCCTGTACTCTGCAAAAGATCAGACTTCGTGACCGTTAAGAGTCTGCTTTCGGCCCTGAAATCATTAGTCTGAGTCCTTCTTAAAGCAAGATCACCAGATTTTGTCATTATATATGTTTAGGATTCTCTAGCAGGAATTAATTCTCTCTGACATTTTTGAGAAACATCTGTTGCTCTTTGTGGCACTGCAAAGAGTCAAAATCCCAAACATTTTATCATTCTGTAGGTTTCTCTTACTTTCCCTTCAAAGCGTCCCAATTTTTTTTTCCTAATGATTTAAAATAACAGTTTCATAGAATCATAGAACGTTTTAGGCTGGAAGGGACCTCTAGAGGTCATCTGGTCCAACCTCCCTACACAAGTAGGGACATCTCTACCTAGGGCAGGCTGCTCAGAGCCCCATCAAGCCCGATCTTGAGTGACTCCAGGGATGGGGCCTCCACCACCTCTCTGGGCAGCCCATTCTACTGATCTATCACCCTCAGATTAAAGAACTTTTTTCTAATATCCAGCCTAAATCTATCCTTTCCTAGCTTTCCTTCCTTTTATTTATTCCCTGGGTTTCATACTCCCTTTCTCTATATTTCATCTCTAATATTCAGTCCTGCTACCTCCAGCCAAATTATAAAGTGTATTAATTACAGACAGACTTCATTCCTGTATTAAATGCCCATGGTTGGCAAACTGTATTTGACTGACGTGGACTAAGTATGTGCTAAAGACTATTCTAAAAGAAAAAGGACCAAAAGGAAGGATGGAGAAGTACACTACAGACTATCCTGTATTATCCTGAAGAGATTGGGTTTCTTTAAATTCCAGATCTTACTTAAAAAATTTATAAGATTTTATACGGAAAGCAAAAGTTTCCATAAAACATAGCTAATAAAAACCTCAAGACAATTTTTGATATCTAATTAAAATAAAGAAAAATAGGTTTTCCGGTTTATTTCTTGTCACAAAGAGCAATAAGCTCAGACTATGGAGTTGTTTTCTATCATGCCACTCTTGAGAACTCTGCCTTCTGGAGAAGAATAAAACAGGCAGAAAACTACTCTATATTCCACTGGTTAAATTGGCCTTGCAGGGCTGATATTTGAACAAAAACTGCCTGGATTCGTAAGTCAGAAAGACAAGATTCAAACAGTGAAATATCTTTCAAATTCATTTATTTGTGAAATAACTGAAGAACACTAGATGTGTGCTAGTGAGAACTTCTCAGTGCTGCACTATAGGGACACTGGGAAAAGTGAAAGAGGCTGAAAGTCCCTCACAAATCACACACTACATTTCTGGTGACAAATGTTATCTCATTTTTCAACAAGTGTTTGAACTGCACAAAGAGTTTACTGAGGTAGTCTTAGTGAGGAAAATTACTTAAGACTCCACAGACTGTGAGGTTCCACATCCACTGGAGCCAGTGGCAAAATGCATTTTCCAAAGGGACGGGGAATTTCCTGCAACACTTTTGGAATTGTAAAAAGCAAGGCAAAAGAGAGTAAGTCTTGGATTTATTTGTATCAGTCAAAAAGGGAGATGCCTCAAAAAGGAACATGCAATCACCTCAGGTACTACAGAAGATGATGACAATCTGAAGCCAGATAAAAAAGGCTCCTGGTAATAACATTGTTTCTATGGTCGAGGTTTCAGCCTAATGTAGCAGCAAATGGTAAGAGAATTAGTTCCTTGCACGCAATTAAATGTTTAGAACTAATTTCATACTTTTAAACCAAATCCAGACAAGGCTGGCTCCTGAACAACTACAATGCTGTTCTTAACACTGCCAATTTGAAAGCAGCCTCAGCTGAATTGCAGTAATTACTCACATACATACATATTTTGTTCAAGAAATAGAACTAACTCACAGGTAAAAATAAATTCAACTTTGATTGCTGAATTTCACTATTTGGATGTGCCAGATGGTGAAAACAAAACAGAAAGTTTCTGAAGTGAAATCCCATGCAGGGAACTTTTACAGCACCATTGAAAAAGACCCTTTTTTTTCTTTATAGTCTGATCGTGCTTCAAATTTCCTTTCAATTCAAATACAACCTATGTCCTTCTCTCAGCCATGAATCAGCTGTGAATTGCATTTGATAAGTACAATCTTGATTCTTGCATATGAAGTTTGGATGTATGTGCAACACCTGCTTGCTATTCACCAAGTGGAAAGTAATAATGAGTTGAATTACCAATTCATGGCAATACTACAGTAACTTTGGTAATACTACAGTAACTATATGCTTCTTATAATATGTATCACATCAATGTAAAAGGGATCACCTCTTTCCCTTAGATAGATATAAGTACACATAAAAATAAATACATAACTCTGACAAAAGCTTCACATATATTCTGAAGATATAAGAGAGCATTGTGTGCTTTCTGTGAAAGGACAATGCTAATGAATATACACGATTATTTAAAAAAGAATTTAAATTAAATCACCAATAAAGAGTGGAATGAGGTTTCAGAAGATTCTATGAGTAACAAAGATCAAGCTACTAACTCATAATGTAGGTCTTTACAACTTAACCTGCTAAATCACTCTAATTTGATAATCGCAGAGGAAAAGTATTGTGTCCCAAATTTTTATATAAACAGTGGTATTTTTCAGGATCTGTACCTCACTTTTCTCTGTTATCATCACAGAAATATTACAATTATGGCACATGGCTGTGCTGTATGTGTGCTATAGAGAACACACGCTCAGGCTTGCCACTGGCTGACTAGAGCTGGAGACACAGCCACTATTTATTGCCCTAAAATAAACCTGGATTTAATAAGCATGCACTTACCATCAGCAGTATGAAGGAGTTTATGGCTCTTCAAAGTGCCTTTTGATTTAAACTTTTTCCCACACATATCACAAAGGTGTGTTTTCTCAGTGCTGTGGCGATTCATGTGGGCTTTCAAGTTACTCTTGCTGCGAGTGGCATACTCACAGAGAGAACACTTGAAGGGTTTCACACCTGCAAATACACAAATATAACACGAAACAAAATTTGAAAATGTGGATATTTACATTTAAGAAATTTCATCTACAGCTTCTGTGTGAATGACACCAAGCTCTTGACAGCATCACTTATCTTACGAAGAGAAAGGAGCAGTTTCTTTTAGAAGCAAGTACTTTCCTGTTGAAGTCAGGCACTGAGTTTAACAAAGCAAATACTAGTATTTTGGTGTTAGCATGTCCATCTTTCATAGAAGTAGAATTCAGACTGCCTAAATCGATGCCTATCTGGTTCACATACCAAATCTCCCTCTGAAAGTCTTCAGATAACCATCACTCTCTGTTTACTACAATAAGGAATGAAGAAACTTTCTTTAAGGAGGATTGGTTCATTAAGCACTGAATACGTAAGCAGAAGTTAAATGTGCAAGGCTGTGTTTTACTGTTAATTTGTATCAGATTTGCTAACAGCTCATGCAGTAGGACTTATTTTTCCTTTTTTTTTCCCCCCTCAGTAAGATGCAAGCACTTAAAATTTCACCTCTCTCCAACAGTCCAAAGCATGTAATATTGAAACACGCAGTATGGCATCTAGCAGAAGGTCTAAAGAACAAAGTAAATCCTTCAAAGAAAAGTTGAATAAATCTGAACTGGCAGAGCAGTTCAACAGTTTCATGAGGTTCTGGCAGTTTTAGATTGATATTAATGACCTTAAAACTAGATTTACAAGCATGAGGAATTATAGCCTACTTTAAGCAGACTTGATTGCACACTTTGATTTGGGAATAAATTTCTCTTCACCTCTTTCTCCTGCTAGTTAGATGAGTTCCAAGCTTTCCTGCCAGAACAAACTGTATCTATGAAATACACAAGTAATTGCTCTAAGCCTACAATTTTGCATTACCTGGACTCCTTAGTGGAGCAAAGGCTCCTGGAGAGGACCACGATGGCAGTGCACAGGCAGGCAAGCATTCAAACAAATATGCAGTACTAGGATAGAAATGTCTGAACCATCCATATGGGAACAAGCATTTTGGAAGCAAAATACTGTTCCAAGAGTACCAAATCCCAGCATCCTCTTTATGCAGGGAGATGGCTAAAGAACGCAAAACAATGCTCAACCACCACAAGCAATCTGTTCCATAGATTATTGAGTAAAGAAAGGAGTAAACTCTATGTATAAGTAAACTGCATGTATGACCACGCAGTTCCATATGTCTAAAAATAGACAGACTGGGTAGATACAAGATTTTACTGGCCATAGATTTAAAGTTAAAGGGATTTTTAACCTGTGTGTTGCCATATTACTGGAATTTCTGCCTAAAAGCTCATAGATATGAGAAGCATTATCTTCTGGATTTTTCATCACTGTTTGTTTCTGTATCAGCGAGTTGCCATGCTCAGCATGATCTAATTAAAATACACACAGAATTTATTGTATACATCAAAGCAACTGGATTTCAATTACTTTAGTAATAGTTTTCCAGACCAAGTATTTTTGGACAAATGTGAAAGGAGCAGCAGTTACTTGTGAGAAGATACAGAAAATTACATGTTTAAGAGCCTGAGCATGTATTTAATTCACTCCTTACAGTTATTATAGAATATTTCATAGATGTTTATAAATGAGTTTTAGAATAAACTGAATCAGAAACATATTAATTTATAAATCATTTAAGCTGCCTATAAGGTTAGGAGAATGCAGTTCCATATGTGATCTGGAACCTATTAAACTAAGTATTTAACTGTTTCTGTACCTTAAAGGTTTTGATTCAGGTATAAGCAATAAACCTGAATTCCTTTTTATATCAGTAAAGCTTTGTGGAATATGAGACTGATTATATGCCCAAGAGCTTAAACCCGAGTTTTACCTTCATGAGCCCAAATATGACGTTGAAGGTCTGATCCATTCTTCATAAAATAAAAATCACAGTAGGGACATTTCACAGCTCGTTTTCCAATAAGTCCTTTCAGCTGAACTCTTCTGCCAAGAATCTCAGAAATAGTAGTCATTGAAACCTCTGAGAGAAATGTAAAAGGTAATAAAAAGCAGAAGGACATGAGGGAATTTGTTCTAAAAGTAATATTGAAGAGCTATATCCTGATTCACTCCAACTTTTTAAAAGCTCTACTTTCCCTACTGCCACTCAGATAAGACCTGAGCAAAGAACACAAGGACCTTTTTTCCTTCAGGGCTTCTAGGATGTTCTGTCCTTTCTCTCCTGATGGATGTATTCAGTGTCCCTACTGCCAGGAGATACTAAAATATTTTAAATATTTTAAATATAAAAAAAAATCCTGCATGTGCCACTGGCTTAGAAATAATTTTCCAACTAGGAACTTTCCTAATAAGCTATTTTGGTGCTTCTTTCTTCAGTATTTTCAAAAGACTTTATTCAAGATTTCACCCCAGATTTCCAGATATCAATGATCTGAAGACAATCCACTTCAGCCACAGCTCTAATCAGAACGCCTGATAATCAGACACTTTAAAGGAAAAACCAGACTCACAGAATAAATGCTATTGGAAGGGACCTCTAAGGTCACCTGCTCCAAGCAGGGCCAACTTTGGAGTTTCAACTTCTAAGTTACATCAAGTTGCTCGGGGTCATGTCCAGTCCTGCTCTGAATATACTCAAGGATGGAGACTCTACAACCTCTCTGCCCATTCCAGTGTTTGACCACCTTTTACAGTCAAAATTCATCTCCTATTCTCTGCAAACCTAGAAGAGGAAGGAATACTGGTTTATTTCGTATTTTCTACTTGATGAAATAGAAGAGACAAAAGAGGGGTCATGCTGAAAGATATCAAGAACAAAGGAGAGAAGAGCTCCAGAAATAGCATTTTAATGATAAATATAAAAGGGTTTCAGTTTAAATTAATTTTTGATATGTCGTTTTAAAATTCAATTCCTTTTAAGAGTACTCATTTTTCCTTTCATCTTTATTCTTTTCCATTTACATTTTTAAAAACAACTGCCTTCATTCCACTGCAGTACTTGATGAGTTTATACCAGCAGACCCCTCACATTTATTTGGCTTGTAATTAGGTATGTTGTAGGAACAAAGGGTTTCCTTCTGATTACAGGGACAACATGCACAGGGGAAAGATTTGTATATTAATTCTCATCTGTATATATTAAAGCAGTGTTGTTGCATAACGACTACATAGGCATATTTCAGATGTAGTATTTCTTTGGTACCTTGGAGATATATCTAATAAATCTGGTATTTTGCTTCTAAGTTCTATTCACCTGTGATATATGAATTAAAAATGAGGACACAAAATAATAGGTTGTGCAGATTTTCTTTTTAAAACTTACCTCTATTACAACATAGAGTTTAAAAGAACCTGCTTTCCTGGATCAAAAACATTACACTATACATTTAAAGGGATACAGATACCAAATGAATTACTCAAAAGTATTTAAATGCGTGTCAGGGGTCCAGAGTTAACTGCTATTTCTAGACTCCCAGACACACTAATAATCCACCAGTGCAGACCAATGGCCATCTGTAAGAGCACAGTACAGCTTGTACTGCTAGTTCAGATTGCATGATTTAGGGAGGCCTCCTAAACTCCCCAGTTGAGACAGCACAAAGGCTTTATAGGCACAGCTCTTGAGATTCTACTTCTATGCTTACTGGTGACATACCTCCTGACTACAGTATAGCACAGAAGCCTTTCCTCATCTCAACTTGCTGCCTTCAGACATGTCTCCTGAGATACGACAAGCCCTCCAACCACACTGTTGTAGAGTGGTCTGCAAATAAAGAGGTTTGGTAACTGAAGAGCTAAAGTGGGAGTTAGTCTGAAATTAAAGTGAAGGAAATTGTTTAAAACACGGGTCTAGCACTATCTAGTGGCAGTAGGAAACTACTGCTTTAGCTATTATGTTGCATTTCTGACAAAGACAAGTTACTTTCATTAACTGGATGTTTTCCTCCCTAACTCAGTTTGAGCATGGCCAGTATTTTCTTTCTTAATATCAAATTATGTCAGGTGGCACATAATACTGCAGATGCATTAATTAAAGTACACTGGCCAACACAGTCAACTCTTCCTCATCTACAGTAGCAGTGAGTTCTTCTGTCCAACATAACACAGGGAGTGAGGAGCAAAGTGTGGGCATAGCAGTGTGGCTCTATTGAGTCCACATCAATCGGTCCCTGCACCAGTCACTTGAGCACTTTGGGACATAATTCCCAACGTTTGGGAAAGGATTGTCTACTCAGGCACAGCACATTGACTTACAGCATGCAGTGTATGTCGTGCTTGCACTGAAAACCAGAGCACTAGAATGCAAGGGACAAACTGGGTTTGAAAGGACTGCAGCTTGCGTGCCAGCTCCAGCTTAGTACTGGCCATACTACCCCACAGCTGGTCCTAGCGAGAGCCCTGCTGCAGGCTCCAGCTGCCCCAGGGGTAAGGCCCAGGCACACACTGAGCACAGGCAGGGTCAGCTCAGTGTATTGCACTTGTGTCAATCACCTACAGACAAAATAATGGGCAATAAATAAATTTCTGTTGGTTTATGTATGGCAAATGGGAATTTGATGCTTCATGGGTTGCTACAGGATGTCTATATGCCTACTTCCAAACTTCCCAATGCTTAATTTGAATTGACCCAGGTCCTCTTTAGGAGATTAGTTCTTTGCCAGGTGAAGACAGATTTCTCAGTGCAAACATCCAATACACTCCACAACACACTGGAACAATAACTTCCTTCATTCTAAATCCTACCATCTGCAAACCCAATACAATTCTTACTCTCAACCAGTTAAATCAGACTCTTCTCTCTCTTTGGAATGTAATCACATTACACTGCTCACTCTAAACCTTTATCCATTTATTGCGATATACTGAGCAATTTTCCTTGAATTTTTTCTTACCAGGGTGATTTGTCTTGATGTGAGATTTTATAAGCCGATCTTCAGAAAATGACTTCTCACACACAGGACAGGAATAACTCTTTTTATCCTTAAGAAAGAAAGAAAGAGATTGCATTATCAGTCCACTGGTGTAACCACTATAGTCATTATTCAGTAATACATGGTTCTCAACGAAGTTATAATTGAAGGTTCCGTTTTTAAGGAAAAAAATGAATATATTTATAGTGAAATAAGTGAAGGAGAAGAAATATTAAAGTATTCTAAGCACATCATTAATTCTCATGAATGAAGGGCTCCAAGTTACAGAACATGAGAATACACACAATAAATGTAAGCATTATCTTCTAACTCTTTAGAGAATAGAGAGCTGAAAGATCAAATCACACAACAGAAGAAAACATCTTTGATATAAGCAGTAATATTCAAGGTTTTTTCAGTTTTTTCACAAGTCCATCCTTCTGAAACCGAAGGATCAGATCTCATTATCCTGAAGACATCCACCAGTATGTGCAATTATAACACTACTTAATGGCCTGAAATTGAGCAGAAAAGTTAACAGTGACAGATGCCATCACTTATTCAGTGCCTGCATTTCTAATGCCTTTATAAATATCCTGCATTTTATACATTACCAACAAAGTATTATTCTACTATTTTGATTTTAAAACTTACCGACTACTCTGGCTTTTACCAGTCCTACTGATGTTATAAAAGATTTAACACCATCAACTGGAGAGTTTTCATGTAGTTTCTTCTTATATACAATTTTAGTGTAACTGTTATTTCAATATTTTACTCCACATAAAAATATAGGACTTTTCTCCATTAATTGGTAAATTACCCAATTTAAAATAATCTTTGCTGCTTATTAAATGAATTGAAGATGTTCTTTCCAGAAGCACCTGCTGACACAACAGACGGGATGCTCAATCAAATGAGTGGGTCATGTAGTCACCTCTGCACTCACCAGACTAACATATGAATGGATTACCAAAGCAACAGATGGAGGAAAGTCTAGTTAGGTAACATATTAATTCCTGGGGGATGTGTATCTATCAAACTACCAAGAGATCATTGTAAAAGGTGAGCTGAAGCTACAGAACAGATATTTCAATAGTTATTTCAGGAGAACAGAAAACTTCTTGAAGACTGTGGAAGGAAGCTTATTGTATCAAAAAGAGACAGACCCCTGTGTTATGAAAGAGAAATCTGGAGGTAACAGGAGAATAAGGGTCCTGGACTCTATCAGTTTCTAACCTGAGACGGAACAGCATCTCTGACTAGCAGGGAAAAATGTACAAGGAGGTTATTATTGCCTATGTGCCACAGCTATACACCTATAAATGGACATTTCTCTTAAAAGAAAAGCAAAAAGTGATGTGTTTTCATGGTAAACAGGTTTTGGAATCTGATGAAGGTATTTGTATTCAGTATCATGTCTCTGAGAAAGAAATCCCTGTGCTGAAGGACCTACAAGTTAAAACCAGAAGTAGCCCTAGAACTCATGGGCTGAAACAGCAGTAATTAATTTCATGAGAGTAGGATATGGGATATGAAGCTCTCATTGCCATTAACATGGCAACGGCACAAAAAGAATTCTTCTGTTAGAAGCTCATTTGCTCCTGTGAGAAAACCTACACCAGGGACTGGGGATGGCAGCTTCTAAAGGATTACCACTCTGAGTAAAGCAAGATCAGTATCTTGCTATGATGGAGTTGGGGCAGTGACAGCTTTGAGCCCTGAGAATCTTGTGATTTCATAAAGTTAAATAAGAAAAAAAATCCTAACACTCCTTACACACTACTTATGTAAAATGCTGTGGCAGCTTTACATTCTTGCTGATACTCTTCAGGGAGGCAAGGCCATAAGCCTATGCCTGAAAAACAAAAATCAAAATAATCAGCAAATGCATCAAGAGCTGTAGAGCGATGTGAAAGTACGGGCACCAAGAACACATCTTTCCACATGATGATGGTAAGAAAATTTTTCAATAACAAAATAAACCAAACCATTTTCTTCAAGCAGTTAGGAAGTTATCTATGCCAAGTTCTGCAGGAAATGATCTTCAAAAGGGGTATCTTTTGTAACACAACAAAAATATTGTGCTTCTGAGCACCCAGTCCTTTCAAAGTGTATCTGTCAAGCTCCAGTCCCTGACAGAAAGCATCCAGCTGAAGCCAAACCTCTCACTGTTGTTTGTCCAGATCAGTGCTACAGACTTTTGCAGCTTATGTTATTAGTTTTGAATGTTTCAGTGTACTTTGGTCACTGCCCTGAGAGTCTGTGACAGTGCTAGTCCTTCAGTGTAATCCCATCGCTTTCAAAACCAGCCTTTAAGAAATCCTCTGCTGCAAGCAAAGTATTTCAGAGCACTCAGGTCACAACACAGAGCCCCAAAGAAGGTCTCCCCCACCACAGCTCTAGCTCTTCACAGTGCCCTTGTCATAGGTGATGACAGAGGCACTTTGAAGGACTCGGGCTGAGGCTGTAGCAAGAACTTCATCACATTCTCAGCATGCAAGTTTTCCTCTGGTAAGAACAAAAGTTGTTTATTCTATGCCTTATCAGACTGACTGCCTTTTAAATGCCTTTGAGGTTTTTTTGAAGGACACAAACAAAAACAAAGTATCAAGAGAGTTGGATCTACCTTTGTTAGGGACCAGCTGCACAGTCCAATCAGCTACTTAAATTTCAAAGTCACTTCCATGATTCCTGAGATTTGCTTAATCACCTGATTAGCCAATTCAAGAGAATATAAGAAACTTAAAATAATTCCAAAATAAAGTTAGCTTTCTGACAAGCTACTGTTCACATTCCACAAATCATGAATTAATTAGGTCCATAAATATTCTTAAACCTACTGAAAAAATTAGTCTAACACTATCACAGAACATTCTTGTTCATGCTACGCTTGATTATAAAATAAGATCACTTACACAGGAATCCCGATGCCTTTCTCTTTATAGAAACGAATTAAAATGGTGCTAAGAAAGCATCAGCTATATTGCATTACCAATTCATAGCTCTCTGAAGAGAATTTTGTTTCTCTACAGCATTTGTTTCAGGATAATCCAAGGGGTAGGTGTACCAGTACACAGTTACACAAAGAGAAATGAAAAGCCTCTGTATATGTAGCATTTAAACCAACAGATCACTATGAAGTTTATTTAATGAATCAATTAGTACTAAATATGAGCTACACTGCAAAGTATCAGAAACATCAGCAGCTGTTGTACTGCACTAATGAGTAAAGAGACATGCTGAGGACACAAGTATCTTCTCTTATGAACACGCAGAGAATACCTATGATCACATATCATAAGATCTATACAATAAATCTCCTGCTCATTTCAAAAGACACTGTGTGAACTCCTGACTGATGTGTTAATAATTTGATTAATAGTATAAAATAAGACCATGGCCACAATAAAAAGTGTTTAGGCTCAAATCAGACAAATATGTTACAGAAATTTACAATCCAGTCCCCTCCTTTTAGTAATAGTGACATGATTTTAGGACTAGGAAATGAAAAAAAGCTCTACTACATGTTGGTAGTCTGAGAGCATTTCCAGCAGAAGTTGCCACAACTCGAGTAACACAACATTTGACTGAATAATTTTGGAGAGGAATAAAGAGCCCAAGCCTGCTCCTGCACCTACTCACACCAACAGAAATTTAATTTTTAATGCCTATGGGAACAGAATCAGGCCCCTGAGTTACACTTCCGAGGAGCGAAGATGTCCAGAAATAGTCACCTCAGTTGTTGTTATGTTCAAATCAAAAATTTTCATGAAAGATTCCTGAATTAAGCTCATGTCCTATTAAAATGCAACTTAGCTAAAAGGACCTGATGCACCCAGGAGGCGGCTACAAGCGCGTGTGAAGGAGGCTACGGAAAAATTTGCAAATGGTTTGACAGATTTTTACAAAGTCTGGCAAGCAGCAGAAATCACAGCTCACAAAATGACAAGCACCTCCACACAGACCTGCTTATGCTTTTTTTCTGTGAAATAACTACTAAAAATTAATGGCCAGCATACATTCATTATGGAAGCAAGGACCAAGAACAAAAGCCATTTTCCAACTGAGTGCTCAATCATTAGATCACAGATTTTTTTGTTAATTCCTTCACTTTCCAAGTACTTTGCATTCTTGACTACACAGTGGCACTGCTCCAGCAACAGAGGTACCACAGCCGGATCAGTGATGGTCTGACAACGAACAATCCTCAGAAATGGGAAATAAGCAACCAGAGCTCAAGTATCTCCTTTCCTACTGAAAGCTTTAACTGAGCTGTTACAGGAAAGGTCAGCAGCATAATGAAATTTCTAAGAATCCTTCTGAACACAGGAATCATTTATATCCCAAAATCCACCTGAAAGCAGATGTGGGCACCTCAGAGCAAGTGGTGGGTCTGGGTCTGAACTCCAGTTTTATAGAGGTGCTCATTGCAGTATCAATTACAAATATAGATTTTAAATAATTTCAGAGACAAGCCTCTCTGTGATGTTTATCTGCTCAGCACTGTAAAACCCACTGGAGGTTGTAAACAAACTATGGTACCTACATCAGCATTGCCTAGTTCCACAACAGGTTCCTAATGTTACCACCAGCTCATTCATAACTGTAAATTCTTCTGAAGTCTTTATAAACTGTCCATCCTTTTCCTAGGTACCATGACACTGAAGTGATTCACGTGTCATGATTTAACCTTCCAAAGGGCTCCATAAGTGCCAAGAATTGTCCAAAACCACTACACAAGCCTTAAAGCTAAAAGATGGGTACTGAAAATCAGAGAATACTGGCAAAATTGAAGAAGAATAAAGCAAACGGAAGGCCCCTCCAGAGGTTTAGTTAAGTATCTTTTTAATTAGGGTGGCAGGCTTCCAGGCTTCTGTTTGCATGAGTGAAGACTTAAATTTTGGCTTAATAACACAAATGCAATCCTAAATATTGGAAAAGCAGAGAATGATCAAGCCTAGGAAGTGAATATCATGGGACTTCACTTATTTTTTGAAACTATGATGAGAAATTGGATAACATTGGTTGAAGCTGCTGGTAGGTTTGAACTAAGATGAGAAGAAAGTTATCCGAGCTCTAGAACTCACCTTCACAGAATTAAGCCTTTGTACAGAGGGTTTAATTCAAGTATCTGTATACAGTTAATACTTAAATATAGTCATGCTCAAAAGTCAGTTATCACAGCTTGCATTCCGTGCTACCACAGCTAGCTTCCTACCAGTAGTTGCCAACTAACTGTGACTGCAACATGAGTGTATCTTGAGGAATCACACATTTTATAGATGAAGTAATTAGAAGTGTTTTAAAATATTATTGTTGCTATTTTCTAGACTCCTCAGTAGAGGAAGCTGGAAAGGGACCTTTACAACAGCACATAGTGATAGGACAAGGGCTAACGGCTTTAAACTGGAAGAGGGTAGATTTAGATTAGGCAAGAAGGGGGCAGAAATTCTTCACTGTGAGGGTGAAGGCATGGAACAGGTTGCCTGGAGAAGTTGTGGATGTCCCGTCCCCCTCCCCCACCCCCCCGAGAGCTGTTCCAGGCCAGGTTGGATGGGGCTTTGATCAGCCTGGTCTATTGGGAGGTGTCCCTGCCCATGGCAGGGGGTTGGAACTAGATGATCTATAAGGTCCCTTCCAACCCAAACTGTTCTATGATTCTATGATTCTAAACTTTTTATTTTGAATCAAGCTGAGCCTCAATTTTCACACTTCAAAAGTAGAAATCTTCTCTGTATCTTCTCTGTAACAACGTGTAGCAAACACAGAGGCAAGAGGCAGCACACACACATTCCCCATCATTATCCCCCAGGGAATAAACAATTCCAAATTCAGTGCAAGACTTGGATGGTGCATTCCAATAACCATCATTTATCCTGTTCACCAAATAATACAGGGATCCAGTTGAAAAGCAGCCAGCAACAAGGTAACAAAAGATACATATTTATACAAGGAACTGAAGTGAGATTTTGGTATCTCCTATCTCCAGGGAAGCTTTAATTTTAATATTTATGAAGAATTGATTTTGCAAACTAAAATTAACATTAATGTACCTTTCCATCTTACTAAAGTACTACTCATTAAAGTACTATATTTTGGAATGAGTAGTCCTCTTCAGTGAGGTATGCATTAAATAAAGATACCAAACAGGGGGCACAAAGGCCAACATGAAATCTGCCAAATTTAGTTACTGAGTAAATTCTAATACACAAATTTTTCACCCATTTAAACTCTTCAATATTTTTGACAGTAAGCTTCAGTAAGCACACTTCTGAAGAATCTCACAGACACACTGTTTTTAATCATGAAATACATTTTCTCAGTTCTATTTAGTATCACAAAAATGATCCTCATGGTGGGAGCTACTGGACTTAAAAAACAAGCACTTACATAAGGTTACAAGATATCTCATTTTAGGGTCTTTCTAAAGTAGTCTCAGATATCATTTACACAGATTTTTGCCATCAGATGGACATCATAAACATAAGAAATCAAAAAGCTGCCCAAAAGAATGTCTATTATGTGAATTTTCTGAATATTTCATAATGAATTCAGATTCTGTTTAAAATATCTACAGAATCGGGGAAGAAATGGGGAAAAAGAAAGTTCCATTTTGTGTCAACCTGTTTTGTTTTGATTTTTAAAACTGCAGACCTGCAGTTACAAAAGATGAGTACTCAGCGAGACTAGGAAGTGAAGTGTTCTGTTGTTCTGTTCTAAACACATTTAAAGGAACTTCAGCTGTTGCAAATATTGGTCAAGAATCCACCTGCTGACAGCAGAAGATGACCTGCAGCCACTAAGCAATCTATGTTAACAGCTTTTTTTAAGTAGATATGAAGAAATTGTCCACGTCTGGGGAAAAATTAATATGAATCCTTAACTCAAGAGTCACATTTCACTAGTAAAAGGAAGTGTAACAATATTTATCACAGTACTTTAAGTGAGTTGTGATGTTGCTTTCTCAGGTGATTAGGAGGAATTTGTCATTTATGGTGCATCTATCAGGAGCTTAGGATTCATTTAGGACACAACGCCAGCAAAAAATGTAATTTGTAAAGACTGAAGGCAGGCCCATCTGTGTGAGAATTTCCTTGTTCTTAAAGGACAGAAGAGTTAGTGTCGCAATGAAAAAACTGGTATTTGCTCCTCTGCTGGAATACGAATAAATTTTTATTCTTAAATTCAGGAGATGGGTAAATTGCCTTTTGGAAGCATTTTACTGTATAAATTATTAAAACTTCAAGTTGCAAGGACGTAGTGCACACCAATTTTCTGGCATTATCAGTCAGGAAACTTTAATTACAAAGAGTATGTTTGTCAAACATTTTATGAAATCCTAAACTGTATTTTAGTCAAGTACTTTCATGTTTAGCCTAGACTGAGGGGGGATCTTATCAATGCTTATAAATATTTAAAGGATGGGTGTCAGGAGGATGGGCCAAACTCTTTTCAGTGGTGCCCAGTGACAGGACAAGAGGTAACGAGCACAAGCCTGAACATAGGAAATTCCATCTAAACATGAAGAGGAACTTCTTTACTTTGGTGGTGGCAGAACACTGGAACAGGCTGCCCAGTGAGGTGGTGGAGTCTCCATCTCTGGAGACATTCAAAACCCACCTGGACATTGTCTTCTGCAACCTGCTCTAGGTGAACCTTCTCTGGCAGGGGGGCTAGCCTAGATGATCTCCAGAGGTCCCTTCCAATCCCTATCATTCTGTGATTCTGTGACATGTTCCACCTAAGCACTCCAGATGGCCTTCAAGAAAGACTCAAGCCAAAAGTGGACTAAATTAATTATGCTGGAATAGCAGAAACTTTCCAAATACTCTTTTCTAGAGGTCAATCTGGAACACGATGGAATTTCCCTCTGTTGATACACTGTGTGAGTGTATGCACATTATAAACTCTCCAGGTACACACAAGTCTAGAATGTTCCAGTTCAACTACACTTTGCAAGCAAAAAGGATCCTGATGTGTGCTAGGAAAATAAGTCCACGGTACACAGACCTTTTCTGACAATACCTCAATCTATTTGGGCTACTCAAGCAAAACAACAAAATAACAACAAGAAAAAGCTAGGCAGCACTGATGTAAAGAAAATAATTGGTTTTTCTTAATCTTTCAAGAAAGCATGTAAGTAATTTCAATTCTAAAAAAGCACCTTAATCAACAATGAAGAAGAAAATTCTCATTCCATAAACTATTTGTTATTTTGAATACCGTAATATATTTTAAAACAGATGCTTCTGAAACAAATGCAAGCAAGGTTGATGAAGAAATGTTCTTGCTCAAATGATTATTCAGATGATAATGTTGGATTAGAATAAGACCATAAAGCAGTGTCTTGCATAGTTTTTAAGAACACAAGTAAGAGGACAAGTTGAAGAAGTAGACCAGACCTGTTTTCAACACAACAGCCTTCAGAGGTAGAAGGCTTACAGAGTAAGTGGTTACAAAGATGATGAGATCACAACAGAAAATGTTCAAAGAGATTGGCTACAACTAGTTGGAGCAATTAGGAAAAAGAAAAAATAGTTTCAACAACTTATTCTTCTGTCTGTCATGATTAAGAGAGGAACATATTTTCATTTTACCACAGTCATCTATTTATGAAGGCAGGGAATTTAGGTCCATGGAATAAAATAAAGTAACAATAGTATCAGACCTCATTTTACTCTTTCAAAACCCAAAGAATCTGAGAATACTGGGAAAACTGTAGGCAAAAAAATGGATACAGACATACTCTACTGAAAACTACAAGAGGGATCAAATATCTATTTGTTTTAACTCATGTATTCCCTGCACAAAAGCACGAAGAGAGCGCTTGGGTTAGAACTATGTCTTCAAATATTGCCACAAAATTCCAAAACACTCTGATGATGACAATAAATTTAGACAAATGCACCATTTTGTTTGTTACTTACCAGTTCCGTGTGAACTTTAAGATGTGCCTGGAGCTTGTATTTATCTGGAGTAGAGTAGTCACAATGTTCCGTGGGACACTTCAGCAAAATATTACTGTGCTTCTGAATGACGTGACGCTTCAGGCAGTTCTTGGTGATGGAAGAATAACTGCACTGGGAGCAGTAATATAAATGTTCTCGAGTGTGCGTGCGAACATGCATGTCATAATGCACTTGGTACCAAAACAACTTGCCTGAAAATAGAATTAGACATGGAGAAAGAAATCTCTAAACGATTGCTAACAAAAGTTCCAGTATAAACCAAATTTTATTTCAGGGCAAAACACTGTTTGAATCCTGTCCATTTTGTCTTTAATGAATTCTTCTAAAGACCCTTCAGATACTGAAAGTACATTTACAAAACCCACTTCTGTCTAAAAAGATTGTGTCATATGTGCTGAAACAGCTTAAAAAGGGCACTGTTAATACATATCAACGATTTTTTTTCCTAATGAGAAAGTCCTTTAAATCTGTTCTTCTATATAAAAAATCCAAAAGTAACTGTACACTAAAAGAGACTGTCAAAATCTTTTTTATTACTTCCTTTTGTGTTACTCCTTCCTAAAAGCCTTTCTGACATAATGGCACCAAAAAGTGCATAGTAATTTCTCAAGAGTAAAAAGTTACAGTATTAAAAATATTTTTTTTATTCAAACTTTGATTACTTTCTCTTCTCAAGAATGAAGATAAGGATAAATCCCAATTGTTTCCTTTCCATTTATGTAAAACCAAAAAAATCAGTTAGAATACACGGGAATGTTGTAAAATTCTTACTTTCATAAATTCAAAAAACCACTCTCAATCAGAAGAGTCTTGATCTGATAGAGTGTAGTGAAAATTTTCATCTCAAAAAACATGGTTCAAATCAAGTCACAAAAATATGCCAGTAGATATATATCTATGGTATAGAATATATATTATCATACATCCTCTTACTGTATATGAAAAAGACTCTGAATTTTATATTAAGCTGATAATGAAGCTTAAGCAAAGCATGGACTGACTAATGCTGATCACATGCCTAAATCTGCTTTGCTTGGCCCCAGTGAAAGTTATGAGGTGGGGAGGGGTATGTGGACAGAAATAATCTAATTTTATTAAACTTCACATCAACAGAAAATTAAGCCCAGCAAAGCATTGCTTTGCTATATTCCACTAGTGGATTTCTGAGGGTATTTGAGTCATTTCACACTATTTCTAGAGCAAAAAGTAAATCTTACTGAACCCCAGAATCCATACTGAACCACAAAATTAATACTGCTACAAAGATACACAAATATATCAAACGCTATAAACGAAAGAAGCAGGAAAGATGGCCCACTACATAACATTTAAAAAACCAAACAAACATAATTCTACTGCTCCTTACCACAATATTCACATTCTAAGTCTCCATAAACCTTCCTTATCCTCTCACACAACTCTGTGTTCATTTGTCTCTTCTGCAAGCTATCCAAGATCTGCATGAAGGCAACAGCTCCACTGCCACTGTCGGATGAAACTGCACTGGAGGGGGCTGCCTGGGGGCTGGGGGCTGCATTAGTGTCCGGTGCTGGCAAAGGGTTTGTGGTGTCTGCTGAATTCTGAATTGGTGGATCACTTGTTTCAGACTCACTAGAAGGAACAGGTTGATTTCTCTCTTCAGAGACAGAAAGGTTCTCAGTTACCGTGTTGCTCTGACTTGGATTTACATTTTTGTCTTCAGACAGCAAAAGTTGAATTTCTTCACCCTGCTCATTTACAGAGCTGCAGTGATTAACTTCCTCTTCATTTGCAGGAGAAACTTTTAACTCATCAGGACTAGAAGTACCATTTTTCAGCAGAAAGCAATCTGACACTGCACAGGGCTGAATGCTTGGAGCTGCTGTATCTGCTGTCTCACACAGCGTCTCTGTTACGTTCTCCACCAGAGAATTTTCAAGTTCTAAGGAAGGGACCGTATCGATTTTTAAGTCACCATTCTGTTGAGCATTATGGTTCACATCTGCAGCTGTTGATGCATCTTTACAAGCAGTTGGTTGTGGTGTGTCAGCAGCATCAGTACTCGTGGCAGTCAAGTCATCTGCACCTTGTGCTAGCTGTTCACCAAGGGCTTCTGGCTGGATGTCACCTCCTGGCTCAAGCAGGCAGAAACTCTGATTGATGGAACTGTTAAAAACAGAAGTCTCCTGCAAATCTGCATGCACGTCTTTGATGTGAGCACGGAGTCTCACAGAACTGACAAATTTCTTCAGGCACACAGAACACACGTACACAAATGGGTGCTTTCGAACATGAAGCTCAAGGGCTTGGTATTTAGTGGCTCCATGACCACAGAGCTCACAAGCAAAGGGCCTTTCATCGCCATGAACAAGCATGTGACGGTCTCGATCGAGTTCATTTTTGAACTTGCGTTCACAGATGTGGCAGTCATAAAGAAGTTGCCTTTTGCCCTCTCGTGTCATCAGGCGAAGCTCATCAAAAACATCTTTCACCTTTTTATCTTGAAGGTCATGTGTTTCCTTGATGTGCTTGATCAGATTTTTCACATCCGAGTATTTCTTTTTGCAGAAGCGACAATGCTGCTTAATTTTTTTATGAACTCTTTCAATGTGGACTTTGAGGTGGCCTTTGCTGAGGCAAGTGAAGGGACAATAATCGCAGCTAAACTTCTCCCCCGTGTGTTTCCTCATGTGAACATTGAGGTTGGCTTTGATTGCACTGGCGTAGCTGCAGTGTGAACACTTGTAAGGTTTTTCATTGGTATGAATCCTCAGATGTGCTTGGAGGGAGTGTTTAAACTTGAACACCTTGTTACAGTATTCACAGGTAAAAATCTTCAGTTGAGTTGGACCCAACCTAAAAAGAAAACAAACCAGTTGCATTTACAATATTGGAACTTGGTGACATAATATGTAAAAGTTTTCCTAGATATTCATAATGGACAAAAATGCTTATTTTTAAAAGGTATTCTCCACAAGCTTTTTAAATTCTACAACACAGATCATTTTCAGCTGGTTCTTTATTTAAAAGGCTTAGAAAACACTCCAGTTTCATGAGAATGGATAAGGAAGCATTTCATTCATATTTTGCATAAACACAAATTTAAGTACTTCAAAAGTTACCTGCTTGATTTCATTGCCTGTTCATAGGGGGTTTGCTGAATCGCATATTCTTGATATCCTCTTCGCTGTGATGGGTCTTGAACTGTTGCCTCTGGAGCTGTAGGTTCACTTTCTTGGGGAGCAGCCTCAACAGGAACTATTTTTGTGGCTCCTAAAAGCAAGAACAAAAAAAGCTCATTAAAAATGGCATAGTGGAACATGCATGATCTATAATATACAACTGCAAATAAAACATTAAACTCCATAATCATTAGTTCAACTACTTTAGTTTCTGTTGTTAAATTCATGTGCGTAAAATGACGGATACACTTCCAGAAGACATCAGTTCTTACACCACAGATCTACTCAAAGAACACACCAGGACTGTTCTTAGCGTTACTCCTGGTGCTTGATGCCTATTATGAGGTCCTATAGCCAAATAGAATCACAGAATCATTGAATGGTTTGGGTTGGAAGAGACCTCAAGGATCATCTAGTTCCAACTCCCCTGCCATGGCCAGGGACACCTCCCACTACACCTGGTTGCTCAAAGACCCATCCAACTCGTCTTGAACACATCAAGGGATGGAGCAGCCACAACCTCCCTAGACCACCTGTGCCAGTGTCTCACAACCTTCAGAATGAAGAATTTTCTCCTAATTTCCAGTCTAAATCTACCTTCTTCCAGTCTCAAACCAGTACATCTCATCCTATCACTACGAGTCCTTGTAAAAAGTCCCTCCCCTGCTTTCTTGTAAGCCCCCTTCAGATACTGGAAGGCTGCAATAAGGTCTCCCCAGAGTCTTCTCATCTCCAGGCTGAACAACCTCAACTCTCTCAGCCTGTTTTTGTAGGAGAGGTGCTCCAGCCGACTGATCATCTTCACAGCTCTCATCTGGACCTGCTCCAACAGGTCCATGCCCTTCTTGTGCTGGGGACTCCAGAGCTGGATGCAGTGCTCCAGGTGTGGTCCCACAAGAGTGGAGTAGAGAGGCAGATTCACCTCCCTTGACCTGTTGGCCACGCTTCTTTTGATGCAGCCTGAGATCAGTTGACTTTCTGGGCTGCACTCACACATTGCTGGCTCATGTTGAGCTTTTCATCAATCAGCAGCCCCAGGTCTTTCTCCTCAGGGCTGCTCTCAGTCCACTCATCGCCCAGTCTCTATTTGTGCTTGGGATTGCCCTGACCCAGATGGACCTTGCGCCTGCCCTTGTTGAACTTCCTGAGGTTGGCATAGGCCCACCTCTCAAGCCCTTCCAGTCCTTCTGGATGGCATCCTTTTACTTCCACCTTTAAAAAAATCCTCTAATTTTTCAAAATGAATTTTTGTTTTTTCTGGTTTTGTATCATACTACATCCTTTGAAAACTTCAGCCAAACTGTTTAATCAATTCCACAAATAAGGCTTGGGAGAAGACACTGTTTAGTCTATATTTAAAATTCTGCACATTTTTTCCTTAAACAGATCTTTTATTTCTTATATTTTGGGGCATGCTGCCAGCCCCTCAGAGTAAAATAATATGTTCCATGTGCAGTTTCAGTTTCCTTTAGAAGTAGGAGTAAAGGGGCTCTACTGAACAAAATAACATCAGATCCTATCCCTCAGAGGTTTATAGTTAGTTGAGGCAAAAATAACCATATTCTGAGATGTGATTGAGTTGAGATCATTGAGCTGGGTGTTCTTTATTTTCTGAAGAGTGGCAGGAAAAACTGCACCCATAGTTGGCACCCAACTATGCATCGATGGTTAGCAGTGGAGGTAATGAAAATCCTTATAAATACTAATTAAATTGAGGAAAGCAGTGTTGTGGACAAGACAAGGCAGAAAGATGGAGATCTTATGGGTCCTGCAAAGTGATTTGAAGTGGGAAATACAGATATTTTGAGAAGAGGCCATTTGGAAATACGTGAGGCTATTGAAGCTTTTTGTATCAGATGGGACATCAGCCAACTCTAAATAAAGGCTGTAATAGCTCTGTTGCTCATTGAACTGGCTGGAGATAAAAACAGCTTATTTTGACTACTGTTTTTTAATAATGCTTTCAGTTCTGTACTAAAGATTCTGCCATTTGATCCGACTGGGTTCAATACAAAGATGATAAACCAGACATCAGACTCCAGATCAGTGTCCCCACATAGTTCAATATTTTAAAAACAGAAGCAAGTTCCCCTTTATTTAGAACAACCCAGTTAACAGAAAATAGATTTTGAACTGCTTTCCCCGCAAGGCTCCCTCTTTCAGGCCTCCCATTTCCTCAACGTGAGACAAAGATCCTCATTAAATGCTCTGCACTGAACCTCCTCTGTGCCCTTCTGCCTATCAGGATGTTTAAGCACTTCCTGGAAAGGCTGTTGAACTGTTTAATAGCCTTTTTTGTTATCAGTATAAAATTTTAATTACCTAAATGAGATGGACTAGGTAACTACTAGCTCACCAGTATTTTGCATACTTGGAGTGGATAGAATGCTCCAGGTCAGCCTACATTCCCCAGGCAGCTAACAGAGAGGAAAATACCTCTAAAAAGGTAAAGAAGGAGATCCAATTCTTCAAACATACTGCTAGAGTACTTGCTCAGGGTAGGCAATCATGTCCCCTCATGTTACATAGTTACTTCCTACCCTTAGAAGATACAGAAGCATTAAGAAACATTAGATGCCTCCATCCACTTGGGATGCTGCCTAAGCATAGGCTACTAATGGAGCAGCAGCCCCAGCAACCACTGCTCTGTCATAAACTAATGACTACAGCACAAGCCCAGAAAGTGAGAAACTTCTTTCAAGGCCCTACCCAACCTAGTAGGTAGTGAACCCACGTTCCACATCCCAGAAGAATGCCCTCAATATTTGTGTGTCTAAAAGCAGCCACAGGCTAGGGTAGAAGGGTAAGAACAAGACTAACAGATACAAGGTCTGGTTTTCCATTAAAAATATCATATGTCAGTAAGGAAGATAAAAGCTTTTCTAACTGTTTCCCTGGACAATCATTTCAAGAAGTCATAGTACACAATTATCAGGGGAGAAAAAGAGGTTAACTGCACTGGTCATTTCTTTCACAAAAACCTTCCTCCAGCATTACTGTATCTCTATTTTAAATGCAGAATGGACTTGACTTTACTAGAATTTATTTATGCCTTTTGCTTTCCTCATTTTCATCAGTAACATCTGTTCTAAGTCAATCTGCTTTAAGAGGAATAAGGTCTGAGTTCCTCATGACATTCTGACAGCAACTTCTACAGAGAGGCACAACTCAGTGTGCTTCAGCTCTGCCTCAAACTCAGGGATGGCCTCTAATCTCTTACAGTCTGTCCCTCAGAAATGTCCCTTTCACTATGGAGCTCTCCAATACTTGTCAGCAGTCTAAAAGGTGATCACAATGGAAGGAATAATTAGGAAAGGATCAGAAATAGAACAGGAAACATCATCAACCAAATTCCTACTAAATACCAACTAAATTCCATGAACTTCCTACAACTTCAGATAGGGACATAAAAAGGATATAGAACCACCAAAAAATAGTAACAAAGGCAAAACTAGAAGTACTTTGTTTGGAAACAGGATACATGTATCAGAGACCTTCAGCTTGGAAGAAAGATAAATGAAAGAGAAGTATCAGAAAGAGGTGTAAAACTAGCAATACTGTGAAAAGAGTGTGAAGAATCATTCTCCATCTTGAAACCACAAACAAAGAATAGTTCAAAGAAATAAGCAGTCAGGAGGCTTAAAACAAAAGAATGAACATTTTCATCCTCTGTGTAATTAAATTATGGAATAATTACTGCACAATATTACAAAGAGAGACTGAAGATATAAATGCATTCAAGAAGGGATTTGCACAAATTAATAGATGTGCATTAAATAAGATGATCCAAATGCAACCACCAGCAAAATGGTTGTCAAAATCTTGAAGGCTTTATGTAGTTTATTTCCTTCTTCCAGAGATGCCTGCAAGCTGCAGAGACAACTGATCCAACTAGATCCATCCTTTAAGCTATGGATTCTATTTTCCAAGTTTAAAAAAACACTTCATCATGTAGGAACCTTGGCCTGTACAGATGAAATAATATGTTATGTGTATGAAGTGGATATTTGTTTCTTACAATGTCTTTTTCAATTAATGTATTTTTTTCAGCTTCTACAATATCCTATGGAATACGCTTCAAATGCATACAGTGAACAGAGTTAAACCCAGCTGGGGGTCAGGCACAAGAGGGGTTCCCCAGGGCTCAGTTTCAGGGCCAGTCTTGTTTAATATAGAATCATAGAATTGTCAAGGTTGGAAGGGACCTTAAAGATCATCTAATTCCAACCCCTCCACCATGGGCAGGGACACTGGATGAGGGGATTGAGTACACCCCCAGTAAGTTTGCAGATGATGCTGTGGGAGTGTTGATCTGCTCAAGGGTAGGAACGCTCTGCAGAGGGATCTGGGCAGGCTGGAGCAATGGGCTGAGGTCAACTGTATGAGGTTTAACAAGGCCAAGTGCCAGGTCCTTCATTTTGGTCACAACAACCCCCTGCAGCACTACAGCCTTACAGAGGAGTGGCTGGAGAGCTGCCTGGTGGAAAAGGACCTGGGGGTGCTGGTGGACAGATAGCTGAAGATGAGCCAGCAGTGTGCCCAGGTGGCCAAGAGGGCCAATGGCATCCTGATCTGTATCAGAAATGGTGCGACCAGCAGGAGTATGGAGGTGATCGTGCCCCTGTACTCGGCACTCCTGAGACCACACCTTGAGCACTGTGTCCAGCTTTGTGTGTTGCAGTAGAGGAAGGAGAGTGAGGTGCTGAAGCAGGTGCAGAGAATGGCAATGAAGCTGGTGAGAGGTCTGGAAAATATGTCCTAGGAGGAGCAGCTGAGGGAACTAGGACTATTTAGTCCAGAGAAGAGAAGGCTGAGGAGAGATCTTATTGCTCTCTACAACTACCTGAAAGGAGGTTGTAGAGAGGTGGGTGTTGGTCTCTTCTCCCAAGTAACTAATGACAAGACAAGAGATAATGGCCTCAAGTTGCACCAGGGGAGGTTTAGAATGGATATTATGGAAAATTTCTTTACTGAAAGAGTGAAACAGGCTGCCCAGGGAAGTGGTGGAGTCACCACTCCTCGAGGTGTTAAAAAAAAAAAATGTAGATGTGAAATCAGGACATGGTCAAGTGGTCATGGTAGTGTTGGTTTCACAGTTGGACTTGATGATCTTAGAGATCTCTTTCAACCTTAATGATTCTATGACCTCTGCTAACACAGGTCTGAAAGTGAAACCAGCAGAAACTAACCCTACTCATTATCCTCAATGTTCTCCATGCAAACCTACCCCTCACCCCTAAAACAAAGCTTAAAAAAACAAAGGCAAAAGAACCTTTTGATATTTTTATAGGTTAGCTCACAATGAGCTTAAACACATTTTAACTCAAAGAAAGAAGTAGAATCACAGACCTGTGTATGGTAGGATGAAGATAACCTTTCTGGAGAACTGTATATTAGGCTGGATAAGCTAGATCTATGTATAACTCCATGGTCATATAGATATATCTGCTCACATTCAGAGGGGAAAGCTTTAAATTTTCCTAACCATGCTTAATTCCACATTTGCTTTAAGCCAATATATGGTTAAGTTTCCTTTCTCTAGCCCTCCACTCAACTACACATCCATAATGCCTTAAAAGTGCCAGCACAGGAGTTTACGAAGAGGAGGATTGGAGATGGGATATGGATAAACCACAGCCCATGGCTAATCTATACCACATCTCTCCTTCTGCAAATATATTTGTTTCCTGGTGTGTTTTACCACACAACTTTATAAATTGGCACAATGATCCAAAGGACAGGAACATGTAGCCAGGGGCAGAGGTAGGAGGTAGTCCCAATCCTCCTCCTTTCCCCTGAGAAACTCCTTTTGTCACCACTTTCCCTCTTCTCACTTTTGAAACTTATGTGGCCCCAATGTGAGACATTTCAGTAAGGAAACTGGCAGGAAAAAAAATTCTCTGACAGATAAAATGTGTATGTGTGTGTATGTACCTTTATTTCATCTGTTTTTTGAATCAGTTTACACAGGCTGGCACAGGCACAAGTGCAAGAAAGTGGAAGTAAACTGGGAAACGAGACAAGCAGGAAGCTCCCTTGGTCACAGTCTGATATTAAATCTATTCAGATGTGTCAAAACCCAAAACCATCATTCCATGAGCTACCAAAAGAACAGAAAAGACTGTTATCAGTTTAATGGAAAAGACTGTGTTCAGTTAAACCAAGTCAGTCCCCAGTAGTAAACAAACCAATGTTGTCCAACTGTCCTTTCTGGGAAGTTAAGAACTAACTGATCTGCTTGTTCAAAGGGATTTTGAAAAGATTAATTCAGTCATAACCTACTGAACACAAGATGTAAAGCAGTGTCCCAAATCTAAATAGTGTATAGCAAAATTACATTTTTATGTCATTTTATATTTAGGAGGAGTATTTAGGTAACTGTATGTTTAGGAGTATTACATTAATAGCAAAACTATCAATGTAATACTCCTAAAAGCATCTTTCAGTTAAGAACAAGGACATACAGTCTGAATATTTCCTCTATACAAGCAATTCTTAAAGCCTTCTCTATTTTTCTAATTGACAGAATGCTTATCTGACATCTTCAATGGGATTTTACTGCCCTGGACACAAAAAGTGCTATTTCCATGCATCTTTAAAGTTAGATAACATGTGGCTACACATTGGTAATGCTTGCAGAAAGATGACTAAGTTTTGATAGTGCTTAAGAACTTTTAAATTTTATTTTCAACTTAACTTTGCAGATGATCTAGCACACAGAAAGCAGGGAAGAAGGGAGAAATGTTTTATCTATTTATATTCTTCAACAGCAGTCTATAGCAATAACTCACCTCTTCAGCAAATGATAAATCTTCAGAAAAATGGAATAAAAGGCTATGAAAGATCTTTGTAAAAACTCCAGACATTAAAGTATTACTGAGGAAAGGGAATGGCTTAAGAATTGCGACTGACATTAAAATATAATTAGATCGTGGAAATTAATGATAAAATAGAAAGAAAAGCAATGAAAAATAAATTAAAACATCATTGTATAGATTGAAATATTTTTCTGTTGACTCTTCAAAGAGTTAACCACTTATGGATTATCATCTTTTTAAAAATTTGGGAGTCGTAGAAAATATAATTATCTTAACAGCAATGACTTTTTATTTTTTATATATATATATTCTATCTGGGAACTTGAATATAGTAGGATTACTAACTGTCAACCAAATAAATGAGAGGACCTTCAAAAACAGCTTCAAGTTCATATTTGACCATAAATCCCTTTGGTTTATTGAAGCCTCTGGAGTGTAACATGTACTATGCACAAATAGCTCCAAAGTTGAAGTTGCTTTAATATATTGAGTTACTCGGAAAACCTGTTACTCAGAAATTATTTTGTCTGAAGAAAAGTGTAACTAGGTAGGAATTAAGGCACCAATCTCCTCTAGAGTTTAATTTCCTCTCCTGTATAGCATGCTTACTACATTTTCTTCATTATCTGTATTGACTAGTACTTCATTAGTTAGTTTCCTAAGAAAATGGGTCAAGGATTGCACTCTCTACCATGCCTTTCCTTCCCTTCTTGAAAATTCTCCTAGTCCTTGCCACAAGTGTGAAGATCTCAAAAGAAAATTCTTACAAGGTTCATAAAATGTAGTACCTGGAGAGAGGAGATTTCAATTACAACTCTTCCCCAAAGCCCTGAGGAAGGGATGTGTGCATAAATCCATGAATTAACACCTATGTGAACCCATTTACTACCACCTATGTGAACCCTTAACCAGCCACCGCATGTTCCCCTCAGCCCAAAGGAGAAGAGGACTTTGAGGGAGCCTCATGTGTGGCACTGAAGGGAACGTGCACCAGGATGGGGGAGAAGCCACATGCAATAGGAAAGAGGAAAAGGAGGTGAAAGACGGTGGGAAAATGAGTGTTTAGCAACAGCTAGGAAAGGGCCCAGGGTTACATCACACAAGAAAAAGGAGCCCATGATTAGTGAAAAGAGGAGCTGCAAAAGGTGCAAACCTCAAACCACCTTGAAGCCAGGTTTCTACACTTCCAGTGCTCATCACAGAATGGTTTTAGTTGGAAGTAACCTCAAATGTCTTCTAGTTCCAACCCCCCTGACACAGAAGGGACACCTCCCACTAGAGCAGGTTCCTCAAGGACCCACATCCAACCTGGCCTTGAACACCTCCAGGGGATCTTCTCCCATATTTACAATATTGCAATATCAAATTTTTAACAGCTCTGGTAAGTCCAAAACCCTGTGTGATGTTTCTCAAACAATGCATGTGAAGGTGTTTTTTACAGGATATTTGTAGGTGAGCTCATCCAGCTTCCTCCACCAGCACAATTAAAAATGCATTTTAGCAAACAAAGTCCAAGCATAACACAGATCTCAATATCAAAAGATATTAAAGAACAACATAGAAAATCCAGCTGGCTTCTAACCCACAGCTACAAAATAAATAAATGCATCCTAGTTGTTCTGAGCTATAAGCAAAACAAATATTCAGAAATGCTAGCCATAATGAAAAGGAGAACAACAAAGCTACAAAGCTGAAATAATGGACAAAGCTATTAAAAAGGGATTCTGTCAGTCAGGTGAGTGAATGCTTTATATAACACAGGGAAATGCAAGTCTAGTTTTAAAATAAGTAGTCTGAAATTTTTCCAAAATCCTTTGATGAAAAGGCACTAGAGAAATTTATGAAGAATCCTTCAATAATTATATGCAACTTTATTTGATTTTCAAATATATACACATATTTTCTGTCAAACTATTTGTATGCAGAAATATTAAGTTATACTAAGTTGTTTGTGTTTTCATAAACAAGTTTACATATATTATAAACATACACACAAGAGCTGTGATGAAGATATTACAGGGGAAAATTACTTTCCTGTTCTTTGTTCAGTGTTTTTTTTTTTTATTTTCTTCCTTAAAATATCCAGACTAAACTTAATTGATGTTAATGCAGATAACTACACCCAAGTCCAGCATTTATCATACCTATGAAGAAGTGTGATGGTAGTTCTAAAGTTATGTAGCTGCCAGGTGCAGAGATTCTTTATCAAGATAATCAAATAATACTGAGTATTTTTCAGATAAATATCCTAAGCAGTTCGGTCTTAGACCAATGACTATTTTATACAGTGTCAGCATGGACAAAAATGAATTTGATTATACAATCAGTGATTCTGATTACCTGGAATAGCTTCATGGGCTGTCAAAACCACACTTATAATAGGATTTTTAGCTCCTGAAACCTGTTCAGTCTCCTTAGTCGACGGAGTTTTCTCTGTTTTCTGAACTCTGGGCCTCTTTGGAGTTTTTTCTCGCTCATCTTCCTTCCTGTCAAGGTCAACGTCAGAATCATTACCTAAAGAGCAAACATCAAAAAGAACATAACTATGCATAAAAGAAATGAAAGTAACACAGTCACTAACTCTACAAGAAAGAAATAGGAAAAAAAAAACCACTACTGTAGAAAGAAATACATGTTATCAAAATCAGACATGATGCATGAGTCCCTAAAGGGGAACTTTCTTCCTCTCTAATAAAACTGATACTTATACAAATAGAGAAAATAGACAAAATACAGGAAAAAAAAAAATAATGGACTCAAACATTTGTGTTTCTAAATTATCTTGACATTAGTGTGGATTTCTGTGACAATTCTACAAATACGTATAATTTCTCATGACTTCATTATTAATGAATGAATTCTTTTTCTCTTTTTCATGTGCAATTGTTTGATGACTTTAGGATTTTTTCTTCTAGCACTAGATTCATTATCCATCTTATGGACTTATTTATGGAAAGTCTTCAAATAGTCTCTCTGGATCAAGCTTTTTTTCCTCCCATGGCTCTAGTGAATCAATAGCCAGAAACATACTTTTCTTTTACAGAGTTGATTCAAAAATAATTAAGGTTCAAAACAGTTCTTTGGTTCAACTCAGCTCCTGACATGTAACTCTTCATTTTGAAAGGCCTATACTGTCAAATCATTCCCTAATTGTTGCTGTCCAGAATACCTTCAGCCTCTCAAACTGGGCAAATTTGGACCTGTGAAGTAGAAAGCAATACAATATTTTTGTATTGTAATATTTTGTATAGTTTTGTATTCAAAACACTGATCTGAAATAAGAATGAATAATCAGTAACTGGTTAAGTTGTTCCTTGAACCTATTTCTTCCCTAAAGCAAATGAAGAATTCTTTACTGAAATTCTAGAAAAAAACAATAAAAAATGCTTCTATATAAAGAATTAGCAGCATAGAGAATAAAAACAGAGTGTTGCAAGTTTATATCAACAAAATTTCTTTATACTAGATGAAGTGGTAGAAAATGCAGGCTAGAGAAAACAAATTAAGGCATTATGCAAACGTTCCAAAGGTAATGAGTAAGAAAAGGAAAAACTGATGGAAGGAAATTATAAATGAGCCCAGTGAACTATTTTTTTTCCTCCTGAATCTAAAGCAGCTGACACCATCTCCAGAATAAGTCATTCAATGTATGTTCATAATGTGCTGTAGCTGCTCTATTGAGGTAGGGAAACAATACACAAATAAAAACCAGTAACAGCAAAGCTGTAACGTGTCTAGAGTTGGCTTTGACACACAAATAGCAAAAGCAGCACAATGGTGATGCTACATGGAAACAGCTGTGTTTTAATTTCAGTAATATTTTGTTAATATTCAGCTGAGATTCAAACAAGTCTGTCTCCCATGGTCTTACCTTAATGGAATAAAGGGCTGAATAGTGGTGGCTCTTCCTTAAAAAAAAAAATAAAAAATGAAGGAGACAAGCACAAACTAAAGCAGCATAGTTAGGACTGACCATGTAACTACCACCTGGGAAACCTGCAAGCTCTTCACTAGACAAAACCAGAAGGAAACAAGGAATGTAGGAATTAGTTTAGACTTCTCAGGCATACTGAGGCAGGAATGTGTATACTGACAACTGTTAATGACTTGAGGGTCATTAGCATCAAGTTGTTAATGTTAATCTGTAACTGAAATTCACATTTCCAATACCTAGAATGAGCAACAACCACCTAGCAAACAAAAACTGAAAGACCGTTAGCAAGTCATCTTTCTGGGGAGTCACGTTAGAAAAGTTTTCGTCCCAGTTTGCAGTTTCTAAGATTATAGAAAATAATGCTCTGCCTTGAAAGCCCCTTGCTTTTCAGTGCCTGCCAATGATTTCTTCAATTTCCTTAGATAAATTCCTTGATATATGTGCATCTTCAACTACCTTCTTCCTCTGTAGATTTCTACGATTTTGGAAAATATTGCTGCTTTATAGGTGTAAAGGGTCTCATTATGTTCCCATTTAACTTCTTAATATAGTTGTAAATTATAAATTGATACTGAAACTACATAATTTTAACACTGACGTTTCTCCACAATACTTCAAAGGGATATTTGAATATAAAGAACTATCCCCTTCGGCCAGAAACTGCCTGGGTAGTGTTTTCTTTTGGTATGATGAATGGGGTGGGAGGAAACAAACACATTTTTTTCCACATTTCCCTCACGCAACAGCCTCTGTTAGTTTATTTTGAACAATAAAATAAATCATCACAAATTTCACAGCAGGACCAGGCCACCAATGAGAAGAAAATCTTCTCATAAAGAATCAGAACACATGAAGAATGGAAGCTGTTGATCAAACCGTGTTTTCCCTAATGCTACTTCACATACTGTTAAACAACAAATACAAAAATTAATTGGGTTAGCTGCTCTTCTCAGTGGACAGTAAGAGTTAGTGATAGTATTAGGGGGAAAAAAAAAAAAGTAATTAATATACCTGGGGGCAGTTTTTGCACGCATTTTTCTTTAGCTAAAAGAAATCCAGATCTACAGACTGAAAGGAATGGTGTGATGAGGATAATTTTCTCCATTTTGCTTGGGATCACACAATGAATTCCTAGCAGGCATATGAACAGAATCCAAGCACCCTACTCCTTAATCCTCCTATCTAACCATTAGAAAGTAAGAGTCAGTTTAATGAGGAAATGAAGTGGTTGAAAGCAAACAAAATCATTTTATTGCCTTTTCGTGTTAACCTAGAATTCTATTAACTTTTGAATATTGGAATTCTACTAAAAATATAGAAAAGGAGGACAAGAACCAGCCACAGACAAGTTTGTTAGTGATCCACACTAATGATAATTATTACCACAGTAATAATGTTGCTATTTAATATGCATAGAAACCTTGCATATGAAGCTAAGCACTAAATATGAAGATTATGACCATGTGAAAATATTTCCTTAAGAAATCCAAGGCTGGTAAAGGACTGAATCTTAAGTTCCATCTTCTCAGTATAAGCTGAGAATATTCAGCAACAAACTGGAGGGCTACATGCAGTATATGCACAGATGTCAGGAAGGTATTGAGTGCCACACAAATTCCATTAACAAAAAAAAGCCCACTCATACACTGGCCAAAACCAGGTGAGAAAATTCAACTGGTTTGCTGATCATACATCTTCAACTCATGTTGAATATTTATAAGAACATTCTCATTCACACGATACATGAAAAAAAAAAAAAGTACTTCTTCCTCTCAACAGTGGTCAAGCCAAGTTCTGATACTTAAAGTTTATTCACTAATCTGATGCATGTTGATGTCTGTAGCCTCAGTCTTCCCCTTTCTGAGAGGACAAACATCTTCCTGAAATGACTTGCTGATGAGGAGTTAGGGCTGCACACATTGCCAGGCTGCACACATTGCTAATATTTTTGCCACAAAAATAACTAACTTATAGTCCATGTGTATCCTGAAAAAGACTTAAAAATAACCCCAGACCAACACCCCTCATCAAATCACCAAATAATCAAAAATCTTAACTCTCAATAACAGCTGCTTTCTTCCTGAACTCTCTACACCAAAATCCCCTGAACTAGAAGGTGTGCTTTAGGAAATGATTGTGAGAGAGACAAAAGGATGTTTTAATGAAAAACAAGAGCTTCAGCTTTGACCACATGGCTCAAACTGCCTTTCCATAATATGGGATCATCTCATCTGTAATTTAGTTGTCTTCCTGGAAAAAATTACTTAAGTATTAGTATTGTGGATTAGAGCATTGAAATAAGTGTTTTGTCTTTCAGAACTAGGACAATTGACTTGTATAATACTATAATTCAAGAAAAATTATTAAGAAACACCCATAAGTCATTCTAAGACGATTTATGAGGAAATGGAGTATATACAACTCAGCATAGCTAGACAAAGTTTCTCCAAGCAATAAGGGTCTTTGCTTGCTCCTAAACAGATCATTTAGACCAACTGCCTCACTGTGCAGTTCCCTTGCTAGGCAGCCAGCACAGCACCTCCTCAGCTGGCACTTCTGTTCAACAGGTGAACAAACTGACTGCCCCATCTAGCGACAGGCATTTTAAATGCCTGCATGTGTGTCCAAGAAACACCACCACGTCTGTGACTTCTAACATGTTTAAGAAATGGTTGTGTCTGTGTTGACAAGTAAAGCTACTGGCTACTTCAAATGAATCCTTGCTTTCAGAGTCCTGTAGAACTAGTGTTCATCTGTCCCAAGTCATTAATTGAAGGTACTACTCTCTGCATTCGTAATTGGATGTACAACATTTTGCAGGCACAGCTACACATCCCTAATTGGCATGTTTTTAAAGTACTCTTCATTCAAATTACAATTTTTTACCCCCTAAAAGGTGCTGATATTTCACAGTAGCAAGAGAGTAGCTTGGAAAAAGGAAACTGGCCGTTCAAAATGAACATATGCAATTGCTTCTCCTGCAGAGACTGACATCCTACTCACAGAATGAAGTCATTTAAATTAGAATCCAGCTGATGGCAAAACCATTTTAAACTAAGCCCAAAAGTGCCATCTAAGAATTAGAGAGGCTCCTACTTCAGTAGGAAATAATGTTTTACTCAGAGAATCTGTCCACTGCTGCAGTCTGCCTTCCACCCAAATGCCATTCTCCAGCCATCAAATGTCCTCTCTTACACCTGCCAGAGATTCAGNTACCTGTTGCCTCTCTTTCAAAACATGAGTTTAGAGGCTGATCCAATCCAGCAACATCCAAAATCCACAAGCCCATCCCAGCAGCAGGGGCTGCAGCAGCTCCATTTTCTGGCTGGGAGCAGACAGACACGTGGCTGTTCAGGAAGAATCACAACCCTTCCAGTGCTGTCTTCAGACAGAAGGGACAGATGGCAGTGCCACCAGCCAGCTCCAAGTCAGCAGCCCAAACTGCCCATTTGGTTTGACCAAATAAAACCAGGAATAGGTGTACACACAGCTCTGCTTCAGTCACAGCAGCTTTCTTATTCAAAGTCCTCTATTAAAAAATCTACGGACTAAGCACAGATGGTTTTTAGTTCTGTGCAAAGTATTAACACACTTTCTTCTTGCTGTTTTAGTGCATGGGCCCACAAGTTGAAGGCAATCATTATGCATCAAAGCACTAAATGAGATGCACAGAGGATGTCAGTAACCAGCAAGGCTTGGTGACTCCTGGAAGAGTGGTAGAACTATCAGACATTCATCTCCAAGAGGTCAATGTGGATCACTAACCACAGAGACAAAGAACAGCAGAGGCCTGTTACACCCACAGAGTTTTCCTCTGAGCAAAACATGCTACAGTTTCAATACTGTTTTATAATGATTTATTCATAGTATTTTCAAATGTCCAATATGATAAGGATTTCAACACTTCCCTTGTGTATCTACAAAAGACAGCAAAATATTTTATTACTTGAAAACTTTTCAACTTCAGCTCAAAAAACATCTCTATCAATATCCCTCAATAAAGAATATCACACAGAATATCAATATATATCTTTTCAATATTTATGTTTGGCATATTTTAGCAATAGCTAAAACATTGGTGTGTTATTAACATTATTTTGGTCACAAATCTGAAATACAACATCATATGAGCTGCTACAACGAAAATTAACTCCACCCCAGTCTGACCTAATGCAAAGTGAAAACATACTTGATTATTAATCAGATCTTTATACAATACTAAGCTTTGCTAGAAATGAAAAACATGAGGAAGTAGTAAAAACATACTACCGAAAAACTCCAGAACCATTAGAAAAATTAATAAATGTTAATTTCAAGTTGGAAAGACATGGATAAAAAGGGGGAAAAAACCCAACCCATATGTATTAGGTAAGAGGTCAAAGACTAAAGTAGAAGAACTTGCAGTCAAAGCACCTTAGGTTTTTTAGCCACCTATTCTGAACTACTGTGTCTGAAATGTGAGAGAAGATATTTTAACTCTGGAAGGTTCAAAGACCCTCATTAAAATTCTCCACATGGCTCTATGAACTTCAGCAAGAGAGAAATCTCAGATTAGAAGTTTCAGTACTCCTTTTCTCATGTACACCAAAATAAGTGTGACTTCAAGAAGTTTGTGTCGGAAACACTTTACTCTAGAAAACGATGGTATCAACCACATCTGCTGAAGTAACTGAAATATCTGTTGAACATTATACACCACAAAAAAACCACACGCAAAATAAATACTTGGTGTGATATCCCCAGTAAATGTGCCGAGACAGCTACATCAGAACCTGGTCACCAGTATCAAGGAATAAGACTGAGCAGTATCAACATGGACAGTGGCATTGAGGGCACCCTCAGCAAGTTTGCCGATGACACCAAGCTGTGTGGTGTGGCTGACACACTGGAGGGAAGGGATGCCATCCAGAGGGACCTTGACAGGCTGGAGAGGTGGGCCCATGCCAACCTCANTGGGAGGTGTCCCTGCCCATGGCAGGGGGGTTGGAACTAGATGATCTTTAAGGTCCCTTCCAACCCTGACAATTCTATGATTCTATCTGTGTAGGATACCTTTAGATTCAACACCATCTGATGCAATGAAGCTACAGAAAGATCTCTCCATGATCAGCAACTGCTGACAGAACAACCTGCAATTAAACCAGATAAAGACACTCACAAGCTACATTTCTAAATTGCCATTATAGACCAAGTTGTAGTTAACACTGTCAGTGGAGCCTATGAACAATTCCCCTAACCCTGTGTCACTCCACAGACTCCCCTCAAGTACTGACTTGATCTTTGCTGAGTATAATTAAAGCCTAGAAAACCTAGTGCATGAACACATACATGCAGACAGGTGCTAATTTGGAACAGACTCCCATCCACAGTGACAATAAAGGCAAAGCAAAGCACATTAAAAAAAAAAATTACTGATAAAACAAAGGGCTCTAAGTTGACTCTTAAACACAGGAAAGATCTGCTTGTCTTTCTAAATAGTTCCCTAAAAACCTAAGTACAATACTCAGCAACAGTCAGAAAAATCAAAAATAATCTGAGGAATCATTAAGAAAAGAATACAACAACAACAAAAAGTAGTAAAGAATTCATGCCATGGTAAAAAGCAGGGATGCTCTTGTGTCTTGAACACCACTTGTAGTTCTGCTCCTCCATCTCAAAGCAGCTACAGTAGAGTTACTGAGAGGAATAAGACTGACCAGATGCATGAGCAATTTCCATATAGTCTGTTACTTATGACTCAGGATAAAAATAATCTAAAATATATGAAGATTCCTAAATTATTAACCTTATGCAAGAGGTTGTACAGAATTATCATTCCCCATCTCCCAGTTCTAGAGTAAGATGGCACCCAATGAAATGAGCAGCATTAGGTTTAGCAAACGAGCAGAAGCACCACTACTTCCCAGACTGTAATAATGCTCTTAAACTCATTAACACACAACACACTGAAAACTAGAAAACAAGACAGCTTCATAACCCACTTAGATAAATTAATGAGTTTTACAGCTTTCAGTTGCTAGTGATAAGGGTGAAACCTCCAGTTCAGGGACACCATCAACAACTGTAGCAACTAAATCTTGGTGCATTTGGGGATTTATTTTAATTTTAAAATTATGAGAAGGCCCTCATGAATTTACATGAGCAGATGAAAATACATTTATAATTTCATTATTTGCTTGCCTTTTCAATTTGAGACTTTTTGGTTCACATTTAGAAAGTTCACCCATCATCCTCAAAACTTTCTTCATAATGAAAATTGAGTCTGATAACAATTCAACTAGAAGAACTCAAATTTTAAAGAACATGTTTTGTGAGCTGGTAAAGCAACACAAGCATGACAAAAAAATCCCAGGCATAGACCATAGCACTCTTATCCAGGCCTCAAAGTTTTAAGCTACTCAAGTGTAATCACATTTTCCTAAAGGATAATAATACACATGCTACTTTCCTCTATGTATTCATAAATTGAAAAGTTGTCCCAAAGTAGTTCATACAGTAAAGCCAGGAGTGAAGAGGTTTCCTGTGATGGGAGAGTAGCCAGCAGATGGCTGGAGACTGAATATTCCAGACGTATTCCAAGAAAGAATTACCCCTTCAGGATAAAACCAGCCCCAAATATGTTCACAGTTTGCAGTCAAGGTAGGAAGTTTTGGGCTGGAGACATTCTAGGTGTACTAGTCACCAACAACTAAAGCCCTTGTTACTTGCTGCTCAAGAATGACTTACTTTGCTTGACTGGTCTGCTTTTGCCAGAGAATAAATAAAGAAAGAAATAAAATATTTCCTCTGCCCAAAATTGAGGCTGTTTTCTTTTTAAAGAAGGAAAAGGATGAGCAACTGACTTCAAAAAATCTGCCAGTATGGTTTGTAGCAAAACAGATCAAGCTAAGATTCTGGAGCAACAATGAGCTATCAGGTCAGGAATTGTTAATTCAAGTTTATAATAGAATCTGAGATTTTATTTTAAAAGGACATTAGGAAAGGCAATATTGCCAAAAGAACACAGGTGTTAACATCATACCCAGCACATACAAACAGCAAAGGGCACAGACACTTGTGATGTCAGAGGTGAGACAGTGAGAGCAAAGGTCACTATGTACAGCTGAAAAATCCTACCACTGATGAGAGTAAAAGAATAACTGTGTACTTTATCAAAGCAAGAGTTTCTGTGCACTGTCAACATATTCAAAGCCCATTTTAATTAGTCTTTGCCACAGAAGCTAAATTCTACACCTCACTGAAAGTAAAACAGTCACACTAGTTATGTATCATAATGACAGACTGGACACAAATACGGAACAGAAAACTGGAGGAAAATCAATGGCTAATTTTGTCTACAAGTAGAATCAAGAGGATAGCACACTAAGCAACCAGAAATAAAGCAAAAATCTAATTTTAATGAGAACACAAAGCTCAAAGTTAGGTAACCTGGACAACTGTATTACTTTGCATGCATTGACATTCACCTTTGAGCAAAGTTAGGTAGGTAGTTGGACCAGATGATTGTTGTAGGTCCTTTCCAACTATTCCATTCCTCACTGTTGTCTTTTTAAGCAGGCTTCCTAGAGAGGTGGTCATTGCCCAAGCCTGTTAGTGTTCAAGAGGCACTTAAACCATGCCCTTCACAACATGCTTTCGCTTTTGGTCAGCCCCAAAGTGGTCACACAGTTGGATTAAGTGATCACTGTAGGTCCCTTCCAACTGAAAATACTCTGTTCTGTTCTATTCTAAAACTCTGAGGAGGATGAATATATTCAAATCAATCTTAAAGCTAAATTGAAACAATGAACTCTCATACTCCAAGGACAGTCATTCACAAAGTTTTGTAAAATAGATGAGGTGAGTTTGGAATTATTTTTTGCACAGTAAAACAAGCCATCCAGAAAAGCAGTCTTTGAATATATCAGAAGAACAGGACAAAATTCAGGTTTCCCAACCACAGGACAGAAATACCTCCAAACGGTCATCTTTCCTCACCTGTGTATGATATTTACCTATGTTGCCTACACCACTTCTCACTGGAAAACTCTAACCTTCTTTGTGAGAAACAGAAGAGTTGCTTATGCAAAAGCAGCATTTCAGGGAGTTTAATTCAATCATTATTGCAATAAACATTCTGACCTTTTTGAAAAACGCTGAAGTACCTTGTCTGAGTTATCCATGGTTTTGCTTCAACATGCTTTCTGTGTTAAAAAACAGACAACTCCATTCCATTTAAAACTAACACTGGGGATTAGGAGTTGTTTCCCCCTCAGACCACAGGATGGAAACATTTTCACAACAGGTGATGTTTGTGGAGATTTTCTTACCTCCATCTCCTTCTTCCTCTCCTTCATTTAAAACAATAATGCAGATGTGTTTCCTCAGCTGACGCGTGTTGGAGAACTTCCGATTGCATTTCCTACATTCCAAGCTTCCTGGTGAGACTTCAGCCAGTTCTGGTCCTTCTTCTGTCCCAGGTGGAGTTTCTTCACTTGGAACAGGGTTATTTTCTGCCCCATCTTCATCCACAGAAAACTTCTTAGTAGACCCTTTTGGTCTGCCCCTTTTCCTCTTCGCTACAAGAAGCTCTAGAAAAGAAAGTTAAAGTTTAAAAAAAACCCTATAATTAAATTCTAATCAGATAATATCCATTTGATCTTTGATAAATAGGAACATTACATGAAGTTTGAGAGCCTTTATCCCTAAAGCTTAAAAAAAGGTTGGCTTCACACAAACTTATTTTTAAGGAGTGGTATTTGCTGGCATCTCTGTTAATTGCAAAGCAGTAACAGTGTTTAAAACAATGAAAAGAATCAATCTCCATCACTCTGTCTTGCTAATCTCAGAGGTTGCTTGCTTGTTTTTTTTACTTTATACTGGGCTTCTTGAGGAATTATCCAATTGCTATTGTATAGATTTTAGTTATTTACTTTGAATTTGCTCTTCTGCAAAAAAACCCTGTCAGTTCACAAACAGCAAAGCGTGGTAGCATTTAAATGATATTTTTGAGCCTGAGCAGACATCTGGTGAAGTATTGTGTTTACTCAGCATAGAAGGAAAACTTAGTGTGCATCAAAAAGAGCTTCCCTGTTGGCGTGTGGAGAAACAGGACAGAGCCAAGCTTCTTCAGGCCTTTAGAATTCATTTTATCTAACATTAGACACTTGAGCTCTCAAATGAGTTAATATTTGTCTTTTATATTGCAGAAAAAGATAAATTAGTCTTCAGAGTGCAGTTCAAATCGCATAAGGCTGGAATCATCTGTGGATCCCAGGGTGACTAAGATCCTAGTTTAAGAACCTTCAGTTCCGCGCAGTGAATTCCAGCTTTGGGAATTAAATGGTAGAAGAGCTCGATGTGGTCGTAACAAATGCAAAAAAACCCTGGAGTATAATGTGCATTAAGATGTGCTCAGTGAAACAGAACAGGTATGAAGCACCTGCTATACCATCACCTTTGTAATATCACAGGCAAAGGACAGGCACATAGAAAAATTTTGCCAAGAACTCTGTTTTTAATGCTCAGAAAATCACAATCAAACTTAAACCTCGTGCATGTTTCAGCCTATGGCAGTCAGAGCAAAGAAGCACCTCAAGGTTTTTTTACCCCCAAATGTTTCCAAATCTTGAGACTTGTGCAAAAATCAAAAATAAAATTATTTAAGCAACTGTTGAGGTTCCAAAGGCTTGAAAGTATTTTGAGATTATTCAAGATAAAAGAGATTGACAGTAATACACATAAATTGTGTCTCTTGTCAGAAACTTACATTTCTCCTGCTCCAGAATCTTTCACCAAAACCAGTGTATATCAAGAATAAAGATTAAGAGCTGTCTAAAGCTTTTTATCAGATATTCATCAAGCCAATAGCCTCCCTTCTGCCTGATAAATTGAGACTGACAATGTAAAACTCTGAAAAAATCATGAAAGGAGAATATAAAAAACCCAAACAAACCCAAAATAATTTTCAATTACATATGCCAAAGAGACCTTAATAAATTGGTTGACTCTGAGCATATGGAAAAATAAATGACCTCAAGAAACCTTAAGGGAAGATGATGCAAGAGAACAGGAGGTGGTGGCAACATCTTAATAAAAATCTGTCCAACATTTTCCTTATACCAGACAAACAAAAACCCACCTACAGAGACCACAGCTTTGAGTTAATGATGTGATTAACAGCAAGTGAAAAAGAAAGCATTCTGTCCTGCTACAGGAGTGATTGAGTACCTGTCTGATAAATATAATGTAATCAGAACACTAAAAGCCTCATTATGGAGAGAAAAAAAGCAACCCTTCCACAGAAGTTTCTGCAGCCCTCCATCAGCAGTGCTCGGAATTTGTGCTACTGCACTCCAGTGAAAGTACTTTTGTCAATTATAAGCCAAAAAGAGAGGGGTGATTTCAGCCCTCTCAGAATTTCTCTTTGCTGCCATTTCTGTTCTTTTGATACCCATCAATAGCAGCAATCAGTATTTGGTGCCTTGAGTTAAAAGAAATTAACATGCAATTAAAGCAAACAAGCATTTATCTTCATGTTGACCTGTAAAAAGGTCACAGTTGGCCATGTGTCAAACAACATGAGGAATACAGATGTGGATACTGCTCAGGTTAGTATAAAATAATTAAATCCCAGAATTTAATCTGAAGGGAGCCTACAAGAAAGCTGGGAAAAGTATTTTTACAAAGGCTTGTAGTAACAGGATGAGGGGTAATGGCTTTAAACTGGAGAAGCAGAGATTTAATTAGATGTAAGGAAGAAGTTTCTCCCTGTGAGGGGGGTGAGAACTGGCACAGGTTGCCCCGGGAGGCTGTAGATGCCCCAACACTGGATGTGTTCAAGACCAGGCTGGATGGGGCTTTGAGCAACCTGGTCTAGTAGAAGGTGTCCCTGCCCATGCCAGGGAGGTTGGAACTAGATGATCTTTCTTCCAACCCAAGCCATTCTTTGATTCCATGAATGTAACCACCATATTCTCTGTGTATGATATTCTCTTCAGCTTTTTACAAGGCAATCATCAGATTACTCAACAAAGAACTAAAGCAGAATCAGGTAAAAGAGGAATGCTGCTTCTTGACTGTCTTAATGTAAACTTACTGAAAAACAAAACAACACTTTCACATTAAGACAGAAATTCAATCAAAATCTTGTATGCATGGGGAAATGTGAAAACTGCTCCTTCAGAAGGTTGATGGTAGATCCTCTTCTCTAAAAAACCAAAATAATCTCAAGCTACTTTGAGTTAGCAATGACAGAATTGTTTTATGATGCACATGACCATAACTACCAGCTGTCTCTCTCTATCCTGCTTGCCACCAGCCAGTCACTCACACTGCATTGCACTAATCAGAGCTCAAAGCATCACCCAAACTAACAATACACAGCAACTGAGCAGTAGAACAACACACAGTAACTGAGTAGCAGTGCATTGTCATTCATTTATTAACACATAACCAAGTCAATCAGAAACACCATCATTTCTTTCTGAAAAAAATCCTCTTAACTGTTAAAAATAAAGCAGTAAATAAGCAGAAGTTTCAAATTAGTCATTAGAAGATTTTAAAAGTAAGATTCTGTTCCCCAAAAAACTTGTTTCTGGGGGTTTTACACCCATCACCGCCTCACTGAAACCAATCTTTACGTTGACAGGTACTGGATAAGCAATGGCAATATTCAGGGAAGCCATTCTGTGCTATGCTATGTAATTATGTGCTCAAAGACACTAAAAAGGTATTTCAAAAAGCAAATGATGAAATAAACTGTATGTCCACCTTTGTTCAAAAAAGGATGAAGCTGATGCATATGCCACAGTTTTAAGCGACCTTAACAAGTTAAAGAAAATTATGATACCCAGACTGTGACTTTCTTCAAGGTTTCATAACCAATAGAGCATGTATCCCATAATGCAGATATAGCCTAAAACAATGATCTATCAGGGAATAATAGTATGAATACATTAATCTAGGGCCATTGACGCTGCCCCTAAAATCATTACCAACCTAAGCAGAAGCAAAACAAAGCAGAAAGTTTTGACAAGCACTTTGAAGGAGACTGAAATCACAGTGAAAAGCTATGAAGGGAAGTCCTATGCAGAAGTGGAGTACGAGTGACTACAGTTACCCAGGAAACACTTGTCATTTCCTAAACAAAAACATCACACTCCAGCTCTGGACAGGATGAGACCTATGTGTAATTTGTACAACAACATCATCTGCCTGGTACCTTTGGTTCCACTTGATAAAAAATTTCTAACATCATCCTACCAAAATAGTTAGGAGAAATCGACTCTAAATAGATTGTGATTTAGCTATGGGAAAGCAGCATGACTAAATAAAATTGAGCAGAGAGCACTGCCAATAAAATAACATTAGAGTAATAAACACATATTACTTGCTGAGCATTTTACTTGTTCACAGTACTTATAAAATCATTAATTTATTACTCAGGCAGAACAAAGAGCTTCATTAACAACTCAGCACTCAGCCATCTATAGCAATTCTGGAGTCACTACAGTGTTTGCCGATACTTGGAAGAGAAACTCTGCTTTCAAAGGACAAAAAGATGTTCATCAATCAGACAGTAAGTACTGGGAGGAAGTTGTAATTTTTAGGCTGTCATTTATCAATCATGTCTCCTTTTAGTGGCAATAGTGAATTACTACAAAGAAGGGTCCACTGAAAAAAAATTGCGTATTACGTATTTTTAAGTTTTATCTGCTGCAGATTCTGTAACAGGAGGGAAAAAAAAAAAAATGATGCCTTGAAAGAATAATTCTCTAAATTCCTATATTCGACTGTGAAACACCCTATTTTTTTTAAACAGAACTCAGAAAATAATTGAATAGGACTTCAGAACAGGCTGCCCTCTTCTTCTGTGTGATGGGAAAGAAGAAATATTAAAGCATGACTCAAACATGAGTTGAGATCTCTGAAAGTAATTTACCTTGACATTCTCACTGACAGCAGATGGCAAAGAGCTGGGCTACAGTGTTAAAAAGGTGGCACCATATGATCATATCAGATGATGAAAAGCATTCACCAAGAACAATGAAAAAGGTAACTTATGAATATGCAACTCAACATATGAATGTTATGTTTTACATAATTAGATTTGCAAAGTGATTTTCTAAATGCTGCATGTGTCTAATTTCCTGTTGCTTCAAATCATAGTGGTAATTACACACCATTCCCATCAATGTACAATGCACACTTAACACATAATACAGAAAGTATTGACATAAATGCAAAAAGAATTTTACAGAAGAGCTTTTTTACTAAAAGGGTTAAGAATATGTCACAAAGCACCAGCCCCCCTGTGCTCAGAAATACAATTTAATGAAGAGATGAGGAAACAAAGACTTAAGAAAAGAAGATGCATTCTGTATGCCTCAGAAATTCCTTCCATAAAATGAAAATAAAATTAGAAATTTCATGTAGATCTGATATTTGCTCATCTTTTTCTGATGCGCTGTTAAATTTTAGGCATTGTATAAAAAAATAATCTGGTGCAATTGTTTCACATCAACCATCTCAGGAGATGGCAGTGATAGTTGAACACTATGACCATTATTAGAAATACCTTCTTATGTTCATGAAGTTAATGTAGCTACTGAACTACTGCTGGTAATAACATGCATATGTTAATGATAAAAAAAAAAATAATCTTTTAAGTATGATATTAGAGTGGGTTTTATTTGTAAGCACAGTTTTTAAAATCCAGAAATTACAATGATTAGAAAATCCCAGTAGTTGTGTTAAGGAAGATGTTTGCCAACAGTAAAATCCATTGCTCGGCAGGGGTCTAAAAGAAGATATAATTTTGAAGTCTGAATTACTTTCAACTCATTGCTAATATTACAAGGGATTGCAATCATAATCAGTTAAAAATGGAATGAGTGCAACTTCTTCCACTGCAGAGTAAAATTGTTCTGTATAACTAATCCAACCTTTGACTACCAGATTGCTTTATTTACCAGTGTCAATATCAAAGTACAGCTATAAATTATGAATCATGCTACTTCCTTTTTGGAATAGAACTATTATCTGAATCAAAACAGACAAGTTAGACAACTCAACAAGCACACCACCATTCCTAAACTTCAGGACACATCCTCATCCTTGGTGTCCTGGTTGCTTTCCGCTGCTATTACACAGCTCAAATTAAAGCTGTAGGAAGCAGACTTTGCTGTACTTGACATTTAAAATTAAGGGACCAATGTCATCATCCCCGTCACATGCTGAGTTTATCCACATCTGTCCTCTTATTTATTCTGCACTGAATGAAATTCAGATGGCAGTTGTACAGTGATCATTATAAAAACACGCTCTGTAAGTCGTTCTGTACACAATGCAGAATCATCAAAACACAGGTTTTATTAAACTATATGAATTTGCAAATGACATTCCTCTCAATTTATGACTGTACCTTCTCCATCTTTGTTTATGTTTGTGGGTACTGTTAGAGGCTGGAGCGGAATGATGATGTCCTCCACATTGGTCCCTTCTTCTGTATGCTTCTCGGAGACATGAGACAATAGTTCAGATTGATTTGGTGAAAATAAATTACAAAGCTTACACATGAAGATGGAATTGATCCCTGAAAAATAAGTTTAAAAACGAGGAGTTAGTATTTCCAAATTGAAGATGTTTGTTTATATTACCACTAGGTGTTGAGATTTTGGTTCAGCTACCACAGTAACTATCAGTTAGCTTAATATACTTAACGGACAGTAACGAGCTGAAGCAAAGAATATTACACTGTTAAATGAAAACATTTATAATAAATCCCAAAATGAATTCATTTAAGAAATGGTTAAACTGCTACCCCACTCAGGGCAAAGAATTTTTCCTGACTCAGATCTTAGCAATTTTCTAATGTGGCCCAGAAGGAAGGAGGATGGATTAAGACCTTCTTTCCCCTCCAGTCTCAATGCCACAGCTTCATATTTTTTCCAAACATATGGTAAAATTATACAAGATATTAAGTCATTGTCCAGGCTTGTTGTGTATCATGGTGATATAAATGTAAAACATTTTATCCTTGACAAAGCAGCTCTGAAATGCAGCTGCGCTCCAAATCCTAATTTATGTTCACGGACCTCACAGTTCTTTCTTATATGTACTGAACCTTTCCACCTCACCTAAGCAAGTCTGATTCTCTAATTACCTGTTTAAGTGCTGGAAACAAAAGAAGGAAGGAAGAATAAGACATCCTAAGAGATAAAAGGAAAAACGAAAAGCTGGACATGAGCCACCAATGCTCAATTGCAGCCCNTCCTTCACTGTAGTAACATCTGTTAGAAAATAAATATATTTTATAAAAACTGTGTAATTTGATGTGTCATTTTAGCCTTGATGCATTGCCATGAGCATGCGCTGAGGGTTAAAAATGTTACATGTGTGGTTTCAGGAGTCATTATCCTCAGATGTGGCTCTGCCACAAATGAAATACTGAGGAGGAAGACTGAACTATCTGCAGTGTTGTAGACCACAAAATTTGCATCATATGACATTCACAGCTATGCAATCCCATCGTCTTCTTTTCTCCTTCAGGCCATTCATTTCAGAGCTGTATAAACAAAGGGGGGTTTATCACAGTATTTGTTAAAAAAAAAAAAGATACCAGGCCTTATCTTGATCCATCTACATGGAGAAAAATGGGCAGGAATAGGAGTGGAAAAAAAGTTTTGCTCTCAAAACAAAACACATTGTATCAGCCTCAGAGGCAACATTAACATTCAAGATTAACAAAAACATCTAGTATTGCATACTCTTTGACATGCAAGTTCTATGAAAAATTCCTGTTAATTCAAAAAAACCCAAACACCTAACAAAAAACCGCAACAAACTAAAATCCTTCAAAGCAGCAGCAAATGAAGATTTTCCTTAAAATATTCCTTGGTCAATATTTTAAACAGAAACTTCACAGAACTTTTGAGACAATTTCCTGGGGTTTTTTTTATTCATTCACAGGTAGTAGAGGTGTGATGTGAAAGCAAAGCCACAGGAAAGCAAACAATAAAGAAGGGTTAACAAAGTTAACAATTCAGAAGAACTCACCTAAAAAGAAAAAATATCAAACTTTGGGCAGAGTTAGTTCAGAGGACTTTGTTGGTTTTCTAAAACTGCTGCCACTTATTTTAGTGGTTTGATTTTTCAGCAGTCCCTGCTCCCTTCAGTGTCCAGTAAAAGCTAACAACAACCACCAAGAACCAATTTTAACAGCACGCTTGTTCTTCAGCTACACGTATAAACTCCTGGACCAGAGATTGGTTCAGTTGCTCCTCTCTCTCTGTCTCCCTAAGGAAAATTAGGGATATACACTCACTGACATGAAACTCAAATAACCAATGCTATTTGAGGTACAAACCAAACTACACGTTAGCCAGATAAGTACAGAAATAAAGTGATATTTTGTGAACTTTGGGTTGAATCTGGGGGGGGGCAAAGAACAGGATAGCTGTACTTTGAGACCTGTTTTCAAAACAATCCCAGGCAGAGATCACTACCCCTATTCATTATTCCGGTCTCTTCATGACACATTAATTATATGGTTCACCACACTTCAGAAAAATCCATTTTTAAGGTGTTTCTGAATGTTAAGAACAGGAGAGTTGGCTCTCTTTTACAGTTATTTGCACTTAAAATTATAACAAAAGCATCCTCATCCTCAGAAATAATACAGATACCTCAAAACTAGAAGGTAGAGTATGATTTCATCTCCTTCAAAATATCTCTGAAAGATAACTCAAATACTGTTCCTGTTTTTTGAAATACACTATATTACACACACAAGCAGCTATTTAAAATGTGTAATACACTCAAGGCAGTCTTAGGAGCTCAGTAGGTTCCTTCTTAGCCATTCTGAAGTCTTGAGCACACACACTTTTATTTTGATTGCAGTGTGTTTATAATGGAAATGCTCCTTTGAATCACTTCTTTTGAACTAGTTCTGCTCTAGTTAGCATTTTGGGTTTTTTAAAGTGAATGAAGTCTCTTACTGACCTCGTGGATGAAAACTTTCTCTCCAACTGTAAATGTACATTTAAGATTCACACTACAAAACCTATGAGCGTTTACCTAAAGGTTTAAGTAACACTGAACGTTGCAATTCCATGATTTAGCTGACACTTTTGTTGAGATTGTCATTGCTTCTGCTTCCTGACCTGCACGTTGTTTTCCTTCGAAGTTCAGGCTCCCTACTTTGTGTCTCATCTTGTCCTCCAACAGCTGTAAACAATACTCACACACCTCTCCATTTCTCACCCCTCCCTGGAGGACCTGGAGATGGGCAGAAGAGCAGTAAGAATCCCCAAAAGTCTCTGTGGTTGTTTCAAGTGCCTGATTACACAAACTGTCCAACAGAAGTAAAGCTGGAACAAAAGCAGAAGTGAACAGACCAGGTGGCAGAGCACTGGTGAAGGTGCAGAAAGAGTCAGGAGAATGTGCAGAAGACACGTGCTTTGCTCAGAGCCCAGACGGAAATAAAACTGAGTAAAGAAAATATTTTAGGAAGAATGACTGGAAAAGGAGTTCAGATAGCAGACAATAAACTGCTATCTGACTGATCACAGCCTTAAACAACTGGATTAGGAGAGACCAACAATAATTGATTAACCAGTTGCTAATTAGGTGGTGTAGCAATAAAGCTATGAATTATAGTCAATTAAGCGTAAAAATCAAATAAGCAATAAGTTAATTAACTATGCAGGAAATCAATGATTAATTAGTGAATAGTTAATTATGAAGGAAATCAACAGAGCAATTAATTAGACAGCAATTAAATATGCAGAGAAAGAAAGGAACAGTAATCAAGTGTGCAGGTAAACAAACAACAGGAATTTCAGCCAAAACCGATTTGGAACATTCCATTCACGAAACAAGCTTTGTATTAATTTGTTATCTTCAGTTTGCCCACATAAGCTGTGCTAAGTGTATACTGAAATTAATAATACCAGTTATTTTCTTCTTAAATGGAAAAGTGGAAAATTAAGCTGCAAGTGAAGCCATTCTTTTATTATTCTTCCGGAGATTCCAGCATATTTAACTAGTCTTTTTTCTTTCTTTCTTTATACCGAGCACTTATATAACAAAAGGAGATGAACGAATGGATGACTCAAAACAAAGAGCAAGTTGCAGACTAGGAAGCAGGTTCCCTTATTCCCAATGCCCTTCACAAAGCGTAAAACAATACCTGTGCTGCTTCGCTTTAAAGCTGGAGTGGGGAGCAGAAAGAAGCACTTAGAATGGTTTGGGTTGGAAAGGACCTCAAAGATCATCTAGTTCCAACTCCCCTGCCATGGCAGGGACACCTCCCACTACATCAGGTTGCTTAAGGCCCTATCCAACCTGGTCTTGAACACCTCCAGGCATGGAAGATCCACAACCCTGTGCCAGCGTCTCACCACCCTCAGAGTGAAGAATTTCCTTCTAATTTCCAATCTAAATCTACCCACTTCCAGTTTGAACCTCTTACCCCTTGTCCTATCACTCCAGGCCTTTGTAAAAAGTATCCCCCCAGCCTTCTTGTAGGCCTCCTTAAGATACTGGAAGGCCAAATTAACAGAACTTAAGGGAATCATATATATGATAATAATATATTATCCTTTTGATCATTGTATGACAAACCTAGTCTGGAGTTAACTTTAATTGAAAAACATTCATTTTGAAAAAAGGTAGGAAAGGGGTTGGGTCTTGTTTCAAAGTAACTATTTGCATAAGAAACAGATCAAGGAAACAAAAGTGTATTTATATGCCATAAATCATTCTAATGTACCCAAAACTTTTCACCACTCCAACACAGGCAACAGTTTAAAACTTCTAATAGCCTTGAAGTTCTGCAAGTTCTGTTTCTGTTAAAAGAAATTAGAACTCTGTAGTTAAATACAAAAATAAGAATTCACCAGCTATCTACTGGCCTGTGAAATAAAGTTGATAGCACACATACTTACGCGTCTGGTCAACCTTCCTAAAACATACAGCAATAAAATTCAGAATATGAATAACTACTTATTTCCTTCTAAACTTGGGACAGAGCTGAACAAACTTTGCTGCCACTTCACCATCAAATCCTTAACAACAAGGACTTTTTGACATTAAAAATCTTACATGTTATTCTTGGACTAGGACTTTGTCTTGTTGGGGTTTTTTTTCCCCTTATTTTTGTTTCTTTTTTTTAATAACCATTAGGTATTTGTGATTGTATTACAATTAGTAATGCTAACGGTAAAAGTGAAAAAAGAATGAAGTATATCAAATCTAAAAGATTTCCTCCCATCTTCAGTGTATGTAATATAAACGTTAGTTTAGTAACTCTATCTCTCAGGTTGTAACAGTATTTGTTTTCAATTCTCTTTTTTCCTCTCACTTTTATCATGCATTTGGAGCTTTCCCCTTTCTGTCTCCTGCATCTCCTACCCTGTGCTCTCTACCAGGCTCTCTTCTCTCTGTTCCTCACTATGCACTTCCAAGCTTTCAACACAACTACTCATGTTAACTTGCACTTCTGTTTCCAAACTCCCTTTTTCTTGCAGCTACAAGAACTTTGCCCCTCTCTCTGTTGAGGTCTGCGTGGAATCCAACAGTACTCAGTCTTAGCTTAAAATCTTGAAGGGAAAGACATCTTCCAGGTTTCACATAAAGCTATTCACAGATCTAAAGGTACCAGTCTTCATTGGGCAGATTACACCATACAGCCAACAGGCATTGTGCCAGAAGATTCAGGTATTCTCAACTCAGATTAAGTAAGAAACCATATCTTTATTTCCAGAGTTAATACCCAGTTACACCACAGAGCAAACCACCAAGTCTCTTCTCCAGTAGTATTTTCCTGTGAAGACAATTTAAGCCATGGATTTGCTATTTTCTACTCCAGCAAAACAGCTAGAGGATCTCCACATACTTCACCACAGATGTGGTTCCTCACACACTTGATCCTAACTCCCTTTGCCTCTATCTTGCTCTCTACAAGCACATTCACATCAAGGCTTGCAAAGAAAGGCCTCATGCTGATGTCAGTTTCTTTACGAAACCTGTTAGAACTATTAGAAACACAAACACGTCTCCAGCTCAGAATCACCTCCTGTTCTCCTCCACAGCACTGGCTCCCTTCCCCAGTGTCTGGCTGCATTTCCAGTTAGCTGTGGGTCACTTACCTCCCCACTCCAGTGCACCAGCAGCTCAGCGAGAGCTGACAGGGGGTGGTGCTGCAGGGAGCACACAGCAGCCTGGACTCTCCGTCACTTCACCTGAGATGCAGGTCCACAGGACCACTTACTCTTCACTACTCAGGTTTTCCCACTCTGGAGTAAGTCATGCCATAGCACACAGCACTTGTTGCTACTTCAACTATTAGGTGACAAGTCTGGTTTGCTTTTTTAAGGTCCTCTGTGTGAAAGCCCTTAAAAACAACTGTATTGAAGTCCTTCTGTTGTGCATCCAAGGCTACAGCCAGGGAACAGAATGTAGTGAGCCAAGAACAAGATGAGAAACATCAATTTCTTCAGTAAGATTTTAGTCTTAGCATTTTTAAGGGTATGTGGAAGGTCAGAGTCTGCTTCATTAAGCCTCTCTGATCAAGAATATTATCAACGCAAAGGAGATCAATAAGTTAATTGGCAGACAAGTGATAAGTGACAATGCCAAGGACCTAAAGTCTCTGGTCACAAATTGGTGGGACACTGAGAAACAGCAGGCACAGCTTTGGAGAAGGCCACCTGGACTTTGTAACTGGTAAGAAAAGGGAAACCAGAAGAACATGAAGATTTGGAATACTTGAGGAACATCTATGTGACTATGTGTATGTGGCATCGCAAGGTTTTGGCAGCAGCGGGGAGGCTTCTGTGAGAAAACACCAAGAGCTACCCCATGTCAGATAGCAAGTTCCAGACAGCTCCAAAGCCGAGTCCATCAGTGACACTGGTAGTATCTCTGTGATAACATATTTAAGAAAGGGTAAAAATCATTGCACAGCAGACTGAAAAGAGGAGTCAGAAAAAATGTGAGTGAACAGCCCTGCAGATACCAAACCAAGGTCACGGAAATGAAGAGAAGTGCTCCAGGCACTGGAGCTTAGATTCCCCTGCAGTCTGTGGTAGAGACCATGGTGATGCAAATTGTCCCCCTGCAGCTCATGGAGGTTAATGGTGGAACAGATATCCACCTGCAGCCCATGGAGAGGCCCAGAACAGAGCAAGCAGATGAGTCCTGAAGGAAGTCACATGTGGACAGGAGCCCATACAGGAGCAGGCTCCTGGCAAGAGCCACAGCCCATGGAGGTCAGCCCATGCTGGAGCAGGTTTTCTTGCAGGACTTTTGGGTGACCCACGGCAGAGCAGTGTGTTCCTGAAGGACTGTACCCTGTGAAAAGACACATGCTGGAGCAGTTCTTGGGCTGTGGGAGGGATGCCAAGCTGAAGCCAGGAAAAAAACATGAGGAGGAAAAAGCAGCAGAGAAATCATGTTATGAGGTGACCACAACCCCCATTCATCATCCCCACCTCCAGCCACTGGGATGAGACCACTGCATGGCCCATGTAAGCTAATGGGTTGGACTGAGGTGACTGGAGTGACTAAGAGGCTCAGCACCAGCAGCTGGAGTGAGATCAAGGTTCACAGCCCACATGTCTGGTGCCAGCTGCTGGGCCAGGGGTGTCAAGTGTCTGCATCTTCTCCAAACCTGGTGTGTAGGTGTCATTAGGTGGACAGAGGGGCCACGGCAGTACCTGGGAGATCTGTCAATGTGTGTGTGCTTGTGAATCTAGTGAGTGCTGCGTGTGTGTTTTCAGTAGTGAACTTCAACCTCTCCCAGCTGCAGGAGGACTGTATTTTATGTGACTCCTATGTGTGGGTGCTGTTGAAGGCAGTGCCCCCCATGCTGGTGGCCCATGTGTGGTGGGATACATACTCAGCTTTGCCACTGGTTGAGCCTGGAGCGGGAAAGCAGCAACCATGTCCATCAGCCTGTGACAGGGACTCCCTCAGGACACTCCCCACAATGTTGTTTCTGATCTTTCCCCAACAAGCTTTACTTCCTCACAGCATGCTACTCTCAGACCTTCAAGCCCAAACCTGTAAAATGAGCTATGCTTGTGGACCAAGGGGAAAAGCAAATCATACAGTACCATCTAAATATCTCTGATATATCTCAGCGCTGAGATGTAACTGCTTAAAATCCAGCACTAATTTCAGAATATTCCTAAAACAATTACTTACTCTCATGAAAACTCCCAATATCTAACACCTTAATAATGTCTACAACTAGCTGACAGAAATGGGACAGTGCAATCAGAAACAGACCATAGTTTCATCCACCAGCAAAGCAGAGCACTGCCCTGCTGTCCACCCCACTCTAAAATGAGTTTGTTACTTCAGTACCCAGCTTTCTCATTGTCTTGCCAGTGCTCTCCACCTTCACTATGCTATCTAAAAATCTGAAGTTACTAGATCACAGCTCTATTACCTACAAGCTGCCTTTATTCAATGGAATTAAATATTCGATTGTAATAGCAAACATGACAGTAATATGCTAATGTGAGAATTTCTGGGAAAATACAAGGGTTTCTGTTCAAATTTCAAGTGCAATACAAAACAAGCACAATCCTTCCAATGAAACTATTGTTTTTATTAAAAAACTCTTTATACATAAATGCTGAGCATGAAAGTTTTTCAGGTGTCTAAGAACAACAAACTTTTCCTCAACAGCTTCTTTAGGTAGAAGTATTGACATTGTGAGGTAAAAGTTAATATGAAAACAACACGTAAAAAGCCAATAATTTGTGTTTAACACAAGCAACTTTATAACTCAGTAAAAAATTGCACTGAACTGAACATAAAAGAATTGGTACATACAATACAGTGAATTATGGTACCCTATACTTATGTCAAATACATTAAAAATATTTTACCTAAACATCAGATCTTATTCCCCTGTGTATGGTAGAGATTTTTTTCATTTTTGATGCTATTTCAAATATACAGAATTTTCAAAAGCACATTATAATGTATTTCTAACTTTTATGGCTTCACTGAAGGGCCACTTTTTGGGGGTTTTGTTTGTTTGGGTTTTTTACTTAAAATCTACTTTAATCTGTTTTAAAAAGAAATCAAAATATGTTTTAAAATACTGTGAAATGCATGAGTATGTGGTTTTAATACCTTCAAGTAATCAGTACAATTTCATAAATTCAGTAAAATTTAAGTAACTATCAGCTGCATTCTTCTATATTAAAAAACATTAAATTAATATAAGTTTTGATCACATACAGTTTAGCCTTAGAAGGCTAGATTTAGTCACAGATTTATTCTTTAACCCTCTTCCTCAGCCTTATTACTCTTTAGTTATTTTAATAAAGACACTGGTATAAACTAATTTTAATTTCTCTTCATTTGACAGAGAAAAAAAAATTAAATCCATACTTGTTTCCTGCTATTTTCTCATTTTGATTAATCCAAAAAAGATTAAGATGCAGGATTACAGCATACCTCCAAATGAAAAGCATTATCCCCAGTAAGCATTAAGGAAAGAGGTATCTAAAACTTGCCACTATTTGCTAGCATTAAACAGCAGCATCACAAGAGTCCCATCTTCAAAACTAACAAATTAACAGTCCTAAAAGCAGCAGGAGAGAGAAAACAGAAAGCTGTTTTAGGGCTTCTGTCATCTGAATTTCAACTATTCTGAACAGTAAGCAACTACCAAATTACACGGAAGTTTGTGAATGTTTCAGATTTAGAAATGAACTGTATTTAAAAATCTATACAATACAAATATAGTAGTACAGAGTAAACAAAAGCAGAAAAAAGTGCTAGTTAAGGTGCTTGAGACACAACTGCATGACGGGGCTGTTGTGAGCAGAACTCAACTGAGAGTTTCATAGGTATCTATGGAAACATTGCAAGTTGACAAAATACAGAGGAGCATCAGGTTTCATCCAAACCCAAATTTAATAGATTAGAAACATGCTTTTAAATTAAAGGCTGAAGGGTAGGTGACAAGTGCAAGAGACAAGGTTGAAAGTGGTTTGCCTTGCAGTGGTAAAGTCATGAAGACTGCTCTCAAATAAAGAATGATGCAGGAGTTAGTAAAATGTTAACAGGAAGCAACAAAGAACAGTTGAAACAAATTCTTTGGTTTATTTTCCATTTCTTTGAAGTTCCTTCTGAAAAGACAAATCTATATACTACTACAGTAATGCAAGAAGCCTAGTAAGGTGTCAAAATCAGGATGCCAAGCTGTGGGCAAGGATCATTGACAGACATGCATTCAAACAAATTTCTGTGGTACTTTACCACATCAAAATATTGAGGACAGAAAGCAGGCTGCGTTGTTTGTGAAGCAATGCCATCTGCTAGAAGCAGCTTAAGGTCAAATCTGATTAACAGGCTATTTTAACAAGGACCAGAATCCTTGAGGAATGAAATACTGGCATGGTACAGAAAAGCAGTGTCAGGCCTACATGAGCCACACCAGTAAGAGTGACTGAGCCACACCGGAGTGAATAAAAGAGGTTACAAAGACAGAAACAACAACATTGTTGGCTTCAATTACTCTTCTATAGATCGTTTAAGCATCAGGTCAGGACAGGATGCCAAGACTAAATGTTTAGACACCATTAGTGACAGCTTCACCTAGCAAGTAGCCAGGGAAACCACATGAGGAGAAACAGTTCTTGACTTTATCAGAAGTAAATAACAGGATCCCTTTTAAAAGGGCTCTACTTGAGAGTCACTCTGTAACCATGATTAAAGAAGTACTCCAAAAGCCTTTAAAAGAGTGATAAAGAGCCAAATGTTTGTGTTTAACCTCAACATTGTGAGCTATATAAAGATGAAAAGCATCTTCAACAAAACAAAAACAAACAACAAAAAATGACTAAAAAGGTTCTAAGAATAGTTAAATCCTTAAAAGCAGCATGAAGGCGATTTAAAAGCATTGTATTTGATGCTAATCATCAAAGATGATTTTAGAGAGGAGAAGGAAAAAAATAAATCTAGCAGAGCTAAACAGCAGTGAAAGGAAGCTTTAATAGAAAAAAGCTTTAATTTTTTGTAAAGTTTCGACAAATGAGGAAAACAAAAGAGTCTAAATTGTGTCAAATTAAAAACATGGTAAGAGAGGTCAATAAGGGCAATTTCATCAACTTGAAAAATAAAAAACAGGATGCAGCAATTTTTTAAAAACACCTCAAGAGGAACAGGCCTGCCTGAGAGCCTGTGCAGTTAAAAGTAATCTGGATATGAAAAGAGCCTTCGAAGAAGGTGAGCCCATAGCAGAACAAGCTTTTCAATCTGCTGCAGCTCTGGAAGGGTTTGGAGAGGGTTTCTATGAAAGATCTCTCAATTACGGCAAACATGTCAAAGACAGCCTCAAATCAAAGCTAAGAGCCTCAGTAGTCAAAACCAAAGCCTCACAGTTACAGGACTCTGTAATAACACTACTACAGACCTATAAAAACTAGAAAAGAAATTAGAGCTGCAGAAATCTATACTGAGCTTGCATCTTTGGATATTGTTCCTCAAACTGGAAAAACTAAAAAAAACATATCATAATCTTAATAATAATCCTTAGAAAGTCATAATAAGGATGTAAGGACACATAAGGACAATCAACAACACAGCAGCTGCATACAAGAGGCAGTTAAATAAATTAGAATTTTTTGGCCTGGAAAGGATGGAACTGAGAAGTGCGAAAAAGGCAAAGCATGAAATGAAGAACTATGAAATCACATGTGTCACAGAGAAGACCAGCAAATGATCCCTCTGAAACTACTGTCTGCTCTTATAGCTGATGTCTCCCTGCTGCTGCACTGGGAGAAGCAGAGAACACGAAAGGAGGCAGATCTTCATGGAACATAAGATGAGTACAGGTCTACTTGGTGCTAAAAATTCTTGGAAGGACTGCCCATTAAGGACTAGTAAGTGGAAAGACAGTGGTCAGGGCACAGCAAGGCCATAAGAAAGCCTAAGAGAGTATTCTGGACAAATATAGTTGCATGCTTGCCCTGTTCTTACACTCCCCTATTTAGGCGTCCATCATGAATAACTGTTAAGAGACGTGAAGCATGAGGCATGCCACAAAATGAAGAAAAACCCTAAGTATGAATTATCTAAATTAAGTCATAATGAGAACACTACACAAAGCAGACTTTATGTAGCTCAGTTACTATCGCACTCAAATTCTATAATATTTCACCAACATAGAACCATAGAATGTTTTAGGCTGGAAGGGACCTCTAGAGGTCATCTTGTCCAGCTTCCAACATAACACAGTACCTCTGAAAATCTCCAAATATCTGATACAAAGACATCATTATCTTCAATAAAAACGTAGAGAAACAGACTAGTAATGGGCTAGAGTTCCACCTTTTGGTAGATAAATTTTAGATGGTTAACTTTAGTTACTAGAAGACTAAATAACCAGGTTACATTAACTAGCTTCAAACTTGTCTAAAAAATTACCAGAAACCAGAATGTGCCTCAGGCCACATCAAGAAACAGCCACCCCAACAGGAACAGAATACAAGGCTCTTATCTCTTTGTCTGAAGTATGTCCTCACACTCTCACCATAACCAAACATATTGTATTTAACTACTCCATTACTAGATTTGTCAAAAGAAACATGAGTTTAAAACTACTTAACCAATGCAGGCAAACAAAAGCAAACTTTTTTTAAATTTTACACACACCAGCTTTAAAAATGCTCCTGGAAAAAGTTACATAAAGTTCTTCAAAAGAAGACAACTACCTACACACATTTATGTTGGCTAGAATATACAAAATTCAGAATGGGAATTAAAAAAGATGTTCGAATAACTAGCAAATGAAATGATTTGCAGCATTCTAGAATAACTAGTTTACCAAACATATAAACAAAGTAGCTTTTCCATCGCTTAAAAAAAAAAAAAAGCTGTGATATTTCGCATAGTAAGACGGTTTTATAACGTTCTAAGATCGCCCTCATGTGGCTAAATGCAACATTGCTGAAGTTGCCACTGAAATTATCGTACAATATCACACCTTAAGGCACATTACTAGATATCGAAAACACTCAGAACGTCTCAAAGAATAAGCACGAACTACGTGATCAACCACCGACTCGAGGATGCCCTGGCTGAAATGCTCCGAACCTGATGTCTGGAAGCACACATGACAGAAACGCACCCGAAGTCAGGTACAGCTCTGCAGGAGCAGTATCAAACATACTGGACACTCGGGACAGTTCAACCACACTGAGAACACCTTTTATTAAGAGAAATGTGCTTGAATAATCATGGATTTATTAGCAGCAATAGTAGCACTAAGAGAATTTCTCATCTAAAGCAGTTCTGGAATGCTCTTACAATAGCACTCAACACAGCACCTGTTAGATATTCTGCTATTCAGATACAAGTTACTCCCCTGATAGTGCTATTCTCTTCAGCACAAAATTCTTTTTGAGTTGTAAACTAATTGTCTGTAAATACTTTACAAGACAGCTAGAAATAACTTAGAATTCTGAAAGTTAAAATGTCATCTCAGGTTAAGGTTGAGTGTACAAGGAAATTAACTTGTGTTAAATTATTGCAACAACACTTCACAAACTTGTACTACAACCAACACACTGGGATTGCGAAATGCAGGAAGCACGTACACAAATATCATTGTGGCCATCACGTCTGTGTAATTTTACTTACACAGGTCATCCCCGTGAAAGTCAGGCCAATACAGGGCACATGAAGGACTGAGAAGACAAGCAGTGGAAATATCTATGTTATCTGTCTTGTGCAGCTGAACTTTTACGCTCTTGAGCTAATGCTATTTGCACAAGCTGTCAGAGGAAAGCACGAGTGTTTTAAGTCCAGAAGCGCATGAGTTGGACACAACCAGCAGGCAGCCCGGCACCTGCGCTCTCCCAGGTGCTCCCCACACGCTCCTCACCAGGAGCAACCCAACAGGCGGCCGGGAGGTCTCGGGGCTCCGAGCCCGGCCTTCCTGCGCCCTCCCCGGCGTCCCCCGACCGCGGAGGGCCCTGCACGACTCATGGGCCACCACCGCTCCCTCCATGAGGAAACCGCGCTGGGGCGGCCCGAGCGCCTCCCCGCACGCACACGGCAGCCCGGGCCCTCCCTCGCCCACCGTGGGACGCCGACGGGGCTAGGCCCCGGTAAGGCGGCTCCACACAACCCCCCAGTGCGCCGGACAGCCGCTGCTGCCCCCGCCCAAGGCCCCTTCGCCGCCAGCAGACGAGGGGCGATGACGGCTGGGCTGGGGGTAACTACCGCCGGCCTGCCGGTGAGGGAACTACTTCCTTCGCGGAGGGAGCCAAAAGGCATCCCGCCGGAACTACTTTCTTCCGCTGTAAGGAGATCCATGCGCGCTCCCCCGTCCGCCCCAGCCCGCCGCTTGCGGCCGGTCCCGCGCCGCCCCGCTCACCTGCAGCCGCAGCCTCCATGACCGCGGCGGGGAAGGGGCGGAGAGGGGGCAGCGGGAGAGCCGAGCGGCGCGGCCTGGTTTAAAAAGGGGAGAGGGGCGGGGAAAGGAGAAAAAAAACAACAACAAAAAATCACTTCCGCGCCAGCGGACCGGGCTCACGCGAGCCGCGCCGAGCCCCGCGGGCCTTCCCCTTTAATCTAGAAAATATTATTTTAACGGGAGGGGCGACGGGGGCGAGGCCGCCCGGGCAGCGCGTTATGGCGAATCTGCCGCGTCCGACACGGCGGCTTCTTCCCCCTCGGCGACGTCGCACAGAAAGCGCGAGGGCAGGGGCGGGGCTGGGGGGGAAGGGCGGGGCGCGAGGGCAGGGAGGCAGCGCGCGCACCGTCCAAGGGCTGCGGCTCAGCCGCTGAGGCGGCGCGTGCGCAATGGTACCGCTGCCTTCTCCTCCCCTCAGCCTTCACCGCCTCCGGCTCCCGGTCCTGGTGTCGGGTCACCGCAGCCTTCCGGCTGAGCCACCGCCGCCTCCCGCGGGTCGCTGAGGGTTGAGAGCCAGCGGGATGGAGCTTGCGTGCATGGAGACGAGGGGAAGGCTCTTCCGGTGACCGCCCCAGCCGCGGTAGAGCTGCTGGGTAAAGTGTCTGTGCCTCTCTTTACGGCACGGGTCCGGGGCAGCCTTACAGAGTCATAGAATCATTTAGGTTGGAAAAGACCTCTAGGATCATCAAGTCCAAGCTTCGTCCCAACACCTCCCTGACCTCTAGAGCATGTCCCGAAGCGCCACATCTGCACCTTTTTTGAACCCCTCCAGGGATGGTGACCCCACCAGCCTGTTCCAGTGCCTGACCACTGTTTCAGTAGAGAACTTCCTAATATCCAATCTAAACCTCCCCTTGCGCAACTTGAGGCCATTACCTCTTGTCCTGTCATTAGTTACTAGGAGAAGAGACCAACACCAGCCTCACTACAACTTTCAGGTACTTGTAGAGAGCAATGAGGTCTCCCCTCAGCCTCCACCAAGCTAAACAATCCCAGTTTCCTCAGGCACTCCTCATACAACATGTTCTCCAGACTTCTCACCAGCTTCGTTGCCCTTCTCTGCACCTGCTCCAGCACCTCAATGTCCTAATGCTGATGACGGGACTTGCACAGTTCCTACTGACCCAGCTCTTGGATACCAAAGCCACTTTAATTTACCACCAGTACTTATGGACTCAGGTTTTAATGAACCTGGTACATCTGCGTATTTAATACAAGATAATCAGACAAGTTCAGAGAGAAGTACAATTTCCACCATATTAAGTCAGTAAACAAACATTTGTGATGTAGTTCAGAGTGTTATTTAGCATTATGCCTCAGAAGGTGTTTATCTGAGCACACTTGAGAAGTTTTACATTTGCCTCAGCGAACCATGTATCAGCATGTATCAAGAGTCTAGTGAATCACTCTAATTATTTGATTCAGCTCCTAAGTTATGAATACAGGTATTATTTCTTTACGATTTTTTTTTTTAATAGGAGCTTGAAGACCAGTACTTCAATGGCAGCACAACTGGTGCCACTGGAATACTCATAAACACTCACCCCTGCTTTTCTGTTTTGTTCTTTTCCTGTTTTGTTTCTCCACTAACTAATGAATACCAGTTTTATCACATTCACTCTCTAATCATCATAAATGTTGTATGCATTCAATATTAATGAAGTTAGTGCTAAATTTCATGATGTCTGTTACTGTAGTTAATTTCAGTACAAATGAGTGTGTAGGAATCTCATTATCCTTCCTAAACATGAATAGTATTATATATTTTTTTGTCATACTGCAGATGTACTTAATTAAATGTAAAGAGTAAAAACAAGAATTCATTTCAGTATTAATTACAGTAATAAACCTAAATAATTTCCTATAAGAGAAATAATGCAGATGTATTAATTGAGAAATAGCTTATAAAAATGTTTTTTAAACATCTGTGTTTGTATCTTTTCATGACAAGTAAAATTAAGGCCACAAAACTTGTATAATTCTTAGTTCGACAAAACAGTTTTTAACCTAGAAAACATCAATATGATGACTCACATCATAATTTAAACCTGATTCACCACAGCTCTGGGATTGACCCATGTTGGCATTTTTCCTCTTTTTTTTCTTTTCTTTTTTTTGTCCACCTAGCCTTCTCTGCTTGGTGGTGAAATAATTAGGATCTTTATCCTAACAGTTCTACCCCATACTTTATTTGTGGAACAGTCTTTTGGGCCTGGGCAGAAAAGCCCACCCATAAAGACTCACTGAAGGAAATGCCCTTGGATCAGATATAAGAGCAGACAGAGAACAAACTACAGCCCTGTAGCCAAAAGGAGGGTGGGTGCCTGTTATTTAACTCACCAGGACCTATGGGGAGCAGCAGTCCAGGATCTGGCAGGAGTGGAAGCATGGAGATTTCTAACAGAAACATTTAAACCAGTACAAATGAAAACAGAAGCAGCTGAAGAAGGGAATGTGCTCAGCAGCTCATTGACACCATGGTGATACAAAACTGGTAAGAGTAGCTGGCACAGCAGCAGGCTGTGCTGTCATTCAGCAAGACCTGGCCACACTGGAGATTTGAGCAGAGGGGAACCTGATGAAGTTCAACAAGGGCAAGTGTAGAGTCTTGCACCTGGGGAGGAATAACCCCATGCACCAGTACAGGTTAGGGATTGACCTGCTGGAAAGCAGCTGTGGAGAGGGACCTGGCAGTCCTGGTGGACAACAGGTTTACCATGAGCCAGCAGTGTGCTCTTGTGGCCAAGAAGGCCAAAGGTATCCTCTGGTGCATTAAGGAGAGTGTGACCAGCAGGTCGAGGGAGGTTCTCCTTATTTACTCTGCTCTAGTGAGGCCATATCTGGAGTTTTGTACTAGTTCTGGGCTCCCCGTTTCAGGAGAGACAGGGAACTGCTGGATAGAGTCCAGGGCTACAAATATGATTTGGGGATGGAAGCATCTCTCTGACAAAGAAAGGCTGAGAGACCTGAGGCTGTTTAACCTGGAGAAGAGAAGACAGAGGGAATCTTATTCACATTTATAAATATCTGAAGGGCACAAGCCAAGAGGGTGAGGCCAGGCTCTTTTCACTGGTGCTCAGTGAAAGGACAAGGGGCAACAGACAAACTGGAACACAGGAAGTTCCACCTAAACATAAGGAGAAACTTCTTTACTTTGAGGGTGAGAGAGCTCTGGAACAGGCTGCCCAGAGAGGTTGTGGAGTCTCCTTCTCTGGAGGCTTTCAAAACCCATCCAGATGCAATCCTGTGCAACCAGATCTAGGTGAATCTGCTTTAGCAGTGGGGTTGAACCAGATGATCTCCGGAGGTACCTTCCAACCCCTACCATTCTGTCATTGTGTAATGGTGGCAAGTCTACACATAGCTCCTCAAAACAACCAGATCAGGAAAGTAGAGGGCAGATAGCATGCAGAGAAGATCCAAGACAGTAAGTCAGCAATGTTGCCACTGACTCATGGGGTGGGGCAAGATGAGCACTCAAAAGATTAAAATTGCTGGCAGCTCCTAAAATGCACAAGAGACACATCCAGACACCAAGCTTCCCAGTGGTGGAACAACAAGGAGACACAACGATGGGAACTCAGTGGCCTGTGTCCCTTGTCCTCCCTGTCACCACAAGTAATTCTGGCTGGAGTACCTGAACAAACATGCTTGGTGCTTATGTGCATGACAGGGTGAGTGTGAGGAAGGGAAATCATTTGTGTGTAAAACAAAGTCACCTCTCCTGGCTGGGGCCCCGTTCTGTAACACTGCTCGCAGCTTTAACCAGTCTTCTACTGAGTGTTGCTACATTAGATGCTAGAGGTGCAGAAGTAGGTGCTTGGCCAGAGGCAGACTGAGTCTTGGGCCCCAGCAGAAAGACTCTGAGCAGCTGTACCCTAGCAACGTTCACCCCACCAATACTCCTCTTGCTCAGAATGACTTGCATGAGACAGCTCATCGGAAGCATGTTCTTTACCACTCCTGTCAGGGACCCAAATAGAAGGCAGAAGGGAAGGAAGACCAGACCTTCCCAGAGACTGTGGTCAAACTCCTCTGCTAAATTACTTTGCCTCTGCTGACCAGAACAACAGAGGAACATTATAGCAGGGTCATGCATGGATATTCTGACCTGATGAGAAGCAGTATTTAGGAGTCTGCCTCTGGCTTGCTCTCTTCATCTTCAGGATTCCTAGTGCCCCTTTTTTCTCCTCTTCCCATCTCTGCTCACTACTGCACCAACCATCTTCTGGAGAATGTTTTCTACTAGGAACAATAAAGACGAAAGCACATCCATGCTCAGGCACTCACCACCCATGAAAGGAAGGGACTGTACTCTTTTTAGGACATAAGCAATATTCATTCTCACCTTGGCACTGAAAGAACATTCTCTGGTCCTTGAGTCACTGAGCCTCACTGCAGCAAGTAGGGTGGGTTCTCCTGACAAGAAAAGTCCTTGTCCCGAATCTTTCACATAGTTAGAACCACTGGTTGGGCATCAGTATGGACTTTTTACATACAGCTATTGCATCCAGTTCTGTTCTGCAAAGTCAAAAGCCTGTGTAAAAGCCCGCGTTAATAAATGCTTTTTTTTTACCAAAGTTGAAAAATCAGAGCTGGAATCTCTGAGCTTTGGTGTCTGGCCTAGTCAAAATGTTCTGGGGGCTTTATTTTGGAGGTCAGAAGAGAAGGAGAAAAGCTATCACTGCTGGGGTGCCTGGCCAGGTCACTGAGCCACGTGAAAGCAAAGCCTTTACAACTCTGAATCACAATTTCCATGGCTTCAGCAAACACACACTGAAGTTCTTCCAGAAATTCCACCACGTGACATCATATTAAAACCCACATAATTCATCACTAGCATGAGTTCAGATGCACCACACACAGGAGCTCATCCAGCTAACAGGATAACCAGCATCAACTGTAAGTGTCCTCTCACAGCAACCAACAGCCCTCACCTTGAGAAGGAATCTGATCCTGGTCTGTTTATTCAATGTCATTCTGTCCTGGTTTCCTTATTGACTAAATTCAGGGTCCACTCTACCCATGTGTTCCCTGTTTCTCCTGCATGTCTCCTCTGACCTCTTTTGCTGCCTTTCAACTCCCAGTCCCAGTTTTCATTCAGAGGAATGTCTTTCCTGTTTTCCTCAAAGGCTCTTCCCAGGTTCTGTCTGCACCTACTCTCTCACCCTGGCTTCCATCTAGCCACTTGCAGATAAGCCCCTACATGCACAAGTGTTCATCCAACACAGCTACCAGTGTCCTCTCTTCAGTCCTCTCTTCTAGTCTCTATGTCTAGCCACTATCTGCTGACTTCTCCTTGACCAACTCTCACATAAGAATAATAATGAAAACCCTACAGTGTGCAGGAGAATACAAAGTTCACATGTAGAGCAAGTCAAGTATTGCTGAGGGCTTCAGCCTGCTTCTGGAGCTGGGATCCATGAAGAGAGTGTAGATACTCTCACTGAGGGCACAGTAGGCACCAACTCCTCCTCTTCCCTGTTACATGGTTTGTCTTTATTCACAAACAATGGGAAAAGCACTTTACTGAAAACTTGCATTCACAGGTGTGAAACCAGAGTGCACCTCGCTTAGCTGCTCAACAGGAGTGGTGCCACAGAATTAAAGTAGTAAAATAATAAAAAATTAGAATTAGTACTGCCTTGTACAGCTTCCATTTCCATTTGGTTTTGCATGAGCTATTTCTGGGAGTCTTTAACATCCCAGTCATACACGGTGTTTCTGCAGGATCTCTGACTCATTTAGCACCGTTGACGTACCTGACCTAGATAAGAATTAGGGCTACACAGCAAAGGGGTTTCTCTGTAAAACAAGACTCTGGCTCATTTGTTACAGAAGCTGGAAAATAGCTCACAATAAACATGAAGTTTTCAGGAGATTAATACTTTTTCTCAAAGAGTTCATTGATGGCATAGAAATGATGTTCATTAATTGTGTATTCCTCCTTTTCTGGTTGCTCACCATGGCATCTTGCAAGGTGCTTTGAAAAGTACCATGTATTTCTAGAGCTGAAAATTTTAGCATCTGTGCTTAAATGTGATAATTGCCTTTTAAAACCATCCTCCTAGATGTCTTAAATGGAACATTGAAAGTTAGGAAACTTTCTACTCTAAACTTCAGTTCTTCACCTGTGAAAGAAAACAGTAAATTATGTGCTCCTAGACCTAAAGAACCGCAAGAAAAAATTTCAGCAAGATGTTAAAAACAGCAGTCTGCTGACAGTCTTTGCTTTGACACTTAACGAGCTTCCAGTGCTTGAGGTTCCAACCTCACTGATTTTTATACCAATATTTTGAAGGCAAAAATCCTTTTGCATTTTATGAAGTAGAGTGCATAGAGTTCTAAGAGAAGTACAGAACTCATGACAAACTAAATATGGTGAGAAATACTGTAAAAAAACCCCAGACATCTTCAACTTTGTGTATGCTTGCTGTAGAATTGAAGAAGCCAACCCAAAACATCTGCTGAGCTTCTTCACTAACAGAAGGGACCCTATGGTACCTACGCACTTCACTGCATCTGAGTTTGCTCATGAACAATTTTTTTTGGAAGTACAAAATTCTCATGAACTCAAAGTGTCATTCTCCAATTCCATATTTTTTAGAAGAGCAGTTTGACCAAAAAGCCATTTTAAACAAACATTTAGGTGTATTCTTAGTACAGATGAGATCACTTTACAAACCCACAGGAAAATTTTCCCACCTCTTTCATGACAGAGGGCATGGCACCATGGGAATGTTGTGATCTACATCAGATAATTCTGAAAGTCTTATGAACAGCACTGCTTTTATATCATTTTTTTACCCTTCACCTTTATATCATTTACCTTTTACCCTTTTAGCACATCAGGAACTACAGTTCTTCTCTCTAAGGATAAGTATTTTATTGATGTTATTGATAAACTAAGTTGTTATCTTTTCATGTACTTAAAGTATTTTAATTTAACATAACTGATCTTTGATAGGATTATTCTTTCAAGCTGATGTATTAATACTAATACTTGAAGCTGCCTTTGCATGTTCCCACTTTGAGAAGCATCTTTATTACTACTGAACTTAAAAAAAAATAAATTCTAGAAGTTGCTGGGTTATTTTTTTTGCTGGCCACAAAAGTTTCCCCCTCTCCAAAACTGAATGCTTGGAACCAAAAATACAAATATTTACAAAATTATTTCCCAGTTTGCCAGTAGTACCAATAAATTTCAGTATTTTGCATTCCCTATGTGTCACTGCAATCACAGAACGGTAGGGGTTGGAAGGGACATCTGGAGATCATCTAGTCCAAGCCCTCTGCCAGAGCAGGGTCACCCAGAGCAGGTTGCATAGGAACATGTTCAGGCAGGTTTTGAAAGTCATAACATCCTAGGAGGATGTTTTGGGAGACAGTGTGAAGAGCCTTGCTGAAGTTAAGGTAGACAACATCCACTGCTCCCCCCTCATCTACCCAGCAAGTCACGCCATCATAGAAGGCTATCAGATTGATCAAGCATGATTTCCCCTTGGTGAATCCCTGCCGACTACTCCTGATAACCTTCTTTTCCCCCACATGCTTAGAAATGACCTCCAGAATGAGCTGTCCCATCGCCTTTCCGGGGATGGAGGTGGGGCTGACTGGCCTGTAATTTCCTGGGTCCTTCTTCTTGCCCTCTTTGAAGATTGGAGTGACATTCACTTTCCTCCAGTCCTCAAGCACCTCTTCCATTCTCCACAATCTTTCAAAAATGATGGAGAGCGGCATGGCAGCAATGTCAGTCAGCTCCCCCAGCACTCGTGGGTGGATCCCATCGGGGCCCAAGGATTTGTGGGTGTCTGGCCCCAGCCACACCCTCAGCCACATCATCCTTCCAGTTTCAGGGGCGGGAGCTGTGGCTTTTGATGGGTCTCAGCTCTTCCTTGGGTGTCCTGGGAACCCCCTGCCCTCCTCCATTCAGCCTCACACACAGAACTGACTGACGCTGCTGCCGCCCTCTTCACCACCTCACAATTCACCAATTCATATTTGTAGACTTCCCTTGGGGCTGTTTTGAGGACATCATACTTGTTACAGACATTACAGATGTTTCTCCAGAGCTTAGCCCATGCGGTTACACCACAGCACCAGTTTCAGTAGCTACCCAGTGAGAGTGGGCAGCGAACCTTGTTCACCTGCAAATACGCCGACAACCAGGGCACTGCCACTGGAGCAAGTTTCCAGACCATGCTCTCAAAACCCACTCCAGATTAATGCCCACTTGACAATCCTGAAATTGTACAGAGCAGTTCCTCAGTCACAGATCTGGCCATGTAAGATACGGACACTTAATTCCAGGCTTAACTTCTTCAGCACAGGGTGTTACAGTTTCTTGGTGACAGAACAGTTTGATGCTCTTCCCACTCTTTTTTGCCTGGAGCTGCTCAGTGCTCCTCACCAGTGAGTTTATTGCTGTCTAATTATACCTGTTAAACTCTGTGCAGCCAAGTGCTCTATATTCATTTGCAAAACAATCTACATATAAAAATTGTTTTAAAAAAAGTTCTTTCAACCAGCACACAGACACCTGCACTGAAACAACTGAGCAGACAGGAGAGAGGGGGAATGGGAGTTGTATCATCATTTATTGATCTGTAACATCTCTTTAATTTCAGTCAATTAAACCCTTTTAAAACTGTTTTTAATTTAAAACAATTTTTTTTTAATTAAAACTGTTTTTCATTTAAACAATTCAATAGTTTAAAGCCAATCAGTACAAATATCAGCTTTCTTTTACACTCTACAGACGATCTGAATCCATCACCTTTACCTCAGAGACCTGGGCAAACATGTATTATCCTGTTGGGAAAGTTTCATTATTTTTAAAATAAAAGCACTATCATTTAATAAGAGCAAAGACTTAAGTTTAAGTGATTGAGTAGTTCTTCCTGGGTTTTATAAACTGTTTTTCCACTGAGGGAAAACTCTAGCCATATATACAGCTGTAAAGGTATTCAACAGGGTTAATTTAAGATAGATTCTGGAAGAGGACACGGAGATCATTCTCAAAGTATTTAAAATACGTAATTTAGGATATATAAGGTATAAAAGTTAAAAAAAAAAGAAAGCCAAACTAAATAGAAACATAGGGCTTTTCCAAAGAGAAGCTCAAAGCACGATATTAAACAAAAATATTAGGTTTTGAAGTGAATTTACCTTCACCTTCTTGTGAATAATTGTCCTGGTTTGAGCTAGGACAGAACTACTGTTCAGTGATTTTATTTTTCAGCTCAGTCTCTTCTAAGTAACTGCACTCTCTGAAGTTAACAATATATTTTGGCAGACAGTGTCTGCTTCTAGCACTCATAACGCTCGATGTTTATAGTTACCACCAAGGGTTGGTGTGTGCAGAAAGGCTCTTGCTTGCACTTGCTCTTATAGAAATCAAGGCCACTGCTCAATCTTGTGCACCACGTTGGGGGTGCAGAAAATAAAAGGCCACACCTGTGGGGAGGAGCGGACAGGACAGGGGACCCTAAACCGAGCAATGAGGTGTTCCATTGCATGTGTACCATGTCCAAGCTGAGGGATCACAAGGGTCAAGCTCTCATCAGCAATGGCCGGCATCCAAAGAGGACTTTGTTCATTCTGCCTTCAATCCCAATCCATGCGTTCCTGAATGAAGTTCCTAAATCCAGCTCCTGAATCTAGCTCCCATCTGCTGCTGAGTCCAGTTTGGGGCTTCCACAGCATCAGTGGCAACGCTGAGGTAATTGTCATCAGAGAAGTTGGTTTCTATATTGGTTTTGTATATATTTCTTTTTATTATTATTTTCATAAAAGCTGTTTTCATTTTCTTCTCCAATCCACAAGTCTCTCTCCCTTATTCCCTTTCTCTTCCCTTTGGGATAGGAGGAGGTGTTAATAGAGACCATCTGTCTTTCATCTAGTGGCCAGCTCAGCCCTAAACCTTGACAATAATACTGCCCTTTGTGTCTGTTCCATCACTTTGATCATCTCTGTGGCAAAGGTCAATCCACCACTACACAGATTTAAGAGGAACTTTGGAAGCTCTTCAGCACGTATTTCCTACTTCACTTTTATTTTCCCATTGATTTCAAAGGGAAAACAACCCAAGCTGATGCTGTGCACTTTGGGAAGTCGTACTTGAAAGTGCAAAGGAAATGAATGCTCAGAAAATATACAAGGTTGTTTTGCAACTAGGTTTATGCTTAAGAAAGAAAAGTCCTCATTGCTTTACTATAAATGCTTCATTTTTTTTTCCCCACAGTATCTGTCTGGAGTAACTGTATCTGTTATTTTTATCTGCTATGTTTAATGTGGAGTTCTGTGTTTAGGACTGCAAAATTGCTGTTCTCTTGTTACAGAACATTAACTTTATGCTTCCAGTAACAACTTTATAATGAAAATGCTAATAAAAATGGGGCAGTGCAAACTGCACATTTACAAATCTCTCCAGAGCTTAGTGTGAAGCTTATCATAATTCTTGCCATCTCAGGATTGTATAGTCTACTGATACTGATTACACTGCAGAGTTAATTTAAAAATTATCTCCTGCAGGCCTGAAAGGCAACAATTATAACTAACTTCAGGAAAAAATATATACGTACTGAAAATGCTTCTAATAAACAGATTCTGGTTTTCTCAGCGTAGCAATATAATCACTGCAGGACTTAAAAATACCCTGTATTAATCACATTTCTGCTCGCAGGTTTATAGTGTTTAATCCTATTACAACTGTCCAGCATGTTTTTCCTTTGCTAGGTGATGTCAGACTATCTGGAGACAGCAGCACAGCTGGAACACTGCACAGATTTAAATGGTGCTTTTCCTTGTTCTTTGAAGGACTTTTGATTGGAGTTTGCTTTCTTACACAGGCTCCCGTGAGAGAAGAAATTATATTAAAAACATGAAAGCTAAGAAGAAAGGTTATTATGTGCTGTTCCTTCAGTCTGGTACGGAATGAACACCATCCAGCTGGCCTGAGATAGAAATTCATGTGAGAAAGCAAACTTTGCCAGAAGCTTTTCAAAATGTAGCACTGTCAAAATAGAAGATTATTTACATTTGTGATGATGTACAAAAAAAATACAGTGCAACATCCAGACAGCTCCCTGATTTCATTCTCTTCACCTTCACCGTGATTCAGGGAAGGAGGAAATATACAAACCCCAGAGAAAAAGTAAATTCATAGTACAAAGAGCGTCTTCTCAATGCCAGGAAGAGACAGTGGTGTTGAGAAAGGCACCAAGGCAGGTGTAGAGGACAGACATCTTTGTTATCATATTCCTGCTGGGGAGGTTGCCACAGCTCTCCCTGAACAGTGAGCTATTTATAGGATAGCAGAGCAGGGAAGAAAAACAGCACTAATCATGCTGGGCTTGATTTATTAACTCTACAGCAGGAATTTGACAACCATGATATACCCAAACTGCAAACTACACAAATCTGACAGTTCCTACATGATTTGTGTGATTTTGATTTGATTGGACATTGCATCATACGTTTGCCTTCAGCAGCCTGCTGTTCTGTTCTTAATCTTCATCAGTTTCCTGCAAGATTAGCATATTAAATGCTTCATAGCTTAAGTTCCTTCCTAGAAAAGTGAGAACCACCACCACTACCTACCTAAATTATTTTCGCTCCTCCAGTTAAATCATACATACATAATATTTACATGCACAACCATTTGCCCATATTCTTTTTCACATATTCCCACTTTATTTGTGCTACTAAAGTGCATGTCTCATACTTTATTTACTGCTGGTGCTTTTTTTCTTTCCAGTAAGCTTAAATAGGCTGTGACATGCCTTCATCCAGCCATCAAGCTCAATGGGGTAAGGCAACTGTGATTTTGTTCAGTGCTTGTTGCTTCATCACTAAAACTTCTTTAAATTACAAGAAACTGTACGTGTACATTACTGTATCTCCAGGGCTTTCACCCAGGGAAGAAGGAAGGAAAAGTAATGGGGATTTTCTTATATGCAACTAAAAAGTAGTTTGTTTATTGAAAGTTCTCTTTTTCTGGTAAAAAAAATACCCGTTAGTTATAAAAATGTGGTAAAAAGTAACCAGTTAAGTTATATTTTGACAGTTGTTTGTTACATACAGGCAACTAAGTGTTTTGAAACCAAAGCCCCCTGCTCCATCTCATACAAAATCACCACAGAATTCATGCAGTCTCTAAGTGTAGCATTCACTATCCTTATTATTTTATTCTGTTTTTTACATAAGGTAGTAATTAAGTAATGAATTTCCCACTCTTGGGGATTGAAGATGGCACCTTTCAGTGTCCTCAGCTCACAGGCACCTCCCAACACATTTTCACTATCATTTGAAGTCAAGGTGCTGGCTCTGAGCAGCAATGACTGAGGCACAGGCACACTTTGCTAGCTCTGTATGGATAAACACACTAATATATGGAAAAAAAAAAATCTACTACTAAATTCTTCAGAGCCTGTCTCCCTACAGCTTCTGGAGGTCTTCAGAAGCATCCAGTCTTCACACTGCCTGCAGGAGACTGATGGGAATACTGTGACCACCTAAACAACTCGTTAAAGGACCCTCCCTATGAAACAAGGTAAAAAAAAGTTATCTAACTTCTGTAATGTCAATATCATTGATTTGCTCATTAGTCTTTGCATATTGCATTGCAACTTTCACAATTCTCACAGCCCAATAATTCACTCTTTGACATAGTAAATATTGATGACAGAAAAAAAAAAAATCCATAAAAAGGGAAAAGCTGTAACTAAGCCCTTTTGCAGAGTGATATTGCTTGAGTGGCAAAAAGTCCTGTAACCACCTATTCACTTTTTGCTCCTTACAAGGAGGAAAACCACGTGCCCTGCAGTGTTTGTGGGTGTTTTAACCAAAACCCCTCCATCTTTCTTACAGGTGAATTTTAAAGGTAGAGAGTTTATACCACAAAGTGTTTGAAGGATAATTTACAGTTTTACAGTTTTCCTTAAAATCACAAATATTGACTGTTAGGAACTGGAAGGGACCTTGAAAGATCATCTAGTCCAAATAGTGAATATCGAATCTTTTCAATAGTCCAGCTACTAGAATGCAATGACAAGAGCACTGAATTGGATAGTTTACAGGAAGTCTGTGTAAGAGAAGATGACCTCGTTTCTTTAAACTCCACCTATTAGGGCTGACAGAGGCTCCAGTTAAACTCCTTAATTGGTATAAGCTGTTTGAATTTCCTTTTTTATTAGTCCTTCAGTTTAAGCTAGTAGCTTCAGGTTTCATTGTGCAATAACCCAAACCCAAGCAACTGTATGTTCTGTCAGGGGTTGTTCTCTTGGCTACCAGGTTTTTCCAAGAACAATTCCCCCTCCTACTCCTCTTCCCTGGTAAAAACTTGAGTGTGTTTAATTTGTAACTCCAGTGCTCTAAGGAGAGAATTGCTCAAATAGGAGGGTAAAAAAAAAAGGTAAGTTTTGTAGCTTGCACACCTGAATATTTCCCCTATTTTGGGGGTATTCTTCAGGTTGTTTTCTGTGTTGTTTTAACAATGAGTGAAAAATGAAGCTTTAAAGGTTAGCTAGATTTCTTTCTGCCTCACTTCTCTTTCTCTGAAAGAACAGCACAGTTACATAATACGTGAAGTGCAGGCCCTAAAAACCATCTGCTCAGTCTGCTTGCATTAGTACATCGCATCAAGGGTTTTGAGTTTTATTTTTGTAATACAGACACTATTACTTAAACATCTAGTAAAAATACACGAGTTCGGTTTTCGTGCTCATACAGGCGAGCTCTGCTGATAAATTAGTCATCCCTGTCCATATCTCAGCTGTCAATTTTGCAAAACTTGTTTATGATTAAACCCCCTGAAATATCGTGTACATTTCACAGGCTTTACATTGAGTGTTTACTTTTGCTCATATTTAATCACTCTGGTGCATTCTGAACCATAACTGAAGCTTGATTATAACCTCATTCATATTAATGAAAGCCAGAAGAAAATACCTTAGAAATCAGTGAAGTCATCCAGATGTAATGGAGTCAGAGTGGGGCCTTCGGTCACAACAGCTACAGGTTGATTAAATGCTCTCCAGTTAGCAGCACTATTCTGCTGTAAAAACAACCAGCGAGACTAATTAATAGGTGTGAGCTATGACTGAGATCAAGGCATTGGGAGCCATTTGTTAGTGTGACCTCACATATTTTTTCTAGCAAAAATGCTGCAGCTCAAACAAAAATTCCTGGAAGTTTGGCACTCTGAGATTTTCCCATATCCCATCTGGATGCACTGGAGAAAATCCATCCAAGGACAAGAGGAACCTTCACACATGTTGTGGTTCCCATGTGTGCAGGTCATGTCTGCGAGAGCTTTGGTACCAAAGCTGCCAGTGAAAGGTCAGAGCTTGGCACAGTGCAAACCTCCACATGCCCAATGTCACACCAGAAATCTCCATTTCAGTCCCCTCCCCGACTGCGGAGAGGCAAGGAGAGCTTCACATCCCTGTCACTGGGGGAGCCCCAATAGCAATCTTTGTCCCTAAGGACAAACTGAAGCTTTCTATGGCTTTGGGAAAGGCTGGAAATGTCACTGTATCTCCTCTCTCCCCTTCTCCCAAGAAGGGCTGATGCCTGCTTAAAAGCTACCAGCCTGGCAATGAAGGTCTGTGGCCCTTCTCGTCCTGTCTTGTCTGCCTCTCCCACCCACTTCTCAGCCCCTCTGACACACGCTTCCTTCCTTCCTTCCCCCAGCAGTCAAACTCTGGAAACACAACTTTTCCTCCCACCATCTACAAGCCCTTACAGATCCATAGATAACTGTTCTCAGTCACCTCTCACAAAACACATGTAATACATGTAGAGACGTAGCCTGTACAAGGGGCAGGCTCAAGTCTTACCCTACATCTTATTTATGGGAGGAAACTTTTCTATCCCTAAACCAAAAAAGCATGAACTTCTCACAACTTAATACAACAAGTATGTTGTATATGTTGTAATACAATACAAGTTCACAATGTACTTGCCTGCTTGTAAAATAAAGGTATTTATTAAAAAGTTTAATTAAAATGCTTCTACATCAAAAGGGGCTGTTTTAATAAGGTATTGCAGACTTCCCACAATACTAACAATACTTCATCAGCTGAAGCAGTAATGAGCTAACATTCTTATCAGCATAGCCCTAGAAAAAACCTCACTAGATCTTCATTTTTCTTATTATTATATATACAGTCTTTATGGTACACTACCTTAAATTTGCACTTTAAGCAGTCAAAATAAGTAAAAAAAAAAGTTTTAAGATGAAGAGCTGCATAAAAATTATTTCTGATTGTTCACCATGCAATAATTTTTCTAGTCTTAAAAAAAATGAAGATGAAAAACCTTTATCCAAAGCTTTACTCCTGCCATGAAACACCACCCAAGATTATTTAAATATTTATTGCCTGCTACTAAACATGTGAAATGGCCAAAGCTTCCATTTCCTGAATTCACTGATTAAAAATAGGAATTTTTAACTGCAATAGCAAAAACTCAAAAAAGTTCAGAAAGGAGCAAAAAATTTAGAAATCTGGGCAATCTGTGCTGCACCAAATGCCAAGAGAAGACCAATTAGTTTAGTTGATTAACCAGCATATAATCATAATATGGAGAACATAAGTGGAGAAGATTTCTCAAAACTTCTTGCTTTTCATGAACTTTTCCAATGAGAGGAAGCCAGAGCTAAACACATATGTAAATATATTTACTAGTGGGGATGTAACATTGGTATTAAAATTCCTGCAGAAGAGAAAGACTATAAATAAAGGAGTGAAAAGGTCCTTAGCCCACCATGTTTACCACAGCCACTAGAGAGACAATGTCCACACAAGTAGGGCAGTGGGGTGGTTCAGTGCTCGGTGGGGCAGGCAGCTGTCCCCAAGCAGCACCAAACCCTGGTGAAAAACCCAACCTTACCCAATCTGACACAAAGAGAGGGGTTTGATGAAGGTTTCCAAGGGTAACAAGTTCATTTTTAACAGATGTTCAGAAGGAGTGACTCCGAACAGCAGCTGTGCTCAGGACAGTGGCAGTAAATAGATGACATTCTACAGATGGGCAGCTTGTGGATGTTGTCACGTCATGATTTACTTGAAAATAAATATAGAGTTTCAGTTTGGGCATAAAGGTCTCTTTTTAAGGGGGGGGAGGGGGAGGGGAGGGGCAGGCATTTTCCCATTTTTTAGTGTCTTGGTTTAAAAGAAATGGGCAAAGTCTACCACTCAAATAGGTCTTTTTAGTTTACTTATATTAAAATTTACATTTAAAATAAATAAAATTAGATTCTATTTTTTCTTCAGAAAAATCAGTTTATAGTATGATCAAATATTGATTCTTAGAGATCCTGAGGAAATGAAGTTTTCTTCCAATTTAGAGTAGAGAGATATGACTTGTTCTCTCCCTACCAACTCCAAGCATTGCTAGCCAACAAAAGTTTAATTAGCAAAAAAATGTCTCAGGATTAAAGTTACCAAGAGTGCAATTTAAACTACTCCTACAAAGCACTTAAAATCCTTACAAAATGTTAAAGTGTTCTTGTAACACTGAATAAATTAGGAGCAAGTTTCCCCACATTCCTGTATTTAGCAGTGAGTTGAGTAGGTCTGTGTCACAGCGTGTGTCTAATGTACTTAAAGCCAGGAGTGAAAAAGCAGCGCTCAGAATACTTCCTTTGCCTGATATTTGATTATATCTCTGCAATAGAATTCATAAGAACACCCGACATTAGTAATCCTTCAAGTAGCAGAAAAAAATTTCACATAGCAGGCTGAATTTTGGAAATAATATTTTCAGGGCTACTTAAGCCCCTAATTACTTTATAATCCTTTAGAAATAGAAAATCATTTGCAAGTGGGATCTGCTCACCTGATTCACTTTTTTTTGTTACTCAATCTCAAAAAGTCTGGATTTTTCTACTCCGTGAAGTTTTCTTATTCTACATAAAATATGAAGACTGATCACAACATCCAGAAACCTCTGAGACTGGGCTCTGTCCTGTGCAACATTTGTTATGACAGTTTGTCAGAGATGGACAGTCTATCTTCATGATAAATGGGGGACGTATGCCTCATCATTAGAGTTTAAATTTTGGACCCCAAATGCTGTAGGAGCCTGGACCCCTTGACAGAAAAAAAGGGAAACTCCAACAGAGTAAAGAAGCCCTTGGCTGAAATGCAGAATTTTTCAGTAAGTAATGTGAATTTCTTCGGTAAATGTCATCAGGTTTTCCCAAGTGGAAGTTTCTCCAACATTGCAATTTGAATTAAAACATGTCTTTAAAATACAATGTGGAAAGAACATCCAAGCACCCAGGCAAGCATTCTGCCATTGAATGAAATCATTGCTGCCCTGCTGAAGGGGCATCAAGTGCTGACAGGTTTGGTCTGCACAGAAGTTTCTGCCCAAGTCCAGGGGGAGCTGTGGAGGCAAGAGGTAACAATGCTCAGCACTGGATTAGTGACACCATCACTCTCCTGCAACTCAAAAACTAACCAGGCCACACCTCCAGAAATTCCCAAGCAGCAGAATATGAAGCAGAGTTTGAGAAATTCAGCTTATTTCAAATAAACAACTAAAGCAAGAGCATGAGCATCAGTAGCAGCATTTGAAAGCTGATATTCTAGTAGTTTAAGCCCCCTAACTGGTCCTGAATAACTCCACATGAGAGAACCACTTGTTTCCATTTAGTTTAAAACACTTTCACTGGATGCATATAAAATCAGTCTGGAGACATTTTTGAACCCAAAGTTCAATATAAAGCATGATGTACAAGTAAAATAATGGAAAAAATGATCATACTGCCACTCAGGTATTCTCTAGCAGCACACATATATTGCACACACCATATTTAGACACTGAGAATGGGAAAAGAAATTTTATAGAGCAGAACTCAGCAAAACTAAATATGTCTCTGCATTTTAATGTCATCCCAAGAAGTGAAGACAAAACCAGCAGTCCAATTCTGTTCTCTCTGGAGCTTAAACAGCTTTGTTTATGTAGATAATATACTGATAATATGATTATAGATCCCACTTATGCTTAACTCCCCCATAGAAAACAAGAATTTCTCCCTGTATTGAAAATACAGAGCAGGTATATTAACCAAAAGTAAGCGTCTTTTGACTGGAATTATAAACAACCTATTTCATTTTTTAAAAGTTGAAGTCTATTAGAGATGTGTCAAAATGAGCATAAAATTTTGTCATCTCTAATGCAAATCTAGTATGTTAAGGATTGACTGTTAGAACTTGTGAATGATAAGATCTAAGTACAGAGGAGCAGGATCCTGTATGGAACCTTTTATGACAAGGAGGTCTTCTGTTGCTAGCATATAATTGTCATTTAAAAACTACTCAGAGTTAAGCAAGAGAAAAATCTCAAATTGGGCAAGTGTCCTCTGAACTGAAACATACCATGTACACAATCTTCTAAAAAAGTTTAGTTCTGAATTCTAGCACTTCTTCCCTTCCCTGGGTTTCTTATTTGGAAGTAACTTTTCTGGAAAACAGGTCTCTACACATTTCAAAACAGGTTTTGGCTTTTTGTTTGTTTGGATTTTTTTGTGATGTTCTTAGATTTTTAATCAGCTTTAACAAATAAAAATGGGAAGCAGCAGTAAATTTAAGATACAAGGAGAACATCTCAATTCTTGGAGAGCCAGTTACTTCAGTTATAAGAGCCATTTTGGGATGTTTCTTTCCCTTTTTCAGCTTTTCAAAGAAAAATATGAAGTGATTTTTCAGAGTTTATATCTCAGCCATACCTGCAGCTTTCACTTCACTTAATTCAGTGTCTTGAAGCAGAAGACAACAGATGTTCTCTTGCCCTTGGCCTCTAGCACCAACACTGCACATATGCTTCTGCCTGAAAACTCCATATTAAATCACCTTTTTTCCCCTCCTTCTCAAGAAGATTCCAGCTTATGAGAAGATCCAGTTTTTGCTTCTTGTTTTCCTGCTTCTATTCCATAACATCAGGTTTTTATAAGACTAACTTACATGAGAAGGGGTAGGGGGTGATTTCACTAGCATGTCTCTGAAGGTGACTGTGTGAAGTTTGTGTCTCCAGCTGACAGAGCTGGACCAGTAGGACCCTTGGCATGTGATGCAACCAAGAAGTGCCCATGCCTGGAGAACCAGAGTAGCTGCAGAAGTGGAAATACTGGGCACATCTCACGTCTCCATTGCAGGCAGGAGGCTGGAAACAACCCAGAATAGCTACAGCAGGCAGGGTAATAGGACAGACAAGACTTCACGTGTAGTGGGCATAAAGATGCCACATTTCATGGAATCACACTTGGCCATAATGTTTCCATTGACTATTAATACCAAATCAGAATCCAGATTAAGGGGAGATTTGCTGTCTTACAAATTCCTTCCATTTTAAGGGTGAAACATCTCAAAAAAATTGAATATATCATGTTTTCCACTGGTTAGTAGACAGTCAATTCAACTAATTTATTAATATCTGGGGAAATGTGTTTATAAAAAAAATAATGCATTGAGCTATGCGCTTAATGTATGTTTTCAGCATGTTTTCCATAACCTAAAGTAAACAGGGCTCCGTTCACAAAGCAACTTTCATCCCCGCCACCTCCCTCTTTTCCTGTTTAAGATAAGGCTTGACTAAAGTTTGGAAAAATAATTTTTCACTTTATTAAAATAGCAGATTTTTAAGATAAAGCCATCATGTTTACAGGAAATCATTTCTCTGCTGAGAGAGCGATGTTATCAGGAAAAAAATGATGCAGACTGACATGCACTACCCACATATTGTCCCATAGGTTCACCTTTCCCCTCTGAGATGCACACGTTGGGGGGCTGCTGCTCCCTAACAGAATTAAATAAAAAAACAACCCAACAACAAACAACCCAAACAACTTAGAGCTTTCCTGAACTGACAGACCTCAGCCTCTTAATACCCATTGTCAACTACTACAGAATCATGTGGATCCAATAGTGATCCCAGAGCACTATGTGGAAGTTTAAGTAGTTTTAGCTATGCCCTTATTCACTACACAGAGCCCCTCTAAAACATGAAGCTGGTTAGAACTGGCGTAGCTGGTTAAGGAGCACACAATTATGCAAAGAACAATCTTAGTGAACACCACAGATGAGAAAAGGGCAGATCAATGTACTTTTATTTAAGTAACTATTTTGATTTTTAGCATATGACAAAGCAAGGAGCAATTCAACAGAAGAGTAAGTATTTTCAATCTGTTTTTTCATGGCAATTTTAACTGTGTTTTTCAAGAGAAATTTAATTTTTGGCTGTTAAGTCACTTATGTTGCCACGGTATTTATGTAAAGCTTCCAGACAAGCTTACAAATCATACACACTGTAACCTTTTCCCAGCTGTTTACCCAGTTTTGTTTTATGCTGTCACTGGCACCATGGGATTATGACTTTTCTGCTTAAAAAAGCACCAACACAAGGGAAGGAAAAAAGTGACCTGCATGATTTAAAACAGAGCTTCAAATTCTGCAGTGTTAATTTATGCTTGGAACCTTTGAATGCACATTCTAGAAGTTTAACTTTTTTACTTCAGCACAAACTAGGAGGACAAACATCACCCCATAACTACACCTGAGGAGCAGTAGTACTGGAGTTAGTCTATTTAATTCTCAAATTAACATTTTCACAAAAAGTAAAACAAGTCAGCAAGTTACACTTCTACAACACCCACACGTGGAGCCAAGCATATGGAAGGAGGCACATGGACACAAGATTTATTCTCCTATCATATCCTAACAGTACAAAGATATTTATATATATAAAATCTCCAATAGAAAAAAACCCCCAGCTTGGCTTACCTTTGAAATTTCATTTCAATGTACTAGTCCTGTCACTTTTCAGTGAATATGTTTTCTTCTTTAGGAGACAAATTAAATTGCTTGACGAGAGCATCATTAGAACCTACTCTACTGCCCATCTATCCAAGGAGCAGCTAAACAAAATTTAACTCCCCAAACCTGAAATCACTATAGAGTTCAAACTACTGCAAACCAAACTTGAAACCACTGTAGAATTCAAACTACTGCAGACGTCAGATATTCAAAATATGTTAATGAAATGTCAAGCTTCAATAAGCTCTTTTGGTTTTAATAATTCTAACAATTTACTCCTGCTTAAGTGTTCCATCAAAAGCAGTCACGACCCTTCTGTCTATAGTAAGAAAACAGTAAGAGTCTAGTTTTGGTCATATTTGTATTTCTGCCAAATGAATTGTAGATCTGAAATGCATTTTCAACAAACCTGCTGGAACCCCAGATACATGTTCCCACCTGCTCAGGTTCTTTACTCACTATCCACTCTATCAGTTAGTCCCAGACAGAGGCACTTGTTGAAAAGACGAATCTTTCCACCTTTTGGTTGGCAGCAATGCTGACTTGAGGATTTTCTCCCCATCAAACTCCTTTTGTGACTGCACTATCCCATGGGTGCAGAGCACGTGGTGCTGCAGGATACACCAAGTGAGGGGACTGAGCCAGACTGAGGAAGAGCAGTGAGTGCACGTCCCTGCACTCCGTGATGTTACACGGATGGGTACATGTGGCACGTTCCTTTAGATGAGCATGGGCAGAAGTTGTTAGTGAAACAGGTCAAGAGATACATCGGCACTAATCACCACGTAACACAGGACAGCAAAGCTGCAGTTATGGCTTCACAGGTACATCCTTCTGTCCTGCCATCAAAACTGGGCACTCCCAGAGTGTGGCAACTCACAGTAGGATGGTTTTGGAGAACGGAGAGAGGAGATACATCAGCAACCTCAAGTGAAGTTCTCTCAGGCGTAGTCAGAGATGCCCCAAGTCATCTAACTGGGGAACATAGTGACGATGGGCAGATTCCTTTCTGGAGGTCAGCTTTAACTACAGGATCTCTCCAGAGGAGGACAACTTGCATCCCACAGACCCCTTAGGTCATCCCAACTGGAAAAGTCAATGCATTAAACAGATGCACTAAATACAAACTTTTCTATACGTAGCCATGTACACACAACAAATACCTGGTTGTACTGCAGTGTTCACACATTGGAATTCTGCTGAAATACAGAATCTGATGCACTTTCTTGCATGCAGTGGTTTGCAGAGCCATGTATTACATAGAACCTGCCCACAAGGACTTCTGTAAGTTAGAAAGACTTCTTTTAGTTTGGAAGAAAAAAATAAAAAGCGTGACAAAAAGCTTAACAAAAAGGTGCTGATGTATGGGAATTTTAATGCAGAAAAAAACACTTTGATAATTTTGATAATGTATTTGCCTTCCAAGTAAGAAATACATTACATCTCAATCTGAGCCTTTCAAACATGCATGGGGATCCAAGATTGTAAGTGATCCCCAAGAAAGCAGGTTATGCTTCACAGTGATGATGGATCCCATGTCCTTCATTCTTCTACTTGAATAAAAATATTTGAGTTCTTTTTGAACAGTTAAATTTGGTATTTAGTGTTCTCCAAATGCTGGAGTCAAACTTCATTTAACAACACACCCATCACTAGGAGGAATGGGATTCCAGGAGATAAGCTACATGGAAAGCAGAAGATGCTCATCTCCCTCCTTGTTCTCCTTTCCAGATTTTCCTTGTCAAAGGAGCTGTTTCTCATTTTGTTAGGAAAAAAAGTGCAACAAAAATGGTTGAATCTTAGTGATTTTACTGCTTTAATAATCTGTTGGTCTGGGGGGGTTTTAGCATTACCCAATAGATCTATTCCTCCTTTGACAATGAGCAAGTAGATAATAAATCACTGCTGCAACGGAGAACATTCAATGTAAGATTTTCAATGAGTTCTCTACCATCAGGGCATCAGTTCCTTTTCAAGCAAAGATACATTATCACAGTTTATTTGCAATTAGGAAAGGATACAGATTTCATCAGTTAGCTTCACAATAAACATGTGTGCCTTTATACAGCAAATATTAATCATAGTTTGAGTATTAAGACATTTCTAGAGATACACAGTACTTCCACAGAAATTATTTACAATAAGCTTATTTGAATACTACTGATAAATAGTATTCTGTTCTTGCCACTGAGAGGATGATTGAGGAAAGCTGCCTTTCCAAGTCAGTTGACGTAAACATCCACCCCCCAGCCCCACCACTTGTTATAGCTGAGTGTAGGATGTTTACAGGAACTAAAAATTAGCTTAACAATACAAATACAGCATTGGCTTTCAAGATACCCCAAAATGAATCTGCAGAGACATACTTCACTGTACTGTGAGCTACAACTTGTGCAACTCCTAAGGCACGTACATTGCTTATTAATAATTACCAGTGTTATGAAAATGAAAAGAATTTAAACATTTAATCTACTACCTATCAGGACACAGTGATACACACGCACAGCCCCTGATGCTGTGGAGATACAAGAAGGGAAATAGGAGAAAAGTTTCTCACAGCCCATGGAGAACAGCATTTTCTTGCACTTACCTGCTGAGGCCCTGGAGGCTCAGAGTAGAGAAATCTCAAATTCCTGTAATTTGCAGAACTGAAACTCAACATCAAAATATATATAGGAGATTAACGGAGTGGTACCTACTGGGTAAGAGTCCTCAAAGATGTCCTTCTCTAACTGCCCATGCACAAATAAAACCGTTGTGTTGAACCTTTCAACAGTTGCCTTAGCATGATAAATTTCTCAGCTTTTGTTGCTATAGTTGTACATCTTGTGTTTTATTTACTTAAAACTAATTCCCATTCCTCCTCCAGAACTTTTTCAAGGTTCTATCATTATTCAATTATTTCAATTATTTAAATCAATTTCATTCTTTTTTCTCCACATGGATTTAGCTACTGAGAAATAGAAGTCATTGTACAGCAAGAGAGCACAATAGTATTACTTTAGCTTCACCATCTTAATTATTTCTAATATAATGTCTACAATCTCAAACAAACAAGACCTCAGCAGTCCAGGAGAAGAATACTTCAATAAAATCAATCAGCCAAGAGGCCAAGCCTCAGCCTTCTCAAAGCTCTTCTCTGAACAGGTGCTTTGCCAAGTTAGTGGTGGAAGGAACCAGATGCAGATTATTTCATACTCAGAGGAGGAAGGGGGGGAAGCTCTCTGAATGTTTAACAGTTGTTCTTTGTGTGAGGAAAAACATGAGCTCAAACGTTTCTGCTGAGTGCAGCTGTGGGTTCACAGCAAGGGACAGGGCTTCATGGAGGCCAGCCTAAAGCCACTGAGGACTTTGATGGATTGCTTTTAAGCAGTCATAGAAACCACTCAGAGGAATCACAGAATGTCAGGGATTAGAAGGGACCTCAAAAGATCATCTAGTCCAATCCCCCTGCCGGAGCAGGATCACCTAGATGAGGTTACACAGGAAGGCGTCCAGGTGGGTTTTGAATATCTCCAGAGAAGGAGACTCCACAACCTCCCTGGGCAGCCTGTTCCAGTGTCCTGTTACCCTCACTGAGAAGAAGTTTCTTCTCATGTTTAAGTGGAACCTCCTGTGTTCCAGTTTGTACCCGTTACCCCTTATCATTGTTTGTCACCAAGAAGAGCCTGGCTCCATCTTCGTGACACTCCCCCTTTATATATTTATAAACATTAATGAGGTCTCCCTTCAGTCTCCTCTTCTGCAAGCTAAAGAGACCCAGCTCCCTCAGCCTTTCCTCATAAGGGAGAAAACCACAGGCAACTAATCCAGACCCAAACACGAGTCCTCACAGGCACTCCACTAGCTCAGCAAGGGAGGACTTCTGTGTCCTCCCAAGCTCCCCCCTCCAAAGGTAACTGTGCATTGCAACTGCAGATACAGCCTATGACAGCCACCCAGAGCTACCAGCTCAGTGTCTGCCACTTCACTGCTGGCCTCTGTACCACCAGCCTAGTTTTCAACCAAGTATTTTCCTCTGTTTCAAAATTAGTGACCTGAAAAACATCTGAAATGGATCCATGACACCTTAGAATAGAAGCAGTAGCCACAGGCTTCACATTAACAAGGTGGGTAACTTGCCTGTTGATCACAAGGTTGACATGTCAAATCTGCCTCTTCCATTTCCAAAATTTGTTGTTTATAGTTGCAGCCTGTGCTGCCTAATTCTACAAGTTCCTTCAGCTCCTCCTCCCCACCCCCAGTGCACAGCTGGCAGGCCAAATTCCCATCATCCCTTCCCAGCAATCCCAGTACTGAGAGCTCACCTGGTGTCATGGCACAAATGTGTGTTTGGGCACTTTAAGAGACCCCACCTTCTTCAGCTGCAAGCAACAGCCGTGTTTGAGATATATGTTGAGATGTTCAGTACATTGTATTTCATGTATACAAAAAGGAGCTCCTTGTACTTCAAACACTTGGCAAAAAAACCCTCAAAACAAAAAGTGTAGTGTTTTTTTAAAATTTATTTATTTCCTGCAGTTACAATCCACTTGAATTTGTTTTTATGTGCAGACACATGACAGCTGGTTGAGTACATGTATTAGATACTAGCACAACATAAATGTATACATAAAATTCCACAAGACTGGACTGAAACTGCACATGAGCTAAGCTTATTAAAAGAAAATAAAAAAGCACTGCTGTTATCTGGTCTGAGGAAAGGCTAAGAGCACTAACCAAAATGTCCACTAGATCAATTGTGAGATAACAACTTTACTTTGAGCATTCACAGAAGTTTGTTAACAGAGAACACCTCCTTCCTTCCAAGTCTAAATGCTATATAGAACTAGGAAATGTTAAATATTTATAGCAAAGGAAGCTTGGAAAACAAATAGCACTGCTTTTAAAATGAAATGTTTCAAAGATTCCGTTTCAAAGTCCTTTTTAGAAATACACCTCCATGAGTTATCAAGCCAAACAGACAATATTTTTAAAAATGTGATTTTAACTGAGATTGTATTAAGTGTGCAAGCTGCTTTAAGAACAAGTCTTCACAAAGGCATGAGCAGTGAATGGGAACAATAAATAAGTTTACTCCCTTCTATCACCACACGTGTTCCCGTGTCAAGCAGAACAGCCAGGTAACAGAAACAAAGCAGTTACTGTCACGGGACCATCACAGAACATCTGTCCCAGGTTTATGCTTGATTATTCACTGCCTGCTTGAAAACCATCTCCTTTCTAATGCTTGTTAGTCTAGATTCCCAGGACCAAGAAATTGTAGTAGCTTTAATTCTGATAAATTAGAAAGAAGTCTTTCACTTTTTCAAGTGTTTGTATCTTGGAACATAATCTTTTACAGAACTGCTATAGCAAAGTTGAACAAATAATACCTAGGTTTACTGTACTATCAAAAGGAAAACTGTTTAATTTGCTTGGGAATAAAAAGATAACAATTTGGGAGGGGAAAGAATGAGAGATAAAACAGACCAAGAATATTTGTGTGTTGTCAGCAGCAATTATTCATATAGGCCATTCTTTTAAAAATAAAAGACCAGAGAGAAACAAAAGAGAAAAGAAATCCCAGAGAAGATCCAGGAAACAGCACGTGCAGATCCCACTCTGGGAAAAGTGGGAAGTGCTGAAGCTTTTCTGCAGAGCTGTTCCTGTTGACATCATTGCTTTAAGTCGTTTTGGAACTGAAGAGTTCAGCGAAGAGTTAATTCTGAAGAAGTACTTTCCAAAGCTGCTATTTACATGAAAAATAAATCTTTGCAGTGCCATGGCAGGGGGTAGCATAAACCAAGTCATGCCCATAGCAGGAGCCAGTGTATAAGCTATGCATTCTTAGTGCAAAAATACATCCTGGGCCATATTTTTTTAACCTTTATTTTGGCCTTGGGTTATATCCAGCTTGCAAACAATAAGAGCACCACCCACTCATCAGAGACTCGGAACACAGAATTTCAGAGAAAAAAAAACACAACAAAAAGCAAGGCACATCAGATAAAATGCCTGCTAAGTATTTGACAGTGTTTGTAATAATTTTTCCTAAGAGTCATAAGCAGCAGAAGCTGCTAAGCCAGACAATTCATAAAGTAAGTCTGGTTTAAGGATAACTGCACAAGAAATTAAACACCATTTGCTGTTCTGCTCCAGTGAAGCTCGTATTACAGAGCTAAGAACTGTGCTCCCAGTGATGCACACACAACAGCTTTGTCTCTCCATTTCAGACTAGACCTTAAGAAATGGAGCCAACAATACTAATAACAACCAGGTTAAGGCCACTCAACTGTGCCTCCAGAAACAGCGTTAGATAGATATCTATGTGCATCTGTATTTGTGGCAGCTTTTCCTTCTGGTGTTGTCCAAGCATAGCCAGGTGCAGCAAACATCTGACTGAAAGCTAGCACTGGTACAGCTTCCAGTCGGGGATGTTTACAGCAACAGACCATCACACATCTCTGCAATGTCCAACGCTGCCACGCAGCTGGTCACCTTTAGAGGGGGGAATAAGAAAGAAAAGATTTAAGACATGCTTCTGTAACAATCCAACCAATAACTGTTCAGCTAATTCTGAAGAAATTATTTTCACATTCAGTAACAAAAGTACAGTTCTTGATTCTCAACTTACATTAACAAAGCTCCTAAATGCAACATATTAGAATACAAATTTTTAATATACATTTTAAGACCTCTTTACATTGAAATCTATATAAATAATACATTTTATTTATACATTTAAATATATATAGATAGATCCCTTGACTTTACGCCCCTATACCCTCATTCCTGGCACTCTCAGAAATAAACTGTTCAAACAGTTTAACTTAACAGTTAACAGTTCCAACTTCCACTTTGAACATCCTATCAATTTTGCAGATAACTATCCTTTCATAATTATTTATATTTATAAATAAATCCATACGTAAAAAAAACATAATAAAGAAAATACCAGAAACAGAAGTTTGACAGAATTCTGAAAACATTTACTTTCAGTGTCAGAATCCTACCTGATTACTTGAAAGCTCTATTACAACCAACTAATTAAAAAAACAACCAACCAACACCACCAACTAATGAACCCCAAACCACTTATCTTTGGGAAAGCATTAAAGGAGAGGGACAGGGTGGGAGGGAAAACAGCAACAGCCTCAGGATGGAATCATTTGACTTCCCATCTTCAACAAGTTACTATCAAAACTCCCACAAGCCTGAATTCTGTTCTGCAACATTTCCTCTTAAGTTAAAAGAGCCTTTATAATATTAAAAATTAATATTTTCAATGCATAACACTTAAGAGAAAATAATTTAATTTAAACCAAATTATTAAGTGCATTGCACTCAGTTAGTTGCATATTCTCCCAACGCTCCAATTCCACACTGTTGTGCATAGAACTCATCCAAAAGTCACAATTCCAAGGACTCCTGTGGTGCTCCTGCTGTCACAAAAGTTTTTCCTCCCTTCTTTGCAATGGACATGGAGGGTCTGAAACTCCTGTTGTCAGATTATTTTTTTTTAAATCATATAATTCTGGCTTGATCATATTCACATCACATCGTAAATGTCTTAATTTTGTAGTTTACAGTGGAATGTCTTCCTTTTATTAAGAGCTGAAAGCAGATTGATCTATTCCCATTTAGCAGTCTTTATCCCTTGAGAAAGACAAGAATTTTGCAAGTAACAAGTTTTCTACTGCCAGATTATATTTAGACTTCAGCAGTTTAAGGTTGCTTGTTCCGAGGGATTCTGTTTCGGCCTCCACAGCAACTCATAAATTATGACAGGGAGTTTAAAAGTGAAGAAAAACGACAATATCCAAGATTTCCTCAGTTACAGAAACCCAATTCCATCCAGTTTTCAACTAAAGGTTTCCTCCTCAGCCATGCAAACCTGTCAGCAGTAAGGGCAGCTGGTTTTTCCAGCAGTATGCCAGGACTAAGGAGGAAGCTGCCTGCAGTCGCTATGGAGACCACACTGACCTCCATTATTTTTGAGAATAAATAGGTAAAAAGCCAGTGGTCATTTGCAACAAAGGCCTCTTCAAGCTGTTCCAAAACTGAAAATTCCTATTTTACACTGGAAAGAAATAGGCTATTTCATGCAGAGGTAGGCACATGGTATTTGACTAATTAGGCTGCTGAGCATTAAGTTGCAATGAACCATTTCTTACACTGCTTTCCTTTAACACTTACTTCTTAAGGAGTAATGAAGGTTACTGCAATGTCACCTGCCCAAAGAGAACAAACTCCCCACAACCTCCTTTTGTTTTAAGATGTAAATCATCAACAAATAGCCAATATACATGACAATGGAGTCTTGTGCTACTTTATCAAGCTCACTGTCAACTACAAATACTCCAACAGCATCTTACAAAGTGATTAATTTATATGAAAGGTGTTGAAATTTTCATTTCCAAATGTGGTGTTAAAAGAAGGCAGTTACTACAAATCACTTTGTACATCTACATGCTTGAAAGATACAACTTCTACAGAAGTTCCATCAAAACTGAAGCCATATTTATGAAGAAGCATCCTCAGCTATTCTCCCAAACACTGTTTTTTTTAAAATGAACCTAAGTAGATAGCATACTCCAACTTCCACTAAAAGCACTGAGCTTTCATTTTCATAAAGCTTAAAAGCACTGAAAACAAACAGGATTTACTCTAATGTCATCACAAACTGAAAAATATTGATTGCTGGCTTCAGTTAATGCCTTTAACTGTTTTTCTTAAGAACAGCAATAAAGACATACCACTTTGAAGAGGGAAATCCCCTCCTAACTACATGTAGAGAACACACAGAGCAATGAAAATCTTTAAGACCGCATAAAGTTCTGACATAGGAAATGTCCCTATTTGTCATTTCCCAACAGCCACGTATGACCAGTGACTGCCTGGGAACTGTTCTTCAGCTGTCAATACTCCAAAAACCAAAAGGGTCCAATACTGAAAAAGGGACACAGTTATGACACCCAGAGTTTGCATTAATTCACAATTTCCAAGTCAAAGCCAGGCAGGCCACTGAGGGTTGCTGCAATTCTCCCCAAGCCTCGAGCGTTATTTTACCAGTCACACTGAACTTCTGCTGCCCCTTACATGAGTTCCTTGAGCAGAGATTCAGTGAGACAGGAGGAAGGCAGGGAGGAAGGAGTAAAAGAGGGAGAGGAAGAAAGTAGCTAAAAAGATCTTCCTTCTCTTCTCATATCTTAAGACATCCTCAGTCTACAACCAGCATGGCCACTGTAACTCACTGGATTTGAAGCCTCAGTTGTCACATAGTTGAAAGTAAATGGAGTCAGAGAAGCCTGTCTGTGGGTGCATGGCCATGTGTGTGTTTTGGAGCCAAGGTCTTGTCAATCCATCTACCACTGAGAGCAGTTTAGCCACAGATGCCTGATGCAAGCAAAAAAGTGACTAGACGTGACAGAGGAGACAGATGCTTACTATTGCTATGATTTCTTTTTTCAAGTCGTGTATTCACCAGAAAAGAACTGAGAATTAAATATTAAGTCATAAATATAAAAGGGATTCCTGAACTGCACAAAAGTTTAAAAACAGCTGGAAGAACTTCACAGTGGAAGTCAATAGCCAGCATTCACCAATTCTCTAGTAGTTAAATCTAGATTTTAAAATTCAATAGCTTACTAGAGTCTATTTAAATACTGTTACATGAATTGATATGCTCTTAATATGCTCTTTTCTCCCCTACAAACTCCTCCTAAGTATAAATCTAAACAAAAAAAGCCAGACAGACATTTGTTTTTAATTGTTTCTTGCCCCTGTTACCTTATAGTAATGTAATTCTACAAGGTATTTAAATACTAATCCATTCCATTCATACTATAGTTAAAATAGCCAGAATACATTTTATATTGAAGTTGGGTTTTTTGTTTGCTTTTTTTTTTTTCTTTCTTTCTTTAGTGGGGGGAGAAGGGTCAGGGAGGAGAGCACAACTTTTCACTAGAGAGTTTATTCCTACCCTAAATGGTCAAAGAAATATATCCAGCTCTGAAGCATTAAAGTAGTTAAATTGTCATAACTTTTATACATTTTTAACTAGCCTTATAGTTCACAAGCATCTTTGCTCCACATTTTCAGGGATTGCAAAGAATAAGGTCTTTGCCCTGGGTCACACAGTGCATCTGAATCACCATTACATTTTAATAACTGAGCCTGCAGCTCATACATAACCCAAATCACATCATCTCCAATAGCACTTAAGTTATTAATTAGCCAAATTAAGTCTTTATTTCTTGTAACTTGGGAAGCTATGCAGTAATTGGTCATCTCCACAATCACCACAGTGGTTAATTCAAGATCATTTTGCTTTAAAAATGAGCTAAAAAAATAAATTAAAAGAAAATCCATCTACCATACTAAGAACTTATCATAATGAATTACCCTCATAAAAATCCCAATCAACAGGTTAACCTGCAATCAGGAACAGAAAAAAGGAAGGAAGAATATTAGCACCCTTATTTATATTTGTCTTCCTCAGAGCACATTCAGCAGTCTGTACTGCTATACAATATATACCAACAGGCATGGATATTTTAATTTTTAAAAGACTTTTCTGGCAGGATTGCTACATCACATCACTGACCATGAGAGAAACCTGAACAACTAGAACTACAAACTTAGGAGAAATGTGAATATTCTGAATGTATTAGGCCAGATTTCACACAAAGATTCTATCCTTTCCTTATGTTCCCATAAAAACATTCCTTTTTTATCAAGAAATGTTGACTGCACAAACTCAATGAGTGCAATATAGATGCCAATATTGCTGTCTGCTGTATAGTGCTAGTTTTCCAGCTTCAGCTGTTTGCCTTTCTCTTTTCGTCCTTCTTACAGGAAAGGCATTTTTGCTTCACTCCTGGTGAAGAGCTACACAGAGTAGATTAAATAATCTAGGAGTCTCTTGGAGATACTTAATTACAAACTATTAAAACAAGTGACTGTAAACATTTTATGGCTACCTCTACATGACATGTTTCCATGTTATCCTGAAGAATCCTCCAATTCCTAATTTGGGCCCATAGTCTGCCTTTTCTTCGTTCAACATAGACAGTATCTCTGGTCCAAGATGGCAAAGCTGTCTGTAGAAAATGAGCTCTTTTTAAAGACATCTTTAAGTATAAGATTCAGAAGATCCTCCAATCTGAAAAACACAAAGAAAGTTCTCACTCCTGAATACCCAATAGCTAATTTGATTGCTGTCTTTAAGAGAGTGGAAGACAGAAGCAGGAGGGCAGAAAAGGACCCTAACACTTGACAAGAAATAGAAACAAAGAATACATTTAATATCAGAAGAGCTCCACACATTACAAAAATAACCTGAATACAAATAATTCAGTCTTTACTATTTCCAATAACAAGTTTCCTAAATTGTCGAAACCCTCCATGTCTGCTGACTCAAATATGGCCAAGCATGAATGGAAAAATCTCCCTAAAAAGGTCAAGACCAAAAAAAGCTATATAAATACGTCACTTGTTAGCTTAGTTGCCCTTTTTATTTTTTTGAGTGGCCATCAATTGCGTCTGGCTGAGCAGACTCCAATCGATGACAAATTTAGAACACTCGTTCACTTAATGACTTCTCACTCACATTTGCAATTATAATTCTCTGGTGCCATCAGCTGCCAACAAGAGTCCTCTTGAACACTGGGATGGAAACAAGTTGAGAATCTGCAAGGAGACGTTCCTACTGCAAAGTCCCTTGGCTTACCTCTGCTGGAGAAGGGCATATTTGGAGATCCTGCTGACATCAGCAGCCCAACAATTAAAGCTACACCATATTTACTAGCTTGCTGGAGAAGCTGGTAAAGGCCAGGGCACCAAGAGGTCTACAGGCAATAGAAGACAAATGTTCCCATTTTAAGGGTAACCCTGTGTGAACACATTCCAATCCTTGCAAACTAGTATAGTCACAAATACAACAAATCCTGGCATTTTCTTAATGAGGACATTCTCTTAATTTTGGGAAGCAGAGGCTGGAGATTGTAACTGCAGCCTGCAGATTGTGGTGAGTCCAGTGTCACAACATATTTCCTCTGCTGTAAGAAGTGAGCTCCACTCCTCCACTGCAATTAAATCCTGAAGGATATCTGACTGAGAAGTGATCTGTACACCAGCATCAATCCTAACCTTGCTCCCTGAGCACATACTGTTTTTTTTAAACTTACTTCAAAGAAAATAAGCTCAAACCAGCAAACATGCAACTCATGAACATCAGATAAGTGCATGGCACTTGGTTTTAAAAAGCATCTTTGTCCTTATGCTCAAGGTCAAAAAAACAAGTTAATTATTTGTTTTCCAGTAATACCCAAGAGACCCATTTTTTGAAGTACACACGTAGAGCTCACTTCCACAAAGGGATCATTCCACATAACAACAGCAAGCAGTCGTGGCATCCACTTCAGGATCAACAATCTCAGAAACAAAAAAAATATAAAAAAAATAACACAAAACACCTTTCAACTAGTCTCAGAATTATTATCTCTATTTAAAATGTAGATTTCAGAAAGTAATTTTCAGCATTTACTGACAGTAAGTGAAAACAGCCATAAAGTGCTGGCACAATAGTTTGTTTTGGAAACACTACACCATGTTTTCAAATCAATCTTACACAGGATCTGACAAATACAATTAGAAAATTACTGCTTTCATAGTCTCTCTCTCACACACCATTCCCTCTAGAATCAAACCACCTTCAATTATTTACAACATAAAAAGAATTTTAAAGATTTCCCTAGTCTGTAAATATGCCAGGAGTTTATCTGACAAATTTGAGTCATGTTTCCCTACGTGGAGCAATGTAACATTTACAATTTAGTTACTGGACTACAGTAAGAAGAAGAGGAACTCAATTTTTTTTTTTTCAGGAGGCAGAAGTGACTTTTAGCAGGATTTTTTTTTCTTAAATCATGAAAATAATATTTTTCATATCAACTTAGAAGTTTTTCCTTACAACTACCAGCTGGTCTTCCTTTGCTGTATTCTATACAGAATTACCCATCTCCTCTGAAAGTGTCATGGCATTCACAGAAGGTTCCTGACAAGGACATAAAACATAAAAATCATGTCTGAGAAAGACAAAGACGAGGTAGAGAGTCCCACCAATTATGGAAGGCACATGGAACAAATCCATTTGAATTCAAATTTGAAGATGCCAAAAAAAAGATCCTTGTGAACAGTTAAAGATTTATCAAAGTCACAAACCTCATACAAAGAGCTGGGGGTACTTTGATGAAAGCTGAATGGCCCATGTAACATACTATGACTTTAGGACAGTTTTGGAGACATTCTCCCACCACAGTCTCACCTGGGAGCTGAGGAAGCCTCAGCTCAACAAACAGAAGGGAAGATGAGCTGGAAAAATAGCTGAGTCTCTGGCTCACACAAGCACAAGCAATGGCTGAAAGTCCAGCCAAAATAAAACTCACTGGGTTCAAGAAGGAAAAGCACAAAGCTCTGCACCCAAGGCAGAAGAACCCCAGGCATCAGCACAGGCTGCGGGGAGCTGGCTGAGGAACAGCCCTGCTGGAAAGGGCCCAGGTGCTGGGGCACAAGCCAGCTCAACCAGGAGCCAACAGCTCACTGCAGAGAAGGCAAACTGCAGAGGACTGCGGGTAAGGGATGTTCTCCCTTCTCTGCCTGCCACTGGCAAGGTCACTCTGCAGACACTGAGTGCCCAAGTGAGGACCCTCACTTCAAGAAGGATGCTGAGGAATCAAGGAGGATCCAGCTCTGGGCTACCAAGGTGGTCAAGAGTCTCAAGAGCATCATGTACAGGGACAGGTTGAGGGAGGTGGGACTGTTTTCTCTGAAAAAAAGGCTAGGGACTATCTAAGAGCTGCTGTCTACAGCTTCCAGGATGGCAACTTTCTCAAGACAGATGAGACAAACTCCCTCAGCACTAGCAGACAGGTAAGAGCAATGGCCACAAAAGGCAGCATGGAAAATTCAGGCGGGACACAATGACAAACTTGTTCACTAGGAGGGTGTTGAAGCCCAGGAATAGGCCTCCCAGGCAGGCTGTGGATTCTTTGTTCTTGGTGGTTTTCATGGATTAGTAGGACAAAGCCATGGCCAACCCCACCAACTGCTAGTTCAGAGCCCTGCCTTGAACAAGCGGTTGGACTGGAGGCCTCCAGAAGTCTGTTCTGACTAGCACTTCAATGACTCTGTGATTATAACAGCTGTAAAACAGTAATGTAGTGGACTAGTTTTGATAAGTAATGATATAAGTGAGGAGGAATATCTGCAGTCACTGCAAAAGAGCTCCAATGCTTGGAATAATGAGTTTGAAGCTTAAGTCCACTTGAGGAAATACTGCAATAAAGATAAAGGTGGTATAAAGAAAATTGGTGAGATTATAAAGATAGAAGATGGTCAAGAGTCTCAAGAGCATCACGCACAAGGACATCAGCCTGTCTTCTCTGAAAAAAAAGGCTAGGGACTATCTAAGAGCTGCTGTCTACAGCTTCCAGGATGGCAACTTTCTCAAGACAGTTGAGACAAACTCCCTCAGCACTAGCAGACAGGTAAGAGCAATGGCCACAAAAGGCAGCATGGAAAATTCAGGCGGGACACAATGACAAACTTGTTCACTAAGAGAGTGGTGAAGAACAGGAATAGGCCTCCCAGGCAGGCTGTGGATTCTTTGTTCTTGGTGGTTTTCATGGATTAGTAGGACAAAGCCATGGCCAACCCCACCAACTGCTAGTTCAGAGCCCTGCCTTGAACAAGTGGCTGGATCAGAGAACTCCAGAAGTATTTTCTGACTAATATACTTGAAACTGCATGATCTCTTTAATTCCTGTGATATGCTTCCAGCAACTATAGCCTTGTTTATATAATTATCCTCAGACATAATTAAGTCAATAAGCTTTTGGAAAAAGAGTTATCCATAGATGACATCAGTACAGACCTTCCTATAAATAGCCAGGTGTTACCAATAGATTACAGTGCTAGCAGCTCCAACAGTTAACATTAAATATTTGTGATTTCAGAAAACTATTTTTATCAGCTGGTGACAAATACTTTAAAAAGTAAGCTACAGAGAAAATAGAAATTGCATACCTAAGCCTATTGAATTTAAATATGCTGCCAAACACTACTCCATGGTCACCTTTGTAGGTCACTCAATGTTCTAGAAAAAAACCCTCCAAGACTGCCTGTTCTTAAAGAAAATGGCATAAAACTACAACATGAAAGATCTTTTCACTTAGCTTGCTTGTAGAAGCTCCCTCAAACTTGAGAAAGGCAGTAGAATGTTTCCCACAAGACAATTTTGAACATGAAATTTTAAAAGTGTCACTCTTAAGGGATACACAAGGACGCCTCACATGCCTTAGGACAGACTATAGATTTTAAGTCTCCATCTCTTCCTAGCAATTCTCAATCTGGTTTCCTCCCAGCAGAAAATAGTTTATTATAGCTTTTGAAATCAAATACAGAAGATGGACACTATGACCCATCAAACTGTTCTTCTGTCACACAAATGCAAAGGTTTAGTGATAATCAGAATTAAACCGATTACAGTAAACAAACAGTTTAGGAGTAACTTAGAAGTAGAAGGATTGGTTCCTAGAACTCACTCCTAGGACCACAGAGATTAAGCAACGATTCAATGCAATAAACAGAACAGCTTGAAGGGGAAACCTGGGTCAGTACCTGGCATTCTAATCCTGCTTTTTGGGTACTTTTGGTCCAGCGAACCTTGAATTATCTCATGCTGTCACTGAGCTTCAGAATAAGAGTGAGAGGTACTCAATTTAATCCATAAAACTGGTGACTAAAATAAGCTGACTGGTGTTTTTCACACCTTTTAACTAATCAATGTATTTATCTAGGGGGAAAAAAAACCCAAACAACAAGTACCCCAAAACCCAAACAAACCCAACCTATGTCCACATTAGGAGTAAAGTGCTGCAAGAGGAGGAGATCTGCAAAACAACAGTTTGTGTTGAAGACAATATTCAAACTACATCTATTCCAGGGGATCTCACTTCAGAATTGGCCCCAGTCCTACCTATGGTCTAAACAGCCCTAAGGCAATTGCAGTAGTTAAGTCCAGAAGCACACCTTTCAATTCTGCTTCATCCAAAAGAAGTTGATTTGCATGTTCAGCAGGATCAGCAGCAGAGAACTCCTTTATCCAGTCCAGAGTGACAGGAATTCTGGGGATAATAATGCACAGTTATTGCAAAGTTAATCCTGAAGCAATTTTTATCATCTGCATTTCAAGCCACAGAACCTAAACACTTAAAATTTTACACATGCCTTCAAACTACAGAGTAATGCATGAATACAAAAATGCAGCTGAGATCTTTGTCACACCAAGTGGAAAACAACTGAGCAATATGAACATCATTTAGTGCAATTCAGTATTGCTTTATAATTATCTTAATGAGGGAGGCTGTTGCACAAGGACCATTCCAAAGACACGAAGTGAATACTCACACCCCAGAGTCTGGCCACTGGTGCATCTTCAGGATGGTTTAAATTGCACATGGTAAGGGCACTGTGGTAGAACAGTCCTCCCCTCTTTGCCTTCCAGCTGAAGGATTCCTGCTTCCTCCAGTCTTCAGAGGAATTTCATAATTTCATGATGCAAGTTACGTGGACAACCCCTACATTAGCGGTAAACTAGTCCTGGAAAAAAAAAAAAAAAAAAAGAAAAAAAAGGAAAAAAGATCAGTTTTCTGCTCCAGCAGGTAGCTGATCCAAGTTACTGGATGCCAGGACAATCTTAGCACCGGCATAAAGAAGGTTCTCTACAGGGCAGGGCTGCCTGTTTTGGTGGCAATAGTGTTACAACATAGGTGTATTGTTTAAGCACAACAGGAACATTTCCTCACCTTCCCCCCAGAAAAAGATAGCAACATTAAGACCTCTGATATCAATGTTTTGAGTGGGGAACAGGAACATGGGTAAGCTGTAGAACTCAAAGACACAGTAAACAACAAAAAAATGAATTTTGCAAAGTCATGCTCCCTTAAAGGCATTTAGATGTAGCTTCAATACTTCCATGCTTTACAACAGGAACCTGGCATTTGAAAAAAAAAAAACCAAAAAACCAACCAGCAGATGAACACCAAGTTGCTTTTCACTCTGCCATCAGTTGACCCCAACTGCACATCTCAAAACTGTCCTTCACCATTTAGTGTTACCACTTCACATCAACTCTTCCCACAGACCTCTATGCCAAACACAGGCAGCAGACTCCACCTCCATGGAAATCAGCTGAGCAGGACTTAATGGCAACCACTTTTCCTAAATGCTGGAGGGAGTTAGAAGTCTGCATAACGTTACCAATGCTCCACCTGCTGGCATGTGGACAGTGTGGATCAGTCCAGAAAGCATCCTGACCTTGGACAAGCAAAGACAAACCAAAAGAATGCAAGAAAAAACAAAAATGTTTCCGAGTACTCAGAAGCACCTAAGGCAAAACCTCCCCTGAAAAGCTTGGCAGTGTAATACATTTCTAAATACTAATATCCTGAAAAATATTTGTGAAAACCTCTAACCAAGGATGTGGTTCAGTCCTCCTTTGGTGGCTGGCCAGCTAGTAACACATGAACTAATTAGTTACTTCATTAGGTCAAGGGTAGAGCTCTGGAGAAGTTTGCATGAGAGATGCAAGCCATACCCAAAAGTGGAGCTCCCACATGAAAACATCATTATGTCTGGAGTTTCTCCATTATAACTTTGATTTTATCAAAATTTTAAAGTGAACTTTACAAGAACCCAAAATAAGATCTCAAAGCCAGACATCTCAAAACAAATGAGCCAAAATTTAAAAATTTGAAGCTGCTCACCTCATTTCACCACATTTACATATGCAAAATGTATTTTAAAAAAAAAAATAAGTAAACACGTGCCTCTTCGTAGGAATCCTGCCATACTTGGTTCATAAACCAGATGATGTTTCCAAAAACTGGTCTGAAGAGCAAGCATGCTAGAGTCATTAAATTTCATCTTCTGAAAGAGCTGAAAGGTATCTTAATTCAATTTCCCACAACAGCTATCATCCATTTAATTCTTTTTTATACACCAAAGAAGCCAGGATAAGTAACTGAAGAAAATTCTCAAGGTGTTTGGAGACTGACTCAACTTGTAAATCAGCCGTTTTCCTCAACCCCTTCTAGACTTTTTACCTGCAAGTGTGGGACAAGTTACTGAAAGCCCTTTTCACAGACACCCACTACTTCTATTCTTTATCTGAGTGATCAACTGCAAATTCTCAGTCGGTTGTGCAGAACTGTTGTTATCTGAAGCAGAGGTCAGTGGAGACCATGTTAGCTCAACAGAAATGTAGTAAAACATCAAGAAATTCCTCTAAGGAATCAACTCAACTAAAAAGAATTTTAAAAAAAATCTACTTCATATGCAGTTTGTAATCTTTCAATGTGAATAATTAAAACATAACTGTACTAGAGGAATAAGCATCAGCCATAGCATGCCTAGAACAAGTATGTTCTGTGAAAATAGTGAAATAAAAGTTAACCTGTACAATGTGACACATGAAGACACACTAAAGGAAATGCTGCAAATACAGGCTTCCAGTCATTGTGTAAAATAAACTCAAGCACCAACAAGAGACCAAAACTCACTGCCCTTCCACAAAGCCACAAAAAGTCAGGGGCTGCACTTAAACACAAGAGTGAGAGTACCACAGCTGGCAATATTTGTCAAGCTCTGTAGGCAAATGAAATCTCACATTTAATCTTTCAAATTCCAACTTAACTACAGTACTATTTAAAAGCACAACTCCTCAAACTAAAGATATTCTCCAGTTTAAAGCAGTAGATTAAAAGACAGGAAACATCACAGAGTTATCAATAACCAGTCTCCAATGAGCCTGGGCAAAGATTAACCAGACAGCTAAAAAACCTTCTTGATTCTAGAGGGTGTGAATGACTCACTGAAGCAGACACATAGCTCAAGTAAACAGCATATTATAAACTGCCTGAACTATTAAGGGAAATTCTGCAATAGTAGACTTATAGTGTATGAGTAAACTGACAGAAAAACAGTATTCACCTTTTCATTTAAAGCAGGTGACTTAGGAAAACATTCTCCTCTTCACAAAAAGAAAATCAATGATTAACAGTCTCTGAGAATTGTAGCAGAGGTTTGGTTTTATTGGGATACCTGGTATTCTTAGGGGAAAATTAAAAGTAATACTATGCATAACAGCAATTCAAGCTTTGTAAATAAAGGTCTTGTTTCTTAATTGACATATAAACAAGAAGTCAGATATTAACTACTATAAGGAACTTCACACTTAGTATTGTGTAAGAAAGTTGAAAAAAAAAAAATCTTAGAGCTGCTACTGTAGTATGCAACTTCACAGTAACAAACAACATCAGAGCTTCAATCAGTTTGTTAGAATCAAGGAATGTTTCAGTACATAGATTCATTTTACTTTCCTGAGATTTTACTGCTTCTAGTTAATGTTTGGCATAACCTGACCGTTAACTGAACCACCAGCTTAGCAGTTCCTGATCTAGCCAGTGTGCTTATCAAGACAAGCCATCTAGTCACCATATTCAAAGTGAAAAAAAGAAGTCATTGTAAAAGTTTGGTTAGGCTTTTTGAATTCAAAGCAGTTATAGAGACTGAAATCAAATGAAAAAGACCAGACAATCATGCCTAATCACATAATATCTGTTGATATCAACTACTGCATTTATTTTGTAATTAATAACATTAAAAGCATTGGATCAGATGCACAACTCATTTTTCAAGTTATAGAGTAATTTAAAATAAATCAGGAGACTGGAGAGTCAAAATAGATTTGTATTTTAAGCAAAGAAAATATCCTGTTTCCATGTTAAAAAAATCTGTCTTACATCACAGCTGATCCAGTTTTGAACGTGGCAAGCTCTGTTCAGTGTTTTCTGTTATAAAGGCTAGAGATACGGCCTCCTCATCTTTATAAAGCTTTAGAAGTCACCTTAAGTTTCCTTGAAATACTCCCTTGATATATCTGAACAGATGAGAGACAGGTTGCAGAACTACCCTCCCTGAGACCAGAACATTCCCAATGTTCCAGTGACCTGAAAGTGCCTGATCCTGTCAGCAGACAGCTTAGTTACCCACAGCAAAGGGCTGTGTGAAAATGACTATGTCCTTGACCTACTGGGAGATCGGAGTTGGACTCAGGTAACTACCACCAAGGAAAACATTCTTGAAAACACTGCTTCTACCTTATTGGGGTAAAGTCTACACCCGTCAAACTAATATTACAAATTAGTTAGCTATAGTATTTCTTGTCTTAACCTAATGTGATGGAAAAAATGTGTTTACTTATCCTTCTACAAGTGAGTGCAATATTGATTACTCTTAACTTTTACTGGTTAAGCTTACTGGACAATAATTTAAGATAAGCAAAGCTCCAAAAGAAGTAGATTGAGGCACAATGATGAGAAAGAACATTTATTTACAAGTACAATACATATATAATCAGCTAATTTAGTCACAAAGTTTATCAGCAGTGCTAATATATCACACGTGATCTCTGTAAGAAGCTACTGTTGGAAAACATCTGATTAATAACAGACATTAAGTGTAAGAGAATGTTGTAAGAATCTATATTAAAATAATGATGCATATCAAATGTGGATCAGAAGAATGAATGTGGGTAAAGAAAAAAAGCAGCAGTATTTGAGCACAAAAGTGCTCATCTCCAGAAGAACCACAAAAAACCCCACAGCTTTCATGCCCCTGGTTAGACTTGCTATTAAGGATGAGGCAAAAAAAAAAAAAGGGAGATGTGATGGAAAACCCATAGCAATTTTTAAATATTTAATAAAAGCTATTTTAAAAAGGCTGTTACTATGAGTACTGACTGCAGGTCCCACAGCTGAGACGTGCCTTTGAAATTCCAGGTAACAGCAGCTAACCAGCCAGACAGGTCAGCATACACTTAAACCAGAACAGTTTTCAGCCTGTTCTACTTTTACCCTTTTGTTTCCAATTTCTAACTTATTAAGTAACTCTATTCTGTTCGCCTGGTACTGAGGATACGGGGAAAGGAGGGAGCTTGGTGAAGGTTAAAAAAGGCAAAAAATACTCCGTGCCAGCAGCCCCAAGCAGCCTGTACCCTGGGATATATGCTTTGGAAGCTCACACACCAAGGAGCACTTTCTGCCAAGCTGCAGAGGGTCAGCAGGGCATCTTCTGTTGCCAAGCATCAGCTTTGGGAAGCGGCACTTTCCAGAAGGTACAAATTTGAGCCTTTTCTGTAGGTTACCAATAGGACACAACATACTTCAGTGCTCACCCATAACTGAGAGCCCACACTGATTTCTGTACATAGAAGTACCCACTCTGTGCTGAACACTCCAGATGACGAACTGAGCAGTTTAAGACAATGCATAGAAAAGAGCTGGGGCTTCAGGAGCACTCAGAAACACTTGGAGCTGAGAAGAATGAGGACCCTGCATTTGGCTGAACCCTGCAGTATCTGCAGAGAAAACAATGAAGTGGATGAAGAAAGTCCTCTGAGGCTCATCTGGCATTTTGATTTATTATACTCGTGTTAAGCCTCCAACGTCCATTCTCCACACTGCCCTGATGCAGCAAAAGATCTGGTTTGGACGAACTTATTTTATTTCTACATTCTTTATTTAAAATGCCCACAGTCTTAAAAATTCCACTAATACCACGTTGATACCGAATACTGTGTTGATTCAGTGTGAAACATAAGAATTCAACAGCCTTTTAGTGGTTTAGCTTCCTCATTCCCACAGGATTCAACATGCCCTCAGACATGAAACAATCTTATCTAGGGCACTTCTTGTGAATATTTTAGTCTTTCTTCCTGTCTCTTTCTAACCTTCATTTCTGCAGAAATATAGACCTAATTCCCTCCACCTTCTTCTGCTGTTAGAACTCTACTGGTGGTGTTCAGAATGAGGCATCCTAAGAAGACAGTACACAGGGAGTAAACTGGTATTGCTAAAGGGTAACTACACACAGATAATTTATCTGTACTAAACAAATTTTAAACTGCAAGGTGGGTTGTGCTCCTTCTCTTAAGTACCAGCTCAGACAAAACAAAGTCTCGTTATGGGGCAGTAGGGCTTTCTCCAGTTAGACCAGTTCACTGCTGTTCTAACTTATGGAACTCCCTAAAAAAAGGCAAAAAGCAGGAACATTTTAAAATAAATAGAAAAGATTGAGATTGCAATGACTGATCAGTAGGATCTCAAACTCTCTTCCATGTGTAGGCCTTATTATTAATATGAATTGGTATTATAACCTTTTTGAAACAAGAAGCAGTGGGGGAGTTCTTTTCCATTGCTGACTTTTTTTTTCAGCTAGGTGTTAAGGGATCAATCATTCACTAGTACAACCATCCCTTTGTTCTTCTTTACCTTAATCACCCCAACAGTGCCTCTGAGCAATCTGGAAAAGATCACTAAGCCAGGCAATGAACTTTAAGGCTAGACAGCTACCCAAAAAATTTTCAAATAAAGTATGTAAACAAATTCTCACAATCACATTTTACTACTTTCTAGACCATTTCAGAAAAAAAAAAAAATTAAAAAAATCTATCATCATGTAGCACATCTGTATTATCCAGGCACTAGGATTTTAGACAATTTTAATATTATTCCCTGTTACGCACGTCAAAGACCTGAATAAACTTGCAGGTGAAGTCTACAGAACTGAACAGGTACTTTGAAGGCTTTCTAGTTCAGAGTTCTGAAGGACAGACCTTTCTACTCGTCCTGGAAGTCCTCTCTGACAATGGCAGGCTTTCACCATGACATGTGTTTTCAGCTACAAGATTTCTATCTCTCTGTTCCTTAGATCACAACAGGAAAAATCCCCATCACATTAAGTGACCCAGGAAGGCAAGCAGCACACAAACAGCAGTGCACCCCTTCCACAGTCTCTTCAGCTTGTTCTCCATCTGATTATTCACCTGTTTTGTACTGGCTGCCATCTGCCCACTCCTCCTCCTGTCTGCCTCTGACATAGACTTTGTGCCATCTCATAAGCCTTTTTTTTTTTTAGCACATTCTTGCATACTTCTTCCAGGTCACTGATACATACAGTGAATAAACTTAATTGCAAGATTGTTTCCTGAGGCAACCCAGTCATTACATTTCAAATCAACTACAATGGAGAGGTTTTGCCATTTGGCACTTAAAAAACCCTATATCCTTATTTCCTGTCTTTAAATACAGTTCTATATATAAAATATGTATACGTATAAATTATACATATTATATATAGAGACAGACATATATTTACATACCTATTTAAGACAGGAAATAGATTCAAGATCAAGTCAGCCAAAACAAACACTTATTTTCCCCTTTAAACTGCAGCAAGAGCACTAAACACCAGTAGGTACACACAGGAGTAAGCAGGGAGGTATTTTTATTTTAGGCAAACAATTCACTGCTTCATAGAACTTGACAGTTGTCTCCATTAACTCTGTGGCTGTTGCAAGCCAAATCTTATCATTTGTTGAAAAGGACGCTGGGATTAATTATGTAGTTCCAATCTGGCCCTTTTATTAGTCTCAAGAATGTTCCTTTCCGAAGTTGTACATGGCAGTTGCTTAAAACTCCATCTGGCTTTTTTGATTTACACCAGGAACTTCTGTGCTAAGAGTTCATGAATATATTAACTGCACTACTTTGCTTTTTTTTTTCCTCTCGTCTTCTAAAGAAAAAAAAATTAAAACTTTCAACAAAACACTTAAGTACAAATGAACCTGTAAATGCCTGTTAGCACTTGAAAATTTAGGAACAAATAGGGATTCCATGCTTCTTTAGGTAAGGAGAGTTTGTTTAAAAAAAAAAAAAGCATAAAAATAAATCCAAGAGAGTCTTTACTTTGTCTGCCACTGACCTTTAGACCTGACACCCACTGCATCCTGTGGGAAACTTTTTCCAAGAGCCAATTTTCTTACAAATAGTTTAGCAGATTTAGGCATCCAGACTACAGTTTTTGCCTACATCTACAAGCTGAAAAGGCGATTGAATACCAACCGCCTGTATGTGGACATACACATAAGTATCTGTAGAGCAATAAAATACAATGTAATGCAATCTTAATGTACTATGTGTTAGTGCTTTTATTTTTTTTTCTTGCCTCAAGGTTTTCTCTTAGAGCTATGAGTCTCTAAAATACTTACAATTGCACTGCTGTTTTCTTGTACATGGTTTTAAAACACATTTACATATCCTCCAAAAATAACAAAAGCACTAGAAAAAGCCCATGCATTCCTAGATTTGTGTAATAAAAGCAACAGTGGTAATTCAATTCCCTACTCAAAATGTAAGTACAAGATCCTCTTAGATGTTTTGCCAATAAGTTTCCTCAAACCCTGCAAGAAGGGCTCACTTGCAGGACTTTGTCTAGCTTTTAAGTGTCAAAGCACTGCACCTGTTCCTTTACAGATAACCACTCTCCTTGTCGAGTCTTATATTCCTCATTTCTCCATTACATGGAGAAGTTTTGTGCAGCACGGAACAGATCACTTGTGAAAAGTCACAGGAAAGATTTCTCAGTCACCTCCACAGGCCACATCAACCCTCTTCTCCAGGTGCATTTCTTCTCTGTGTCAACCCTTTGTCCCTTCTCTGTATGGTCCTGCTGCAGAGCTCTACCTCTTGGGGCACAGTCATGTCCATGACTGTACATCAGTGCTCGTAAGGAAACTTCCCAGCTGTTCCAAACAAGCCATGGAGTCAGACAAGGACAACTACATCCACCAAGAAAGGTACACAGGAATTTGGCTCCCTGACACTGCTACGGCACTAGCAAAAAATACTACAGTATATTTAAGAAACTTTTTTTTTTAAAAAAGCTGAATCACTACATACTGTTCAAAGAAGGTGACTGATTTACTTAGAATGAAACTATAAACATTGCATTACTTCAGGATTTTATGCCAGCAAGTTTCAGCAAGATGTGGCAAGCAAGGAAAACAGAAGGAACGTGTGGTTTTGAGAGCTTATAGTGGAAGGTTTGCTTCAATTTCACCCATCAAGTGCCAGTACCTTTGTTATGCCTGACTGAGTGCTAACTACAAGAACAAGTTTCAGTCACTGGTATCTGAAGGCACAAGGCCTCTCAAAGCCCCTGTAACAAGAAGTGCACAGTAAGAGTACACGAAAGTCTTCGTTTTCCAGTCTTAATATTATCAAAGCTCCTGTTAAAACTTCAGTCCTTTAGTTTTTATGGTTGTTTTATCACCAACCATCAAAACTGCATTACTGGTCCATCTACATGATACAGATCAAGGCTTTTGTCCAGTAAAACCTCTCTCATGATTATCTCCACAGGCACATAACTTCCCAGTGGTTACAGCTCCCATTACCAAAAGGAGCAGGGGACGAGCTGTGCCTCACTCCAAGTCACTCCTCTGACATCTCCTAGGAGGACAGTATCATGCTTCTGGCACAGATCTCTTTGGCATGCTCCTAAGAAATTTGCATGTAGACATTTGAGACAACAAGCAGCCAGTAACTATCCAGCTTTCAAAACCTACAGTAAGATAACGCCGATGAATTTTCATGCCTGAGAACAGCAGGACAGGATGTACAGTGCAAGCTTACATAAGACACAAGGCACTGCTGGGAACCAGCAGAAGTGAAGAGCATAAATGGCTCAGGAAAATGCTGATGTCACTCATATACATTTGGGTTGTGCCAGCCAAGTTTCTCTCATCCTAAAACTGCCCTTTCTGGCTGGCTGCAAAGCCTCACTGTTTGCTCTGTTTCACCAAGATCTTGAAAAATAACTTGTTTTCAGAAACCTGTGTTTCTTTCTGATGGTAAAGACAAGAGAGAAAAAAATAAAATCCAAGAAGATTCTAAATTTACTGTTGCACTTATAAACAAGAACCTAAAAACAGAAAGTGTAATGGAGAACTAGAAAAAAAGCAGGTAATCACGTACACACATACTTGCTCCTAATACTTACTGAAAAAATAGTTCAAGCACAACTTATCTGTTTTAAAATATGACCTCTACAAACCTACTAAGGTCAATGAGACTTAGAGTAGTTACTCAGTGAGCCTTGCTTGCATAAATTAAAGATGCCTAAGGGTAGCTATGAAACCAGGTATTTGATTTTTCCAGGGCACCTACATATTATGAATTAACAATGAATTGCTATTTTACCAGAGCAGCTTTCACTTCTGTTAAAAACCAAAAAAACCCAACAAAACAACAACGAAACAAGCCCACTGTGTTGTGCTCGCCTCCTCCTGAACACATAAAAGCTTTCCTATTTAATGTTAAAGATGATTACGGAAGTTTCATATTAACTTGAGTAGACAAGCAAGAGACTATAGATCAAATTACTTTCAAAAAACCCCCTAAGTTATCAGTAAAATCATGCCTCTTCCTGGTGTATCCTTCTACAATAGATTTAATGAAAAAAGAAAAAGAAAAAAGACAAGTATTCTAGCTTCACAGGTTAGTATAAAGCAAAACTGTGAAGAGGGACAACTTGTCTCAGTATTCACAGCAGCAGTTCCCAGCTCTGTGTGGCTGCTTTCACCTGTTATTGCAGTGGCCACACACCACTTCAGAGCCCCGTGTGAGCCACAACAGGTAACTCCTTCATGGTTCTGGGATTCCTGTATTGAAGTTTCTGTCTATGGCATACTTGAGGCATTTGATTTTCTATAAAGAACATCATGGAAGGTGAGAGTGAAAATACTGTTCCTGAAAGTTAGCTATACTCAGTCACACATGTAATGAACTTACAGTCCATCCCTTCAGCATTTTGTTGAAAATACAGAGGCACCCTGAGATAGCATCAAGTTAATGCAACTCCCCAACCCTGGCAAGTACAGCCGAGCGGTCCCACAGGAACTTAAAAATGCCAGAAGTAAATTCTTCATCATATGAAGTATATCAGAATATCTCTTCCTTCCAGATCCTTATCAAAACACCAAATCTAACACCAGGTAGCTCAAGAGATGCCAACTAGCAGAGATAATCGACTACATTAGGAATTCACAAGGTTTCCTCAGCAGTGGAAGAAGACACCAGTTTTGTTCTAGGCAAACAGGAGGGAAAAACCACCCACAAACTACTAGCACTGTGGAATGGCAGCTTTTTGAAAGCCTGTTGGCATATAATCATAAAAATAAAGTGTACAATGACCACACAGTGCAGATCATGCAGTATCACAGAGTATTAAACATCTTTTTAAACAAGCGTCCATTTCCATCAAAGTGTAGCTACTACAGGAAAATTCTACAAGCAAAACACTCGCATCCTGGCTAGAACCTCTATGCTTCTATAGTAGAAATTACATTGTTATCTACCTGTCATTACTACAGCAGATAATTATGTCTCAGTCATTAGTATGTTTATTCACAGTACAGTTTTGGACAGCAACACTATTCCCAATTCATAAGCAAACAGAGGACGGATGCAGAAAGACTGATCCAAGGTCACTGAGTAAAAGCCTGTGGTAAAGGAAGAAACTTCACCTGGTTTTGCCTTCATGCAACTAATACTTTCTATTAATGAGTCATTGCTGCTCCTCTAAATTATTCTTTTAACATGAAGAGACAACAGACTGCCTGCAGCATTCCAACAGCAGCTTCACTCCAAGATTTTCTATTAAAAAATCACGCCCAAGGGCCTTGTTCTATACTGTGGGAAAAAAGGGAGAGAGATATACATATATATATACACATAAAAAATTAAGCAGTCTGCCTTATTTGTGGTCCAGTTCTCTCACTAGAGACACAGAAACCAGTCCTTGAATAGTTCTACTCCCTCATGCTCCAGATCACCAGGCAAGGGCAAAGTGCAGGGAGGAAGGCACAGTCAACTCGGGAAGCAAGTTATGCAAAGCTGGGGGCCGGGGTGGGGGGCTGAAGTCCCCATAGCCCACGGGAACAACAACAAAAAAAAGACCAAGTTCTGTTCCCAGGTCAACGAGGTCAAAGCGCGGTGAAGGGGCAGCACGGCCCCCAGGGGCTCGGTGGTTGGAAATGGACCCCCGGGCCGGGAGGGGGGCACGGTGAAGGTCTCCTCTCCCTCCCCAGAAAAACTCCGTCCGACCCTGCAAAGTGCAAGGCGGGGAGAAGCCCACTCCCCAGTGCCACCTCCATCGCCGGCGGCTGG
>VYZX01011648.1:132104-177435 GCA_013401335.1 Brachypteracias leptosomus
GGCGCGCGCTCTGAGCGTGGCGGGCGCGCGGGGCGTGCGTAGAGCGCGCGGTCTGTGTAGTGCGGGAGTCAGGAGGACGGAGCTCTTGACGGTGACATCCAGTGGTGGGACAAGGGGCAATGGGTATAAGCTGGAACATAGGAGGTTCCACATAAATAGGAGAAAAAACTTCTTCACGGTGAGGGTGACAGACACTGGAACAGGCTGCCCAGGGAGGGTGTGGAGTCTGTCGAGACGTTCAAAACCCGCCTGGACGCGTTCCTGTGGGACCTGATCTAGGTGATCCTGCTCCGGCAGGGGATTGGACTAGATGATCTTCCGAGGTCCCTTCCAACCCCTAACATTCTGTGATTCTGTGATAGTGCATAGGGTGGGCACAGACCACAGGGGCTGTTCAGTGCACAGGGTGGGCAGAGTGCATGGGTTCCATAGTGAACAATGCACAGAGTGCACGGCGAGTGTGCAGCTCGGGGTGTGCACAGAGTGTATATAGCACACAGTGCATGGAGAGCACCCTGAATGCTGCACGGGCTGTGCTCAAACTGAGGGGTCTATACAGTGCACAGGGTGTTCAGAGTGCTCGGTGTGTGGTGCTTCGTATGTATAGTGCAGCAGGTGCATGGGGTGTGTGGAGTTTATAGAATCATAGAATGTTCAGAGCATATCCTCTATATAGTGCACAGGGTGTGCAGAGTGCTCAGAGTACATGGTCTATATAGTGCATAGGGTGTGCAGAGTGCCTGTGGTGTATATGGTGCAGTGGGTGTACTGGGTATGTAGCGTGCATGTTGTACACAGTACATGGGTTGTGCTGAGAACATGGTGTATATGGCATATGGGATGCACAGAGTGCATGGTCTACATAGCACACAGCCTGCGTGGAGTGCATGGTGTATACAGTGCATGAGGTACAGAGCGCATGGGCTTTATGGCCTATGGTGTGCACTGTGATATCATTAGCGTTGCGCTGTGTGCAGTGTTGCAGACTCCACCTGTATGCAGATTGCCACTCGCACCCCACCCAATATGGGTGGAAAGATTGGTGGTGGGGTGTTCAGGAGAGTACATCAGAGGGAGCACTTATTTTCTTGTGTCCAGCTCTGGAGCCCCCAGCACAGGAAGGATGTGGATGTGTTGGAGCATGTCCAGAAGAGAGCCATGAAAATGATTAGAGGACTGGAGCACCTCTCCTATGAAGACAGGCTGAGAGAGTTGGGCTTGTTCAGCCTGGAGAAGAGAAAGCTCCGGGGGGACTTTATTGCGACCTTCCAATACCTGAAAGGGGCCTATAAGAAGGCAGGGGATCTGTTCTCAAGGGTTTGTAGTGACAGGATAAGGGGTAGTGGTTTTAAGCTAGAAAAGGGTAGATTTAGGGTAGACATTAGGAAAAAGTTATTTAATATGAGGGTGGTCAATCACTGGAACAGGTTGCCCAGAGAGGTGGTGGAGGCCCCATCCCTGGAGACATTCAAGGTCAGGCTTGATGGACCTCTGAGCTACCTAACCTGGTTGAAGATGTCCCTGCTTATTGTAGGGGGTTTGGACTAGATGACCTTTAGAGGTCCCTTCCAACCCAGTACATTTCTATGTTGCAGTGGAAGTGGAGGTAGAGGGCTGTGGAGCAGGAGCGAGAGGAATGCAGGACAGGCCGCTGGGGAGCCTGGGGCAGAGCAGTGTGTTAAAGGCCTCTAATCCTTCAGTGGAAAGATAAGGGTGAAGGAGGGAAGACATGTTCTTTCACACTCCTCAAAGCAGTGAATCCTTCCCTCCTCTCCAGAGGGAGAAAGGAAATCTTAACACTTGAATTTAAACGCTGCCTTTTCTCTGCACAAGCCAAGCCAGTGCTGCCAGTTTACCTGCTCCTTCCCATCTCCAGTGTTCTTCCTTATCCCACAGTGCTTCAGTATTCCCCGCACATCACGCTGCTTCCCCGGTTCCACAACTTTCTGCACGTTCCCATTATTTGGGGAGCATATAGGCAATTTCATTTACTTTGCCCCAAATATTTGGCATGGATACCATATATGTAACATGTATAATATATGGGAGGCTGCATCTCTCAATGCTTCAGTGCACAATGTGCACATCAATTTTTTATGTGTAAACACTTTGCTTCAACCCTGTTGGCTGTGAAAAGGGTGTGCACACAGAGCACACAGCCTGTGCAAGGTGGCTGTATGAGGGTCTTTGGGTTTGTACCTTGTTTTAAGAAAAGTGTGTTCATTAACAACACTTTATGTGTTGCAGGCTCTAAGTTGAGGTAAGTCTGCAGGCAGGATATTTAAATACACTATCAATTAGCAATTACACTGCATCTTTCATCTACCCTACATGCAGGACATACTTTATTTGTGCCACGTATCTGTCAGAGCTTCAGAGTGACAGTTTCAAACTATTTTTCATCAGAAATATTCATTCAGCAATAAAATCCAGTATTCATCAGAAATATGTACTGAGATGTATTCACCAGACCCTTCCAGAAGATGGATAAAAGGGCATGGATACAGCTTCCCTGCCTTTGAAATGCATCTTTCTCCTAGAGTATTAACAAACCAGTTTAAATCCTATCATGGCAAGACCAGGATCTTCAGTGTGAATTCATACATGATCTGGGTCTTACTCATTTGAAGGCAGAGATCTAAGAAGGAAATTATTTTGAAGAGAGCTTTTTAATTATCACTGAATTTGTGACATGGCATATTTTCTTATCAGCCCAAACGGATTTAGTGTTGTATTATCAACTAGCAGCAAAACACTCAAATTTGGTGATACTTGGAGCAGGAGTGTTGGGATGGAAGGTGGATCTTTCATAGGTGCAGCTTGGTGTGCACAGGGATAGGTGCTGACCTGCCTGATGAGGGTAATGTCAGCCCGTTCCAGGGAGCCCATGCGTGGATCTGCTGGTTTTGCACAGCAGTTCTGGCAGGTCCCAGCTCTGATGGATCTTGCTTTTTGATGGGTCTCTTTTTTTCTCCCAAAGCATGAGCCTGACTGTGGCTGGCTCATGGGGCTCTGAAGGAGATTAGTTTGGCCAGTCAGCAGCAACCAGGAGTGACCTTAGTCCAACGTACCAGACAACCATCTGGGCCAGATGTGACTGTCAGCCGTGATGAGCTGCACATTAAGACACCAGGACTTGGGCCTTCATGTTTGTAGTGACAGAAAACTGCAGTGTCCATGTTACTAACACCCCCACAAAATTCCTCTTGAGTCAAATCGGGAGGAAGAGTTTGAACAGCAAGCTCTTGGGAAGGGCATATATAAATATGCCACCAGACATATATCAATATGACACTGGTGGGTCCCCAGGGAAGTCGTTTCCTTCCTGCACATCTCCTGTTGTCCCCCCGTTCGGCAGGGAGTGTACTTCCTTTTCTCCCAGGGGGTTAAACAGTGTAATCAGTGCTTGTGTGCCATACATTGAGGCAGATAAATACAGCCTTCAGCATGAGCAAATTCATGTAGAATCCATTTATTTGGCATTTTAATTCATTAAATCTTAAAAATGCCAAGATAAGCCCATAGTGACTAATTAGACATGATGAAGAGGAGATGGCGCAAGAGGAGATGGCGCAACAATGTAGGTGAGGGAGGAGATGGAGAAATCGGTCCTGAGGAAGGATCTGGCACTCACAAGGCATGAGAGAGCCAGAGCTCATCAGTTCAAATATAATCACCCAGAAAAGGAGGGAGTGTGGGGGGAAGCAACGTCTCTCCTGTGCGGACAATGCCAGACTCCTGCGCCTGATTTCCATGAGAAAGGCCACTTCTGACATTGACATTCTGTGGCATGGAGTCCCCACCACAGACCTCCTGCTCTATGCTACACTGAAAGAGTAGGGGAGGAATAAACTCCGCTTTCCAAAAGGGCTGGAGCTGCCAAAGAGGCCCATGGAAAGTCAATTGTGCAATGAGGGAAAACAGGGAGAGAGGATCCCTGCTCGTAGACACAGTGGAACGCCTGCCCAAGATCAGTGGGAGCGGGGCTGAGAGGCATTTTGGTGCAGTTAGACAGGTTTCCAGTGAGCACTGACTTAAGGTGAAATTGTTGATGAGGATGCTGATGTAGCGTTGATTTTGAACACGGGAGTGTTGCACTGAAGCCTTCCCTTCATATGCATAACCTCCATACGTGCTGCTGATTGCAAATCCTGGCTCACACAGAGTTTTTATGGGTACTTTTCATTCGTAACTTGTGGAGGGCTTCACAAAGGAGAGAGCTCTAAATAAGACAGATGGGAAAGTGAGGAATAGAGAGGGGCTTTTAAAGGGTGATAGACTGTTTCTTTAAGGATTTCTGTGTGTAAGAACTAGATTAAGAGTTGTCATTTTACTGAATATAAAATATTTTTCAGTGGCACATTGTGCCAAGTTACTTGTGTGTCGATGTTTACATTATTAAGGCAAAGTTTTGTCATGCTGTGTACAAATTGTCTCTAACCCAGCTTTTGGAAAATACGAAAAGAAAAGCATTTAATGTTAGATTTTAACACAGTGTATGCATGTTTTAGGCACTTTTAAATTGAACAGATCAGAGCCTTTTATTCATAAATGCCAGAAATCCAGTGATATTTGTGTAACTGTGTAATTTGACCTGTCTGTTTTACATGTTCCCAAGGGTTTATTATAGGCAGCTTTCAAATTAAGTGGGCTGGAACATTTGATGCTCTTTTCCCTGGTTTTCAAAGCCTGTGCAGAGCCCATACTGTGTGACTGACACTGCTGTTAAAGTGGTAGCAATTAAGTTTTATCATAAGGTACACAGCACGGTGAGGGAATGGAGATTACCCTCCCTGGTCCTGATTCTGTCTGTGCCACTCCACTGCAGCCATTTCACTAATGCCTCCTTCATCATTCTCTTCCGCAGAGCTGAGTATGATATTTCCTTATCCTCCAAGGTGTCACAAAGCTTAACCTTGAGAAAAGAAATGGGGAAAATAGCAAACAATGGGGACAGCAAGGAAAAGGCCCCAACGGTTCAAGCTTGTTGGTGTACACACTGACCTGCCTGGGACTGTTTTGCCACCGATGGTCCACAGTGCTGCAAACTTGACAAGCTTGGGAGAGCCTCAAATACTTTCCCTGCGTTTGAAATAACATTATTACATAACCAGGAGGCAGCCAACGGTGACCTTGTAACTGGATAATAAAAGCTGTGTTCCTCTCACCATCACACCTGTGCTGCCACTATTTACATTGCGATAGCACCTGGAGGCCCCATTGGATAAGGTGCAGTAAAACTGTCTCTATCTGGAAGAGACTGGAAGTGGGAAGGGAAGCAGGAACAGAAGCAAAATGTTTGTCTCAAGGTCATATATCAGAAAAGTAGCTTTGCCAGGAGACACTCAGGTCTCTCAAGTCCCAATACCTGCAAGGTGTTTTTTAGGGAAAAGAGGACATATTTACCTCTGGGATTATCAATATAAAATGCTGAGAGATCAAAATACTGCAGGATTTGTCTTTTGATTGTTCTTCTGACTGTAAAAGTGCTTGTTTGGTAATTTGGGGGCTGCTTGGTGGATTTTCTTTTTTTTTAGACACTCTAATATTTAGACAAATACTGAATTGCAATTAAATTGTCATTGCATTTGTGAGAGGCATGATTTTACCTGAAGAATGTTATGATTTTTCCTCATAACAGACCCAAGGGATCAACATTTCTCTTTGGGGTTTTTCTTTGTTTGAAAAGTTAATTGTTCCTGAAGTAACGCTTGCTGGTTTTGCAGTGGTCTTTTGTAGGTCATGAGACAATGAATCTTCAAGTCACATCATCCTCCTTTCTATCCAGTGTGTTTCCATGTCACTATCAGCTCTGCTTTGGTTTGATCTAAGCAGATGGTATCTCACAAGATGCTAGACATGAATATTTCATATGGTTTAGAAACTGTTTTTCCTCACTCTTCAGTGGTAAAATGTGTTGATTTAAGACTTTTCACAACTTGAGATACTTTCTGGCACAGCACCATAACTCAGGCCAAAGACAGCTGAGCATTGTTGTCATCTCACAATGTGAGGATTTTTTGGCCTGCTGGAAAAATGGAACTGAAATTTTCCATTAAGAGAAAAAAAAGCATTTGTCCAGCAGCAATCTCCCAGTCTAGCTGTACTTAGGTTACACTTTCTGGACATAATGTAGGAGGTCAGAGTCATTAAATTGATGCATTTTTTGATCCATTGAATCAGCAGCCAAGTTAATCTCACATCTCTAAGCCAGTGAACGCTTTGTTTTCATTCAAAGTTGGTCTTCAAGTTAGGCCATTTCTAACCCTGTTTTCTTATTTACAGTATTAAAGTCTTCAGCCACTGTATTGTGTGATATAAATCAATTAATAGCCACCAGCGTTTATCATTTTTCACTCAAACTTTTGCTCCTCTTTGGAGACATGACTGTTTTCTTTTTTTCTAGGTCTGTGTTGTTCTTAGTGGATAGTCAATATCGAGTTGCAAGTGTTGCACTGAAACTCTGGAGCTTGCAAAACCAGCTTACTTGGTTTCTTCCACCACATGTGAAAACTTTCATTTTAGCTGTAAGCCTTATCAGGGGTGATCCAGCTCCAGGTGAAGACACACAGAACTTGATTCTGCTGCCCACAGATAGAACTTCAGTGCTAACTAGGATGTCCTAGGATACTCTGCCTGACCTCCAGCTCCTACTTCAGAAGGTCACAAGTCCACTGTAGAACCTATGTAATTTCTGCCAGTCCCGTAAATACATCTGAGATACCCTGGGGCATCTCAAATGACACTTGACACTTGCCTGTCAGTTGGTTAAATGTAAGCATGTGTGGGCATCTACCTCAGAGCTGGATAGCTATGTTCCCACTAGAGTTGACAGGGAGCTAGACAGTAAAGCCTAGAGAGTGTCCAGTTGGACAGACTTTAAGTGTACGCTTTAGGGTTTGCAATCATCATGCTTTTCTGCTTGACTTCCAGATAACACATCTTGCAATCTCCTGGAGTCTTTGATGGCTCATTCATAGAAATGAGCAGTTGTAGCCCCTCAAGCCACACTTATATCAATGTACATCTGCTCTTGTTTAATTTATGTACTCCATCATATGATACTCTTGTTAGCCACACACTCCGCACAGAATCTGGTAGATATAGATTCCCATGTAGTATCAGTTTGCAGATAGATAGTATTTTCCTCTTCAGAAAGACATGGGAGGCAAGTGGTGAATGGTGGTGGAAGAAGAGCTGCAGGTTCAAGTCACAGATTCAGAATGATAGGGAAGATCAAGCAGGTGTAGCACAGGACAGAAGAAAAGACATAAGGAGGAAGAGTGAGATAGATGGGAGAACACAGAGATAGAGAAGAAGCAAGAATAACAGGTAGGCTGCTGGAGAGGCAGTGTCAGACAATGCTGGAAAACAATAGAGGATAAAGCCCAGAAGAAGGCGTTGTTCCTTTGGCTGGACTTTAGTATCTCCCCAGGACGCCAGGGGAACAAGATTAACAAGAAATTTGTGAAAGCAAAAGAAAACATTTAGGCTGTGCTTACTAAAGCAATTTAAAGAGCTGTGTAATTTTTCCCTGATGGCAGAACAACGTGAGGGATGCAGCGTGAGGGATCCAGCTTGAGGGATGCAGCATCTCTGCCCTCTGACACACCAGCCCTGCAGGGCCAGAGGCAGAGCAGCTCCTGGGTGACTGAGTCCCATCGTTTGCTGTTACAAACAGCCACGTGATCTAGTTCAAAACCTGTCAAACTCTGTCAGAAAAATAGTTTGGATGCCCCTCCTCAACACATTGCAGCTATTAGGCAGCCTTAAGACATCCCTATTCAGCCAGTTAGAAATCTTTCGGACTCATTTTTTTCTGAGCCAATTTATACCACTTATTTTTGCACCAGAATTGGCTTTTCACTTAAATAGTTCTCCCCAGTGTTTCCCTCCCTGCTGTATTTATAGAAAGCAGTCATGCTCCCTTGCAGCCACTCTTCTGCCAGACTAAACAAGACTTATTATGAAACAGGACATGATAAAGTAGGTTCTCCAGTCCCACGATCCTTCAAAAAGCCCTTCCTGTCACCTAGTCCACACTGAATTCGTCTTTTCTGAACTTGGTCAGTCAGATGTGATTACAGTTCTTCAGAGAAACTGGAGGGATGGAAGCGTTTGCTTGGGACCATAGCTGCTCACCACAGGCCTCCAAGATCTGCTTTCAGCCTTGCCAGTCATTATGGACTTAGAGCATCCGTGGCATCTCTCAGTCATGGTCCCTACATCCCATTTCTGTTCTTCCCAGTGGAGAACTTGAGGGGATGTGGATTTTCAGACTTGGCTGTTCCCTCCAACAGAGGCAGGACCCTGCAGATTCCCTGGCTAGTGGTAACTTGACTCTAGGAAAGCAGAGATTCACCCTCCTCACTGCTCAGAGTGTGGAAACCCTTTGCACAAGATGAGTTGGATTCATACCTTTATTTAAAGTGGCAGCTCTCAGCTCCTGATTAGCCTGAATCTGCCACTAGAGCCCAAGTCCCAAAAGCTTGCAGTGCATGGGGAAAAGATGCTGCCACACAGCTGAGCAGCACTGTCGGGGCGCCATGAGGGATCCCAGGTCCACCAACCCTCCAGCAATTGCAGGATCATAGCTGTAGTTGCTCAGCTACACCTCTGCTGCAAGGAGCATTCCCTGCTATGCTTCCCTTGCAAAGACAGCAGGGTATTTCCTAAAATTTAGAACAAAACAAAATAAATGTTCAAAATAAAGATGGTGTGATCCCTCAGGTCTTCTATCTTTATAATCTCACCAATTTTCTTTATACCACCTTTATCTTTATTGCAGTGTTTCCTCAAGTGGACTTAAGCTTCAAATTCATTATTCCAAGCATTGGAGCTCTTTTGCAGTGACTGCAGATATTCCTCCTCACTTATATCATTACTTATCAAAACTAGTCCACTACATTACTGTTTTACAGCTGTTATAATCACAGAGTCATTGAAGTGCTAGTCAGAACAGACTTCTGGAGGCCTCCAGTCCAACCGCTTGTTCAAGGCAGGGCTCTGAACTAGCAGTTGGTGGGGTTGGCCATGGCTTTGTCCTACTAATCCATGAAAACCACCAAGAACAAAGAATCCACAGCCTGCCTGGGAGGCCTATTCCTGGGCTTCAACACCCTCCTAGTGAACAAGTTTGTCATTGTGTCCAGCCTGAATTTTCCATGCTGCCTTTTGTGGCCATTGCTCTTACCTGTCTGCTAGTGCTGAGGGAGTTTGTCTCAACTGTCTTGAGAAAGTTGCCATCCTGGAAGCTGTAGACAGCAGCTCTTAGATAGTCCCTAGCCTTTTTTTCAGAGAAAACAGTCCCACCTCCCTCAACCTGTCCCTGTGCATGATGCTCTTGAGACTCTTGACCACCTTGGTAGCCCAGAGCTGGATCCTCCTTGGTTCCTCAGCATCCTCCTTGAAGTGAGGGTCCTCACTTGGGCACTCAGTGTCTGCAGAGTGGCCTTGCCAGTGGCAGGCAGAGAAGGGAGAACATCCCTTACCCGCAGTCCTCTGCAGTTTGCCTTCTCTGCAGTGAGCTGTTGGCTCCTGGTTGAGCTGGCTTGTGCCCCAGCACCTGGGCCCTTTCCAGCAGGGCTGTTCCTCAGCCAGCTCCCCGCAGCCTGTGCTGATGCCTGGGGTTCTTCTGCCCTGGGTGCAGAGCTTTGTGCTTTTCCTTCTTGAACCCAGTGAGGTTTCTTTTGGCTGGACTTTCAGCCATTGCTTGTGCTTGTGTGAGCCAGAGACTCAGCCATTTTTCCAGCTCATCTTCCCTTCTGTTTGTTGAGCTGAGGCTTCTTCAGCTACCAGGTGAGACTGTGGTGGGAGAATGTCTCCAAAACTGTCCTAAAGTCAATCTTATCTGGGTGTGGTGGGTTAACCTTGGCCAGCAGCCAACACCTTTTCAGCTGTCTTCTCCTCTTCCTTAACATGACAGGGGGAGAAAAGAGGCTGAAAAACTGAGATTAAGACAGGGAGATCATTTACCAAGTTCCATCACAGGCAAAACAGACTGGGCTTAGGGAAAATTAATTTCATTTGTTGCCAATTCAAATCATTTAGGTAGTGAGAAACAGAGAAAAAAATAAAATGATGCTTTCCCACCCTCATCTTTCCAAGGTCCAGCTTCACACCTTTAAACCTTCTCCCTGCAAGTGGTGCAGGGGCTGGGGCTTCTGGGTATGGTCATAGAATCATAAAATATCTCAAGTTAGAATGGACCCATAAGGACCATTGAGTCCAGTGCCCCGCTCCTCAAAGGACTGTCTAAATCTAAGCCATATGACTAAGAGCATCATCCAGACACACTCTGAACTCTAACATGCTTGGTGCCATGACCACTTCTCTGGGGAGCCTATTCCAGTGATTGACCATCCTCTCAGTGAAGAACCTTTTCCTAGTGTCCACTCTGAACTACCCCTGATGCAGCTTCATTGCATTTCCTCATGTCCTATCACTGGTCACCAGAGAGAGGAGACCAACACCTCCTGTTCCACTTCCCACCTTGAGGGAGTTGTAGACTGCGATGAAGTCACTCCAGCAGAGACCCTCTCGGCCCCTCCTCCCTCCTCCCTCTCCCTGCCCCAGCGCCAGCTCTTCCCTGAGCTCCAGCCCTTCAGGGACAACCTGCTCCCGCCTGGCTTGGCCCTTTCTGGAACCTGTTTCCCCCCGTGCCCCAGCTTGGCTGAGGGGCTCAGCTGTGTCCTGCAGTGGGGCCGTTGGAGCTGGCTGGAACCGGCTGTGTCCGGCACAGGGCAGCCCCAGCCTCTCCTCACAGAGGTGGCCCTGCAGCTCCTGCCAGCACCATGGTGTGGCCAAGCCCTGCCCAAAGCAGCATGGCAGGCAGTTCAGCTTTCATTGAAGCTGCCCTTTGGCTCATCATGTGAGGCTGGTCAGGCAAGAGCTCGCCTTGAGAAGTTGTCATTGACTGTTTCACAAGTGGAGAGTATATGGACAAAAACTTACTTAGAAAATCTTTTAACGCTGAAGTCTCTCACTTGGAACATCCAATTTTCTCTATTTAAAAAATTGATTATTCTAATTTGTCTTGTAATAAAAACAAACTCTTCATAGTCCACTCACTTTTGTGTTTTGGTGTGCTCGCCTGGAGGACAATTTGCACGTGGATTTGCGCTGAATCTCTGCTCTGGTCCCATCACAGACCATCAAACCTGCCATCACATCTCTCCCTTGTCACACCTCTGCTCTCCTGCTACATGTGCCAGAAGGGTTTCACTGGAGATCATTACAGTCTTTGCTAACTTCCAAGTCCTCTCCACAATACAGACTCATCTGTCTCACTGAAAACTGAAAAAAAATAGTGTTCTTTCTAGTTTTAGACTGTAATTAGATTATCTTTAGTTATTACTCCACTGTCTCTGCTGAATAGCTATGCTTTTACCCTCCTCTCTTTTTAATTATAAGGATAGAAATCCTTTACTGTGATACATCTTTTGTCTTGCTGTGTTAACTTTTCTCTCTAATGTTTTCCTAGATCAGAATAACATCTGTGTACACCATGGAGGCCATGGTTCCCATCATTTTTTGATGAATGGACCTCCACCAACCTTCAAAGTTCCTTGCAGAACGCTGTACACCACTATTACCTAAAAATTAATTGGAAACATTATTGGAAACATTGCTTAACGTAGCTCCAGAGACTGGCTGTGAATTAATTACCATGGCTAACTCTACCCCATCTAAAATTTCTTCTGAAAAACCTCAGGTGCTGAGGACAGACTGGAGGGAGAACAAAGGGAGTGATCCAGCCCCAGGAACTAAGCTGCAGTCCTGAAGGGCAATGGGGGATGCTCTCTTTTACTTTGTCAGACTCCTGCTGATGGGAATGTATCAAATACACAAAAACTGTTGGTTTGAGCCATTTCCCCAAAGTCTCTTTCTTTTGTAGGAAGTGAATCATATTCCTTCATTTACCTACTTGGTTAATTATCTCAGATATCTGAAAGTATTCTGTTGGGCTTTTTCTATAGTGATCAGTGAGGCAGAATGTACAAAATAAACAACATTGAGGCCATTATCTTGCTAGGCTGATTGACAGTCTCAGCTACAGCTATATTTTTAAATTCCTACCATCCAAAACAGGATGGCCTCACCCAGACTGCACCAGCTTTTGCATGGTGAGCAGGAATTGTTTGGGAAAATGCTAGCTGGCTGAGATAAAACCTTTGCTCTTCTCGCAGTGTGTGATAGAGAGGATTCAGTCCCCATGCCCAGGAACTTTCCCTGTATTGTTCCATCCCTTTGTATGGCTGTAACTTCCATGGCAGCTCTGATGATTTATGTTAAAATAAATTATGTCTTTAAAAACCAGGGGAAAGGAGGACCCACAACTGTAAATCAAACATTGAAGCTCTGATACTTGGAAAGATACTGAAACAAATTATTTGCCCATCCCTAGAGGATTAGAAGCCTATGAGAAGCAGCCAGCATGGATTTGTTAAGAGTAAAGCACATCACATGAATTCAGTTTAGTTCTTTAACCCAGTGGGTAAAGGCAAAACAATTTTGTCTTGGCTGTAGTAAAAGTTTTGGCATAGCCCTTGTGAAATGTCCTCACTGAGAGACAAAGAAAACTGGTCTGGATGAGCACTGCTTAACCCAGATGATACCCCACACCAGCAGACAACGTCCAGCACATCAAGTCCCTGAGGCCACTTTCTATGATAAGGCATGAGGAAGCCTCCACTGGCTGGAGGAAGGTATAAGATAAAATGTCTGAAAAGGGGGAACATCCTCACTCAAGAGGAAATTGCTACAAGACGAAGAGCTCAACTGCCTGAAAAAGTCATGGTCAAAGAGAACTTATAAATTATTCACTTTCCACCACCGAGGTCATTTGGGACTGACAGGTCTGCCCCAATTCCAGAATGGCTGGATGTTCTTGTTGCCAGGATTCCTCATGATATAGAGCACACTCTTATACAATTTGCAGAAGATAACATTCTGGGATGAGGTGCAAGTGTTTAGAGAGACGGAGTAAGAACTCAAGTAATTGTGATAACTTTGAGAAATAGTCTATAATTCGTAAAGTAAAATTCAATAACAGCGAGTGCAAAGTGCTTCACCTTTGAAAAAAAATTAAATGCACAAAAAAACCCCAAATGATGAATATTGGTTTATGCCCCAGTATAATAAACAAAGAGTACATGGCTGTATTAGACAATATAAGCCAGCAGGTAGATACTGTTGAGCCATTCTCTGTATGTCACATATAGGAGATGATTATTCCACGCTGTTTAGCAGGGCCAAGACCTTTCCAGGGGTATGTGTCCCTTTTGGGACACACATACTTTACAAAGTAGGGTGTGTGTATGTGCACGCATACATCTGTGTACGTAGAGGAGAGCTCAGCGAGAGCGACAGGAGTGCTGAGATTTAGACGTCATGACCTATTGAGAAAAGGTGACCAAAGTGGGGTTGTTCAGTTTAATAGAGAGAGCATCAAGAGTGGATGTGGAAACAAGTTTCAAAAGAAGAACGGTGCTACAAAGGGGATACTCACCATTTGTTCACCAGGTCAAGGACAGAACTAAAGAAGCATTTTTTATACACTAAGAGCAACCTTGCTAAGGCTTTAGGAAATACTTAGTAATTAGGAGGATAATTGCATACTGGGACACATTACTAGGAAGGCCATGAAAGCCCAGGACAGGGGTGGCAGGCATCTTTGGAGAGTGTAGGTACCTTTCATCACACCTTGGAGTAAGGAAGTGGTGTGGTTTGGGTTCTCCTCTTGCACTGTGGTTCCTGAGAAAGGAGCCTTCCCATTTCCCTACTTTCTGTCAGTCTCCACAGCAGGGCAGGAGACATTTCCAGTAGCAACAAGCAGAAGGTGGCTTTGTTTTTTTTAATTTCTGTTCTCTGTTCCCATCTCCTAGGATATTCTTAAAATTTCCATTGAATTCAAAGTGATAATGTTTTTTAAAACAAGAATTGCTACTTTTTTCACTTGGTACTATAACATATGACAATTTTTTTTTTTACTGAATATTTAGTTCAGTCATTTCCAAGAGCTGGGATAAATTGTGACTGTATGGTTGAGGTTGCACTGTGTTGCCGACATCACGATAATAACCTTGGCTTCCTTGCTGGTGCCCAGTATAACACTATATTATTACCTTCCAAATCCTTTCTGCCTTCCCTTATCACCACATTCACTCTCTGGAAGCTGGCCAGATCCATGTCCACAGGCCAAGGGGATCAGACAGGGTGAGGGAACAGAAAAACAGCATTTTCTCTGGAGTTGTATACTCTCGGGTAGGAGCTGCCAGGTCAGCAACAGTTTCTCTAAGGAGGACTCATAAACACAAAGCAGAGGTGGGTGGCTGGAGAAGCAGAAGGCGGCCTGATAGACAAACACAGCTCACACTATTTCCCCATCCTAAAGAAAAGGAAGTAAGAAGTGAATGCACAGCCTCCCTCTCCCTAATTCTAGACCTCCTCTGGCAGATACATTCTATTTTCGTAGTTTGCTTATTTCTGTGTTATATTTTTGAACAACTTTTATCAAATGAATGTGAAGAACATATAGGAGCAACAAGAAAGCAATCACAACAATATCCAGAAGAAAGGGCAGCAATTTCTTCCTTCAAGATATTCTTCTTTGCGATCTCTCAGCTCCTCCACCCTTTGCTTTGATTAGCTGTTCCCTCAAATCTGAAATTACGTTAATGCATTGGCACAGTCATTTTGGACATGATGAATTTTGAAACTACAGTTTTAAAGCCAAGGAAAATCCTACCAACTCATGCCCTAGAAGTCAGGAGTTGTCAAAACAAACATTGCTGTTTTCTGCACTGCCTTAATCTACACCTTCTTGTGTTTGTTTCCTCTGTGCCCTGCAGGAGAGTAGAAGTGGGGCTGTGGTCAACAGGCACATGACCTTCCCAGCGTGAGCTTTGTTTAAGCCTGAAGAGAAGGGAATGTGACCTTTGCAAGCCGTTTGTGGCATCTTGCAGTTGGCTTTAAGCTTTGCATCAGTTATTGTAATCCCAACTTGTTCAGTCATAGCATGTTATGCACCCTGTGCCTGTGTGTGAGAGGTGTGCACACTGGAGCTGCTGCCTGAGGACTCACCACAGACTCAAGCAGACACAGGCTGGCAGATTTCACAGGTGCATTTTCATTGTGCCACGGATTGAAGAGCCCGTCAGCATGAGCTCAAGCTGCACAAGACTCTCGCTCGTTGCAAGGCACCCCAGATTTGTCTCTTTTAAAAAGCTTATGAAAATTCTTTTGCCTGTGTTTTCATTTCTGGATGTGAAGTCACAGTGTTGTGTTGCACTGTGCTGTTTTTCACAGCCAAGTGGCTTTGTCCATTTTAGCTTATTGATGAATGAAGCAGAGGTGGGGGCATTTGCACGTCTTTGAGGCAATTAAACTATATGAGCTGTCTTAAACTTTCTGTAGTTCAGGAGCTAAGAGAGAGCCCTGATGCATATTCCAAATTAGGAAATTTTGAGTTTTCGGGGGTTTTATTGCCATTTTTAAAATCCGTCAGATCTATGTCTTAGCAAAAAATTCATAAGCTTTCTGGGAATGCCTGCAAAGGAGCAGCCAGTTCTGGAGGGGAACTGAAGCTTGGAGGAGCCAGGGGTGCTCGTGCCAAGGATGCTCAAAGAAGTAATGGCTTGGAGGATTTAGAAGCTGCTGGTTGATGAGGTTGACCACCTGGCACACGAGCTTGGATGAGGTGTCCAGCTTGGTGACAGGTGGTTTTCTTCCCAAGCATTAGCTCTGTCAGCACAAACCCATTAATCAGTTTTAAATAAATGTCACTGTAAGTACAGAATCTGGCCTGAATCCTGCAAAGTGCTAAGTACCTCCATCCCTTCTCAATGAAGCTGGAGTTGCAGGTGGTCTGTTCTTATGAGAATTTGCTACTATTCTGTGATGAACCAGAAAGAAACTGTAAAAGGCTATAAAAAGCCCCTGTTTTTCCTAGAGAACATCTGACCTCATGAAAGGAAAGTTATAGTCTCTCTTCTCTTTGTTACTGGTGTTGTAAAACTGGTACTTAAATAGTATTTTCTGCCTGACAATTCAGGGGAAATATAAAAATTAAAATGGCGCAGATGAAAGTATCTGAAAAATCCCCAAACAAACCAAGCAAGCTAAGAAAATCAGCATTGCTAGCTCATTGATGTAACAGTAAAAAAAAATCAGACCTACCAGGAAATTTCTTGTTATTTTCAGTACTGCTCAGTATGTCACTTTTGTGGAGCACTATGTTCTGGTGATGTCCTGCTGATGTGGTAACAGGAACGATCTGTCAGGGTTGCCATTATAAACCTCATCCTTATAACCTGAATGTGCACATTTGCAGTTACTTGGTATTTGTTATAAAAACATTCAATTTTCTTTGTAATGACTTAATAATTTTTGCAGTAGAAAAATATAAGAGGATTCAGAAAGCAAAAAAGAAAGATGGTTTGAAAAAAAAGAGAGAATCTCCAAATGGTGACACTGTTAATTATTTTTAGCAGTAATAGCTGTGAGTTGTGTTTGTATTGCAGTAGTGCCCATATACTCTGTAGAATTAGGTGCTGTACAAACACTTGAACTTTTTTAAATGGCTTTAGTGCTGGCGGAAAGTGTTGGACTGAAAGCCCTACAAATTCTAATTTATTATTTTTTTGTCTTTGATAGTGTTCTAGTATCTGTCTGAGATTTGGCTTTTATTGTGATAGATGTTGTACATGTACTCAATTATCTCCTTTGTGAAAAGCACTTTAACGCACAGTTCCTTTTAAAAGGGAGCTGAAACACTCACTGTGGAACAGAGAGCAAACCTCATCACATAAAGCATATAAGGCACATATTCCCTGCAAAGCCACACTAGAGGTGCAGCAGAGAGACCTGAGCAGCCTCCAGATGTGCTGTTGTGTTTACATGGTGCTGAAGACATGGGCTGTTGGCTCAGGTGCTGGAAGCAGCACAGCCATGATAGTGTAAAGCTCTTCCTGCACTAATCTGTGGGTACTCCATGGAGCTACCTAGCTTGGGTGGACCTCTGAGTTGATGAGATATACAGCTGCTAGGCCCTGAGTGAGGCCCTGAATATATTTTTTCCTTGTCTCTGTCTTGCACAGGGGGGATGTACTCCTTCAGCCTCAGGCTAAAATCCTACCTATGTGTTGGGTTGGGCTGCTACACCTCTAGAAAGCCCCCGTGGACTTTACAGTCTCTACTGTCTAATGAAGGAGCAGATGTCCTATTGGTGACCCCAAAAAGACAGAGGAAAATAAAACAAAAAATGAGTACTTTGCTCTCCATTTTATGGAGGCCATCATTTGAGTGTTGGTACCCACTAAGTGGCTTGCCCAGGGTCACAGAGGGTTACAGGGCACAGACACGGCTGGATCATACACACAACCATTTCTGACATAGTTAGTAGCTGATCCCAGGCTCCTTCATTTGTAGTCCAGTGCCTTCCACAGGATTTGATTTGTCCGGAATCCTTCTTGGATGGATGGCTTAATACAGTCTAATTGCTTTTTTCTGCCCTCAACTAAGCTTGTCAGCAGAGTCAACCTATGATGTAGTTGAGGATAAAAGCAAACAAAGGAATTGAGGCACTTCTAATTTTAGTAATATGCAGTTTATCCCCTTCTCACTATCTAGTCTTGAGCACTTTAATTTTTATAGATTAACCATTATGTCTCAGACTGGTTCTAATCACACAGGCAGTAACTCCATGGCTGGATGTAGCATGCCCAGACGAAGCATATTACACTCTTTTTTCATGAGGAGTCACGCACACTGCTCGTGTAGATTCACATTTAAGCCCCCCTGTCTCTTGATGCATTGTGCTGCCTCTAAAGACTAAGTGAGCAGTAACTTTCATTAAAAAAGAAAATCATAAATATATTTTACTACTTGGACTTGGTGCAAATGCACAACTGACTCATTGGCTCGATAGATGTAATTGCTCTCAAGGAGCCTTTATGGTCTATTGTTTCAATTATAAGTGAATTACATAGTCCCCGAGTACTTACTCACTCTGCTTTCAAGGAGAGTGAAAAGACCAAGTCAAAGCAGGAAATTAGACAAAAAGGACATCATTTTATTGAAACTCTTCGCCTTCTGTGTGAGGAAGGGAAACACATCAAGCACAGTCCAAGCCGTTCATGAATGATGTGTTTTATCCATCTGAAACCATTTCAGGCCCTGAATTGTATAAATACAGATGCTGAGAGAGGAAGACAAAATTCAAATGTAATATATGCATGGAAAAGACAAAGCTCATGAGCGATGAGGAAAGGAATTGAGTGAAAAAATCTTTCTTCCTATGATAAAGAGAAGGCCGAGAAGGGGTCTGATCAATGTTTATAAATATCTGAAGGGTGGCTGCCAGGAAGGTGGAGCAATCAGTCTCTTTTCAATGGTGCCCAGTGATAGGAGAAGGGGAAACAAGCAGAAATTGGAGCACAGGAAGTTCCACCTCAACATGAGGAGAAACTTCTTTACTGTGGGAATGACAGAGCACTGGAACAGGCTGCCCAGGGAGGTTGTGGAGGCTCCTCCTCTGAAGAATTTCAAGACCCATCTGGACGTGTTCCTGTGTGACCTTGCCTAGATGAACCTGCTTTGGCAGGAGGGTTGGACTAGATGATCTCTAGAGGTCCCCTTCAACCCCTACCATTCTATGATTCTGTGATAAGTGATTGGGCAAAGGGAAAAGGAAAAAAAACAAGGATCAGGATCTCTGAGAAGCTGAACTGTATTTTGAAGGGCATCCTGCTGTTTTTCCCAAGTAGAAAAGGCTTCTAGGATCTGCAGCTTCTGGTACTACACGCTTGCCATCAGAAATCACGACATTCTTCAAGAAACCATAGCAAATGCTAAAATTCAGCAGGAGAAACATAGATATGATATTACTTTGTAAAATACGACCTGCAGGTAACAGTCCTCCCAAGACAAAAGACAACATATGGCAATGCTTTAGTGAACTTTGAATGAGTTTATCATAAATAAAGGAATGGAAATAGTCTACAATAACAGAACAAGGCATGAACAATAAGCAAAGGATTCTACATATTTCCTCCATAAAATCTCCACAAAGGGATGGTTTTATAATAGCTCCAAATTACAGATAAAAATATTCATATTTTAACCTATATTTCATCAAGAACAATTAATTTATGAACTGGAATGTGAATGCTTAGGTGAATCCCTTGGGATTTTGGATCATAAGATCTCCACATGTTTAATTTTCTAGGAGAGAATCAACAGTTCTGTTCCAGTGTACAAGACTCTCTGGAAAATCCAGATTCAACGGAGATCAAGAAGATGATACCAGTGGAAACACATTGAAGTACAGCAGAACTGTGTGCACTGCCAACGTGCCACAACCACGACACAGAAAAAGATATACAGTGTGGTGAGTGGTGTTGATGAAAGGACATCCATAACTCCTTGAAAGGGGAGTGAAACGTTTGGTTTCTTGTCATTTGGTGACTGGTTTGGAGGCTCTGCACTTTGGTTGTGATCTGTGTCTGGGTGCTTATATTGTGGACATGATTCTTGAGGAAGTTTCTGCTGGAGGTTTTCTTGCTGAGAGGGAGGATTGAGAGAATTCATGGAAGAGATCACAGGGAAGCAAGTGGAGAAAGCATGGAGTCCAGAAATGGATTCAAGGATGAGGGAAGGCTGTACAGGCAACTCAGAGTTTGCAGAGTCTTGCTGAACAGGAGAGCCAGAAGGGCAGAGCTGCTCTGGAGGACCAACTACACAAGCATAAAGTTCAGTCAAAGAGACGAATCCAAACAGGAAAACATGGGTAGACAAATAGACTTGGTGCCTGAAAGGCTGAAGAAGGAAAACTAAACAGCAAGGAAGCACACTGACCTACTAGAAGAGGAGAAGAGACAATATCAACCCTAACCAGACACCGAGATCTAGAGGAAGAATGTGATACGCAGAAGAACATGAGAGCTGCTGAACAGGGAGCCACAGAAAATTATCCTACTCAATATGCTTTTGTCCACAGGTGATCAACAGGAGAATCCTTAGGACAGGGCCAGTCCAGCACACAGGGCCACATGAAGGCTTATTGAGAAGCATCTCAATGGAGCTAGACTTCACAGTTGTGGATTTTCTCCTGGTTTTGAGGTCCCTTCTCTGTCACTCAGGGAACATGCATGCAAGAGATCCCCTGGCAGCACCTACTGTATTGGGTCTGAGAGAAAAAGGTGAAAGACATCCTGCTTTTGGAAGGGTGCTCTGCTAAGCCATGTGTGTGATAAGAGCTCCTTCCCTTTATCTTTGCCTCTGATTTTAGGTGGCTACAATGAGCTGAAGTCCTGCAGTAGGCACTTTCATCTTTGACTGCCTTCCAGTCCTGAGGGTTTTCTAAGGAGCTCTCTGCAAGGACTCCAGTTCTGCATTGCTTCACCTCCAGGCAGAGGCAGTGCAGCAGGTTACTGCTTTGAAGCTGTCTGCTGCCTCTGTCCTAGCAACTAAAGCCATCCAGGGACCACACTTTGATCCTGAAGGCAAGTGTCATGACAACACTAATACAGATAAACATCTCCACACAGCTTCAAAACAAGGGATCCGATCCAGCTTACCAACTGGAAACCATCCAGGGTTCAGTGTCCAGTTGATCTCTGACATTTCCCTCTTTCTGAAGCTCTCTCTGAGTCATGGCACCATCACCACCATCAGAGATGTTATAATTTCTGATGTACTCATTTCTCCAACTAATGGGTCACTGTCTGGTCTTTCTGATGCAGACACTCTTTGCTAGCACCATACCACAACTTAGAGGTGAAAGCACTCTTCCAGAGTTCAAGTGTCATGTGGCCTTTAGGTCACATCTTGTGAAGCCAACGTTGCTTGCAATTGTCAGCATCTCGAGCCCAGAGTGATGCTGAGCTTCTCCTTTGACTGCATCTATCTCTTCATGTCTCCCTAAATTCCTGGGGACTTTGTTATATCAAGGTGTAACTTTGGAGTGTTTTGCTGGACAAAATACCAGCAGGTTACATTTTTTTTTCCCTGAGGCTGTACAGAAATTTAAAAGGACTAAATACAGCTCAGAGTCTGACTTTTTTTTTTTTAGTTTTACTAGTAATTATTATTTTAATCCTATTTTTTGCTACCCATGGGACTGGCAATGATGGAAACTTGAATTGGCATATCTAAAGCACACACAATGCTAAAATTCAGATTCAGAGACTGGTGGTGTGCAGGGCTCAGCTATGTCAGCTATACCCTGTCTAACAAGCTGGCTCAGTGTGCAAGGTCACCTCTATCTGTGGCATTTTCTGGTAGAATTAATTTAGGAATGAGCAAGGACAGGGACATTGTTCCCTCTGGTCAGTAGAGGGGAATCTATGTGTATCTAGCTATTGGGGACCTGTGTTTGCTACACTATCAACACAGGCTCTTTGACCTGACTTCTGCTTCAAGTGGCTTTTTTCATTTTTGTTTGCCTCTTCTCCAGCAGGGGTTTTTATCTTGTTCAGGAGAAAGAGCAGTGAGTCCTAAATTAAGGTATTTCTGTTTGCTTAGGGGAGCCAAGCCCAAGGCACAGCACTTTCCACTGTATCTCCTGGTGATGTGGTCAGATGTTTGCCTTCTCCATGAGCTAACATGCACAGGCTGGTGTCCAACAGCCCCCTTTGGACCCTTCTCCCATGAACTGTCCCAGCCAGGCACTGTTTGTGAGGAACTGGAGAGCCCTTCCCTGGCCTGTGTCTCAGGCTCTTCCTAATGGGATGAGACATGGGCACAAAACAGCCTCCCACCCCATCACCCCTTCTGCTCATGGAGTGAAACCTGCATGTGTGGGCCAGGAGGGCACCAAGAAGACCCTTGGGTTGTACAGCTGAAGAGCAGAGCTGCAACTGGTGCCTCCCTACACAGACCCTGCATCAGTCTGTGGGTGCTTTTGAGGCTTCCAGTATACAAACTGGTGCCCATGCAGCAACAACAATCTGCTCCTGTCCTCTAACGTGTTGCTGTAACACAATATAAGACATCCAGGACTAATTTGTGGGGGGTGGTGGTGTAAGTTTTTGTCAGACACCAACTATTTCCTAGAATAAATAGGTGGACATTAAACCAATGTAAATAGATTTCAGATGACTGATGTCATCTGAAATTGTCCAAGAGAATAAAAGCAAATCCAAGCAGATATGTAAGGCAATAATGAGATACAGAATAATTCTTTATAACAATAGAATTATAATAATAACATAATTTAGAGCATAAATTATTTTTTAAGAAAACTGTGATTCTAAATATAGTTTTGAAAAATAATCTTAAATAATTCTACATAAAACGGCATGAGAATGACAGCTGGGCTTTATAGCCAACATAACTGAGAGCAGTTTTTCAGAGTGATTTTGGATAAAGAAAAGATATTTGAATAAAGATCTCTTACTTTTACCTGAGTCTAAAATAATTTCCCATCTTCACATTTTCCAGACTTTTTAATAAAATACAGCATCCAGATATCCAGACCACTAGTGGTTTATTCTTTGATGAGCCACTGGGCTGTGCTATTACTCTACATTTTAAGGTTTCATTTCTCACATGCCAGCTTCCAAGGCGTTGTTTAGAAGAATGACTGCTGCTAGTGGCAGATTTATATTGTACAGTAATGTAAGAATCTGGTCAATAATTAATGCCACAATAGCAAATAATGAGTTGAATTCCAGCTCAGTCACAACTTTTGTTTTCTTTGTGTACCTGTAAATGCATACAGTAAACCAATTACTGTGGAATCAAAATAGTTTTCGGGCACATTAAAAGCATGTAGTGATACAGATTATTTTTAATTGAATGCTGCAGTCCAGCTACCAGCTTCTTTGCAACCAGATGCTCTGGTTTTTTCTAGGGAAATGGAAAATTTAATTCAAATTAAAAAACAAACAAAAAAAAAGGAGGCGTAGCTTCAGTCCATATTTTTGTCCTTTTTTGTTTACAGTGTTGTCTCTTGCAGATGATCTCAATCTGTGAGCATCCAGGTTCATCACTGTATTGCATGGGCTTGGATTTTAAAGGTGTTGCTGCAGAAAAGTATGCAGCAGTCAATATACTAAAATATTAATAATATTTTATCCAGAGCAAAAAGATCAAGCAAGTGGAAGTAACCCACTCCTCTCTGGCAACCTGCTTGGTCCTTTTGATGTTCAACGTTGCATTATGGTTTGTTGTTTTGTTTTTTTTTTTAATTTTCAATGATTGAGCTGCAGTGCAAGGTGATGAAGATGCCCCGTGTGTGCCCATTGGACTTACCTTTGTCAGCCACATAGTCCCAGGTTTTATTCCAGGATAAAATCCTGGAAATTTTGTGTATAATTCACAGGAAAGTATGATTTACTTGCCAATATACTTTCTCCTTTTTCTCAAGTTATCTATAATTTAAAAATACTTATGAAGTCTTATTATTAGGCCCATGTAACGCACCACATCTTCTTGACTGTGGCAGCATTAAATCAGGAAATAAACTTCATAATCTTGAAATAGAGCTTTGAGGAACATAATGCCTCTGGTATTATTCTGTGTGTTTTATATTGTGGCAAGGCTGCTAATCATGGATCGAGATCCCGTCACACTAAGTGCTGTGAAACACAAAACCACAGCAATGGCCAAGATCTTACACTATCTAAGTAGTTTACTGGGGCAATTTGTGTTGAGATTAGTGTATCTTCTATAGGATCTTCAGACCAAGAAATTCAATGGTTTAGGCATTATATTGAGCGAGGTCCCAAACAGGACTGGCTGAAAAAAAGTGCTTAAGTGCTTTTTCAATCTGACAGCTAGTCCAGGGCTGTTAAAATGTGAGAATGTCCTGGTGGTCTCTGCAATGTATGGTGTGATCTCAGAGCAGACCTTGCCAGACACATGTTCACCCCAGCTGGTGGTGTCTTGAGAGGTCACAGACTCCATGGCCAAGGACTGACCCATCCTAGGTAGTATTTCTACCTAGTCTGATTTGAGGTGTGACAGGGCAATAATATTTGAAAAATTGTTTTTGCACTGACCAAGTTGCAGAGATTACACAACCACTTGAGGTTCCAAGACTGTCTATCTGTTCTCCCTCAGGAACACTACCTTTGCTGTAGTATCTTGCAAATGGCTTTAATTTTAATGCACAGCTTGATATATAATTAGTTAACAAGTCTCTCTTGAGCCAGCTATGACAATGATTAGTAATTTTTAGTAGCATATTTATAGAACTGGTCACTAAGATATGTGTGTCCTGGTGCTTGTAATTATTTTACTGGATTGAGGGACATAGCTGACAATAATTCTCTAAATGTATTATTAATAACACAGTAACTATTAAAATAAATTTAAAAATAATGTATTTACCTTTTTTCCATTAGGAACATTTATTCACTATTTATATTATGCAAGGTCTGGACAGTGGAGGATGATATTCAGAGCTTTATAGTTATTGTCATATTTGTTCTCTGGGACTATTATAGTCAGGCTGAAAACATACTTTTTAGAGGCAGACAAATTATTGTTTTCACTGTGCTTTTGACTTTTCCCTAAATCACATCTTGCTAATGATTTTTACATAGGCTTGATTTTGATCTTTGGTGCCACTGATAAAACAGTGATTTAATGTCTTTTAGAGACACTTGTTTTGACATGTCTTTGGAGCCCTGGAAGGGAGAGGTTGCCTCTGGGAGCAGACACAGTGGACAGCGGTTGTGTGTTTTTCTCCTGGGGATGAAACATCCCAGTGTGGGTCAGTTTGTGAAACATCCCTCCCTGCAGGGTCAGCTCCTCACCCTCTGCAAGAGGCTTTAGCCTCCTTTGCACACAGACATCCACTTTCACACTCTAACAGGATTTCTAGAGGGTCGACCGCGCTCACCAAGAGTGTTGTCCTGAGGGACGTGGCTCTTGGAAGTGCATCGCCCCGAGCTGCTGACGGGAACGCGGCTTATTATCAAACTGCCTCTCTCTCCCAGAAAAGGAAAAAGCCTGATTTCTTGCTTTTAATCCTTTTTCACCCTTTCCTGAAAATAAATTAGGTATTTCAGTGCCTCAGAGCCTGGCAGCAAGGACTGATCCTGCCACCCAAAGGGACAGCAGCTACTTCTAGCCTTTGGCTTGCCCTTTTGCCACAGCTCCCCTGCCCCTGTGTGCCAGGGCACTGTGGGCATGCTGCTGTCACACACCCTGCAGAAGGCATCTGTTCCCTCTACGGTGCCACTTGGTGACATCCCAAATATCTCAGCCAATTGACAGATTCCAGCTGATCTACTAATACCCTAGGAATAAATACCCTGGTCAATGGTGTAGCAGAAGGTGATGAAATAAACTTCACTTGGATACTGATTTCACGGGTGTCCTGAAAGATATTGCAGTGAGAGGCAAGAAAAGAGTTTCCAGGCACTTTTTTATGCGGTTGGATGTGTGCTACTTAGCTTGCAACTTTCATTCCCAGTGAGTGCTTTTCAATATCCTTGCACAACAAGTGCAAACTTCTCTTTTAATCCAGCCACCTCCTCATAAAACCGTAATTCCAACTTGGAAACAAACTTGAATAACTCTCATAAACAGAGCCTGTGTCAGTGTGTTTTGTGAAGAATACACAATGTGAGTCAGAGCAGAGGGTTTGCAGGAGGACCAAGTACAGGCATAGATGCTGGATGCTTAAAAGAGGACGTCACTGTCAGAGATTCTCCACTTTAAAGTGCAGTTATCATCTGGAAAATGTAAAAGTGACATCCTGGTATGCCACATTTATTCCTCCTCCGCAATTTCTATTCCAAATTCACTCAGTCTTCAAGTCAATACCATGTTTTTTCTTTGACTGCCAGTACAGCTAGCTCAGCCTGTTACCTGAGAATCAAGCTGTGTTCTTTCTGCTTATTAAAACATTGCCAACTGCAAAGCTTCTGGAATCAGACATTAACTGGCAATACTGTGGGAGAGGCAGGAGAGCTGAGCACGGCATGGCTAGCACATCTCTAGCTACAGGAAAGAGAGAAAGAAAGAAAAAAACCCCAAAATGGTCCTTAAACTCAGCATATATGCCTCAGAAGACCCACAGAGAACACATATTTACAGCACCAAGGTGCCATTTTTATGCAGTTACATTTCTATCACTACATTTCATGAAGTAGCAGCTAAACAGGGAGCCAAAGATCCCCTTGCTCACATCCCAGCTGTGCCAGATCTCCAAAGGATTCATTAGAGAGGAAACAGGTGAAAAAAGCAGGCAACCAGGACTTACTTGCTATTGACTTGCTCTGTCATCTCTAAACTGCAGCACGTAAACCTGGCCAAAGCTCACTTACTCCTCTTCTTCAGTTGTATGTGTTTAGTTGCTGAAAGAGTTTAGACAGTATCTTCACAAAGGGATTAAGATTTCTGGGCAAAAAGAGGCAATGAGACATGACGAGGGACAAAAAGCTTTAAATGGTTCAGAACTTGTGCTGGATTCAGAAGAACATTGCAATGTCCACATACTTATCTGGAGCTTGGCTGAAGCGTGTGAACTCCTGATGTCTGCAAATGCAGGTGGTAGCTCTTGTGAGGTCTCTGAGGTGCTGGTGCTGCTCGTTCCATCCGGAAGCACCACAAGCTTGAGTTGTTGCTGCTTTGTGCCCTGTGTAACCACTTATCTCTGCAGAGACTGAAAGCAAAGAAGGTGCAAAACGTTAGAGGATTACAGCATTTCAGCACCTTCTTCTGCACATGGGCACAGAAACAGGTAATGAACTGTTCAGAGCTGCTCAATCTGGTTCTTATCCCAGCAGCTTTACTGGTGTCTAGAAAACACCTGCTTTCCTCAAGGGCAATATGGCTACTGAAGGCAGAAGAAGACCTACCATAGTCAACTTTCTTGGTTTAAGTCTAAAATATTAGGATTAGTGAGCCTTTTGGGATCTTAATTTCTCCCAGTTGAAGACTGCACAGCTAGCAGGTCCATCATCTGGAGGATTATAATCTGATAACCTGATAGCTGTAAATTAGCTGCCATTTTGGTGGTCTCCAAAGGAAGGTCAGTTTGCACACAGGGAGTGTGGTTCCTGGCTGCTCATCGTGAGCCCGCGAGCTGTAGCATCATGCAAACTGACTGTATAAGCAGTTGTTGGAGTGGCTGTCCTTGGGCCAAACTGGAGAGAAGTTTAATGGGGCTTAACCAGTTGCTGTGTGTCAGCTGATTTGCAATGTCTCCTTGTGCCTGAATCACATAATCACAGAATGGTCGAGGTTGGATGGGACCTCTGAAGGTCATCTGGTCCAACTCTCCTGCCCAGGCAAGGCCATCTAGAGCCAGTTGCCCAGGACCATGTCCAAATGGCTTTTGAGTATCTCCAGGGATGGAGGCTCCATAACCTCCCTGGACAACCTGTGCCAATGTTCAGTCACCCTACAGTGAAAAAGTGTTTCCTGATGTTCAGAGGGAACCTCCTGTGTTCCAGTTTGTGCCCATTGCCTCTGATCCTATCAATTAAAGAGCTTGTATGTAACAGCCTGCAGTGAGCCAAGCAGATGGAAGCTAATTCATGTATTTCATCCTATGGTCCAACTGAAGTGTGTAGCACAGGACAGTCCCTGGCAAAATCTTTGTCCTGTTACAGGGAAAGAAAGACATGAGTCTCAGTTCATGCTGAACCATGCACAGCACTGTCAGCTCTTGTGGATGCAGGATTTGGCACTGGACGTGTCTTTAATTCCAAGGGTGTGAAATACTGCCTTCAGTCAACTTGACAAGCATTTTTCACAGAATCACAGAATCACAGAATGTCAGGGATTGGAAGGGACCTCAAAAGATCATCTAGTCCAATCCCCCTGCCGGAGCAGGATCACCTAGATGAGGTTACACAGGAAGGCGTCCAGGCGGGTTTTGAATATCTCCAGAGANCCCTGGGCAGCCTGTTCCAGTGTCCTGTTACCCTCACTGAGAAGAAGTTTCTTCTCATGTTTAAGTGGAACCTCCTGTGTTCCAGTTTGTACCCATTACCCCTTGTCTTATCATTGTTTGTCACCGAGAAGAGCCTGGCTCCATCTTCGTGACACTCCCCCTTTATATATTTATAAACATTAATGAGGTCTCCCCTTAGTCTCCTCTTCTGCAGGCTAAAGAGACCCAGCTCCCTCAGCCGTTCCTCATAAGGGAGATGCTCCACTCCCTTAATCATCTTTGTAGCCCTACGCTGGACTCTCTCCAGCAGTTCCCTGTCCTTCTTGAACTGAGGGGCCCAGAACTGGACACAATATTCCAGATGAGGTCTCACCAGGGCAGAGTNCTTGCTCTGTCATCTCTAAACTGCAGCACGTAAACCTGGCCAAAGCTCACTTACTCCTCTTCTTCAGTTGTATGTGTTTAGTTGCTGAAAGAGTTTAGACAGTATCTTCACAAAGGGATTAAGATTTCTGGGCAAAAAGAGGCAATGAGACATGACGAGGGACAAAAAGCTTTAAATGGTTCAGAACTTGTGCTGGATTCAGAAGAACATTGCAATGTCCACATACTTATCTGGAGCTTGGCTGAAGCGTGTGAACTCCTGATGTCTGCAAATGCAGGTGGTAGCTCTCGTGAGGTCTCTGAGGTGCTGGTGCTGCTCGTTCCATCCGGAAGCACCACAAGCTTGAGTTGTTGCTGCTTTGTGCCCTGTGTAACCACTTATCTCTGCAGAGACTGAAAGCAAAGAAGGTGCAAAACGTTAGAGGATTACAGCATTTCAGCACCTTCTTCTGCACATGGGCACAGAAACAGGTAATGAACTGTTCAGAGCTGCTCAATCTGGTTCTTATCCCAGCAGCTTTACTGGTGTCTAGAAAACACCTGCTTTCCTCAAGGGCAATATGGCTACTGAAGGCAGAAGAAGACCTACCATAGTCAACTTTCTTGGTTTAAGTCTAAAATATTAGGATTAGTGAGCCTTTTGGGATCTTAATTTCTCCCAGTTGAAGACTGCACAGCTAGCAGGTCCATCATCTGGAGGATTATAATCTGATAACCTGATAGCTGTAAATTATCTGCCATTTTGGTGGTCTCCAAAGGAAGGTCAGTTTGCACACAGGGAGTGTGGTTCCTGGCTGCTCATCGTGAGCCCGCGAGCTGTAGCATCATGCAAACTGACTGTATAAGCAGTTGTTGGAGTGGCTGTCCTTGGGCCAAACTGGAGAGAAGTTTAATGGGGCTTAACCAGTTGCTGTGTGTCAGCTGATTTGCAATGTCTCCTTGTGCCTGAATCACATAATCACAGAATGGTCGAGGTTGGATGGGACCTCTGAAGGTCATCTGGTCCAACTCTCCTGCCCAGGCAAGGCCATCTAGAGCCAGTTGCCCAGGACCATGTCCAAATGGCTTTTGAGTATCTCCAGGGATGGAGGCTCCATAACCTCCCTGGACAACCTGTGCCAATGTTCAGTCACCCTACAGTGAAAAAGTGTTTCCTGATGTTCAGAGGGAACCTCCTGTGTTCCAGTTTGTGCCCATTGCCTCTGATCCTATCAATTAAAGAGCTTGTATGTAACAGCCTGCAGTGAGCCAAGCAGATGGAAGCTAATTCATGTATTTCATCCTATGGTCCAACTGAAGTGTGTAGCACAGGACAGTCCCTGGCAAAATCTTAGTCCTGTTACAGGGAAAGAAAGACATGAGTCTCAGTTCATGCTGAACCATGCACAGCACTGTCAGCTCTTGTGGATGCAGGATTTGGCACTGGACGTGTCTTTAATTCCAAGGGTGTGAAATACTGCCTTCAGTCAACTTGACAAGCATTTTTCACAGAATCACAGAATCACAGAATGTCAGGGATTGGAAGGGACCTCAAAAGNCCACACAAATCTTTAAAATTGGGCAGTGGGTAGGGCTTGCTGCTTTTAATTATTTTCTAACCTGTGCTGAGGTCCTGTTCTTTAAATTGCTGCTACAACTGCCTAATTTTCCACTCCAGTATTGGCAGTTGTTATTTTATTTGTTTATTTTATTTTTATTATTTAGTTGTTCCTTCTCAGCTGGATGGTGGAAGGTAACAGCCATGTCACCGTGACACAGCACTAAGTCCAGGCACCAGCCCTGGTGATATCATGGTTATTTTACAGCAGGCAGCCACCAGCTCCTAGAATCAGCCGTGACGTTGTCATTGCTGTGTCACAGCAGACAGGACATTAGTGGTATCTATGTTAAAGGGTGGGTTGGTGATGTGAGTGGCCCAGGATGGGTATAGAAAGGGCTGCTCCGGACCAAGCTGGCAGACAAGAAGCCAGATAACCAAGGGCTGAGAGGGAAGGACAGGGAAGGGATGGGCAGGGGCTGCCCATGGTGGTGGATGGTGGCTGTTCCTTCTCTGCTGCTTCTCCTGTCTCTCACAGCTGGATTCCTGGATAAGGATGTGACCAGACCATGGCACACTCCTGTTCTCTCCCTCCTCCAACACTCAGCCAGGGAGCTGTCAGCACGCTACAGGATAGGTAAGATAGCTCCAACCTGTATCCTGTTAAGGTCTTACAGGGAGCTGGGGGCTCTCTTCAGCCATGGCAAAGCCATGATCCTTTTTCCCCAGGTAGCCAAGGGCTGGACCATACACGAGCTCCTGGCACCAGCCCTAGCATCCAGGTCACAAAGGGAGAACACTGGTGGTGTGGGGCTGGTGACATGGTTGGCCCAGGACAGTTGTCTCCTTTCTGTCAGGGAGAGATGGGATGGACAGCCTTGACATGAGTCTGGAAGAGACCCAGGCAGGGGAGCCGGAGCTGCTTGTGTCAATGGTGGGTGGCTGCTCTGTTCTTTGATGCTCCTGTCTTTGACAGTTAAATCCCCAGACAGGGAGATGACTGGATCATGGCACACACCTGTCCTCTCCTTCCTCTACCACTCAGCTAGAGAATGTTGCAACTTTTTTCAAGGACATTGACCTAAAGATAAAGAAACACACATACCCGTAATCTGTACCCTGTTATGGTCCTACAAGCTGCTGAAGCTCTCTGTACCTGTGGACAAAGGCAGCTCTGCACCACCCACCAGCTTTGTACCCTATCATGGCCCTTCAGGCAGCTGGAAGCTCTCCATAGCCACAGACAAAGGGATCTCCACATTACCCACTATCCTTATACTCTGTCACAGTCCAACAGGCAGCTGGAACCTCCCCATAGCCATGGAGCTCCACACCATCCACCATCCCTGTGTGAAACTTACCTCACAATAAAGTTTGAGATTCATAAATCCATTGGCCTGTTCTTCTGGCTTGTGCAGTCATTTTGGAGAAACCTTTTGGGGCCTTTCCTTTTGCATAAGTGTTGCATGAGCCTCAATGTCTTAGGAAAAGAGCCCCCATGGGCAGGCTCTTCCCAACAGACCACCCTTTGACTGCAGTGACTCACCTTTCAATAGCTCTTGGCACATGGCCCTTTTCAATTTTTGGAAACATGCTCTAATCTTTCACCCTCATTTCAATCCTCCTTTTGGGTAGCAGCTTTTGTACCTGATAGCAAAACTGCTTTTCCTCATATAAGGACGGAGTCCCTGCCCTGCCAAACAAAGAGAATGAGACAAAAGGTAATGGTGAAAGAGCATCACAAAAGCCCCATCATTGATTCCTCTTCATCTGCAGAAGGACAACAAACGGTGTTGTTCTGCACTAGAAATACTGGAACAAAGACAGGTTGGCTTCTCTGTGATGGAAATAGCCACCCTGCAATCACAAATAGCTAGTGGGGATGAGATACGCTTTTGAGGACACCCTGGCAGCTCAGCATGGAGGCTTTGGATACACCATTTCATCCTGGACATTTGGTGCACACAGTGTACTCCTGTTTGTACACATCCCTCATTACATTATTTTTCTTCATAGAAAATGCAGAGAAACAGCAACAGAACAGTGAGAAGCTTTGTGGGGGCAGCCCCTCAGGTGGGCAGTGGGGGGTTAGACCTGGATATGACACAGTTAGAGCAGGAGGAACATCAGTGAGCAGGTGGGCTGTGGCATTCAGCAGTTTTGCTCTGCTTTGGGGCACAGCAGCCACTTGGCTAGAATCAGTGTTCTTGTTTCACTGATGCTCTGATCACCTGCTGTGTTCCTGGCCAGGAAGCCCCTGGGCTCCCCACCAGTCCTCTTATAATCTTTGAGAAGTCTGCCTGAAGATAGGAAGTGAGCAGCCTATTTTGTTCTTCTTGCATGAATCCAGACCAAAAATTACTTTCTTACATGAGCAAGCACTGGAGTGAAACTGGAATGAAAAGTCCAGGGGGCAACCGTTCCCTGCTATCAGCTTGCGGGGTTTCCAAAGGCAGCAGATTCACATTTCCACCACACTGAGCTGGATGGTGTGTCCCAACGCAGAGCAGGTCAAGAAGTATTTGTTTGCTAAATGAGTCAGGAAAGAAGAAGATGGATGGAAAAATAATTGCAGGGCTCAACAACGCATCTGATAGGTCAAAAGAAAAGAATGCAGAAACAAATACAATCAAACAGACGGACGAGGCTCGAGACCCTGATATCCTGCTGTGGACTGCAGCAGAATTAGCCTTCTGGGGGATGATTCTAAGTGGTGTGTGGAAATTTAAGTACTGCCTGTACTTAGTGAGCTCTTCACAGGATTTAATACCGCACAAGAAGGACTATGAGCAACCAAGGAGCCCTTTGCAGAACCCAGGCCTGCTGCTGAAGGCTTAACAAAAAGACTCAAACGAAAGAACAGAATAACACAGAAAGAGCAGAATGCTGGCATCACCCCTGACTGCTGCTATACCTCCTGGCTTTCTAGGTACAGAGCATGATATTAGCACCAAACATTCCTATCAGGGCCCTCTCCCTGCAAAGACATGTGCCTGTGCATTAGGAGAGCTAATCCAAATCCAAGCTCTGCCCCTCTGAAACAGAATCACTAGAAGGCAGCACCTTTGAAAAATGGTAAAATATGCTAAGTTTCATCATGTGGATTTGCTGACGTTGAGAACCTTGGAGGATTCTCTTCTCCCAGCGCCGACACTTCAGATGCTTTATGAAGACAGAGAAATTCAGTTTGAATTCTTCAGCTTTGTGGGATAAAATGTCCAACTTCCCTCCTAAAAACCACTGTAAGATGATGACAGGATATTTTATGCTGAAACTGCTTGAGTCAGTGCTGATTTTAGACCCAGGCACCTGCAACAGGTGTTGTTGTCCGCAAAATAGGACCAGTGAGATAGAAATAAATGAAGTGATGCAATTGTTGACTTAAATAGTATCACTCTGCTGCAGTTGAGGGTCTGGCCTAACCCCTCTGATGAACAGTTAATTGAAAATCAGATGCTTTCCTTTGTGGTCTATATTTTTTATTCTCACTCTCATGTACTCCATATATAAAGGTATCTGTCTTCCTATGAAGGGAGCGAAAAGATTAATTTGTTAAGTCAAATATTCATGACTCCCAGAGAAGGGAGAGGAAGTCACCTGAAGATCATTTATTATGGGCAAGTAGCTGAGGTTCCTCTGGACAAAGGTATAACTGCAAATCTGTGACACAGGATTTCTGACAAGGGATGAGTCATCTCCTGTCCTCCCTGTCACACACCTGGAATTAAGATCACTGACAGGCAACAAACCTGTCACACGAAGGCTCATTTCCCATTAATTTCAGCAGCTGCCGTTACAAATCTTGGGGTCAGGTTATCCAGAGAAGATTCCAGAGCGTCCCTATAATGGCTGTGATAAGGCATTGTGATAGGGTAGGGGATTAAAAGACCTTCATCCTCCAGGGGAAGACCAGGCAACTTTGCAAAGTCAAAAGGTCTGTGCTGATCTACACTGGCCCAGCTTAAGAGTGCTTTAGAGGGGGATTTTCCATTTATCTTAAACTAGGAAGGTAAACTAATTACATGAGCGACTGTTTCCGGCTGTGGCAATATCAACCATTTGAATGCAGTTAGCCAGGGAACTATTAAGTACAGTATCTTTAGCATCACAGGAGACAATAACTTACCTTGCCTGGCAGCTAATCATTGCTACCTCAGCTCTGCTGGCTCAGTCCCTTTGAGTGGAGTTCCACCCACTCATCATCAGGCCATTCATGCTCAGTCATGCATACGGCCATCTCCAAATAGACACAGTCCTACTAATCACCACCCCTGCTCTCACTTAGGCTGCCATTTGCTGTATGATTCAATGCTAAAATGGATCTCTGCAGCCCAGGAAGCCTGTCTTGTGCTCCCTCTCGTTGCATGTGGCAGTTCCCTGCTCTAATGGTTCGTGTGGTGCAGGAGGTAACCCTGTCACTGCAAACACTGCTCACTGCAGCATTCACTCTCTGCTGCACTGGTGCATAAGGCTGGTCTATGAGCTTTAAATATGTGATGCAAAAAGGGTGCAGATTTTTGTAGGTGTTGAAGTGTCTTATGGAAGTGTCGAGGTTTAGGATCAATCCACCTGCAACAGGTGCTCTCTGTTAACTCCTCTTTTGCCCTCCCCCAAATAGAGGAAGAGAAAAAAAGATAAGGGAGAAAGACTTATTGTCCCCTCCTCTCCCAGATGGGATAGGAGGGGAATGAGATAGAGGCTTCTGGATTAGAAAAGAAACCTAAAACAGCTTTAATGAAGGTAATAATAATAAAATGGAATATAGAAATATATACAAAACCAGTATTAAACCCAACCTCCCCCTGATGGCAGTTACATCACCATCACCACTGAGGCTGTGGAACAGGCACTGGCAAAGTCCCACACTGGGCTCAGCACCTGGTGGCAACTGGGTTCAGGAGCTGGTTTCAGGGCATGAAGAAGGCTAAAGAGAAGGGTAGTGTCCACAGAAGGCAAAAGGAAGGCCTAAGGATCCTGAAGGGAAGAGGAGGTCTTGAGACCCTCATGATCCCTCAGCTTTATACTGAATATGACGTATATGGGATGGAATACCTTGTTGGTCTGTTTAGGGTCCCCTGTCCTGGCCGCTCCTCCCCACAGGTGCAGCCTTTTACTTTCTGCACCCCTGATGTGACACACAAGATCTAGCAGCAACCTTGGTCTGCACACATCAACCCTTGGTAGTAACTCTAAACATGGAGCGTTGTCACTGCTAGAAGCAGACACTGTCTGCAAAAACATGCTGTGAGCTTCAGAGAGTGCAGTTAGTTAGCAGAGACTCAGATGATAAGTAAAATCTCTGAACAGAACTGGTTTGGTTCTAACTCAAACCAGGACAGAAAGCAACTTGCACATGTAGAAATAGACAGTGCTCAAAGATTCCCTTTGAATTCTGAAATTCATAGGTAGACCTCGGTATGGTCTGGCAGATGCTCTTGGCTCAGTGCTGGTCCTGCAGAGCTGGTGCTGACCCCATGCAAAGTCACCTGTGTGCTCCCACATCCCAAATCTCCAAGCTTCAGGCTACTGTATGGCTATTCCCTTCTACCAGTGCCTGGAACAGGCCTGCCTGTTGCTTCCAGGGAAAAGAAGAGCAGGTCTTCTCCAAAAACATTTTACCAATGTTATTTGTGCTTTCTGGCTCTGGAGGCAGAAAGGAGGCAGAAATTGTCACCAGAGCTTTATAAAATTTTTTCTTATTCTTTCACATATTCAGGCTCTCTTCTTCCCCCTCCACAGCCCATGGCCCAAGCCCTGGTTTTTTCTGAGGGCTGAGACATTTTCTTAACTTGTCATATTTTATTCTAGGCTGGAGAAATGTTTTTGTGCAGGACTGGCCATCCTGTCTCTGGTGAGTAGCTGTAGCTCAGCACTGAGGATCTGTTTCTCAGTGTGTCTCCTTGGACCTTGACATTGCTACCTGCAATTTCCAAAGCTTGTTGGTGACAAAGGTAGTAACGTCCTGGATGTGCTAGTGAAATATTTGGATTTTTTTCAAAGTTCCTCTTAGGTGTTTCTATTTCAGTGGTCTTCACTTTTCCTTGATCATGTCTATACAGGGACAATCAGGAAAGTTGATTTAAATTAACTAAAGGCAGGAGTTTAAAGTGAATTAACTAAATTGCATTAAACCTCCTGTTTCACAATTAAAGTGGCCTTAATATGACTTAGCCTTGGAAGAGAAGTAAACCAAATCAAATCAAAGCTACTTTAATTCTGACAGTTCCCACAAAGGGCTTTAATTATTGCAGTTTACTAATCCACTTAAAAATTCAGATCAACTTTTCCAAGCAGGTTCATGTAAACAAGCTCTTACAACTGCTCTGCACTGAAATGATTGAGCTTGGTTGGGTAGATTTCCCTCATCAGGTAAGACTTACTTTGTTGGAGGTCCCACTACAGAGACTTGCACTTGGGTGACTGAATCAACTGGGAAAGTTGCATAAATATAAAAGTAGGCTAGTTTAGCTCTTGGTGAGGCTTGCTAGCTCCAAGCCACTGTGTTCTCACACCATTTTACACATACACACACAAAGACTGCCTCAGGAATTTAGGAAAGGCAAGAGAATCTGATGACACACAGTGCATTTCTCTCCTGTGGTTAGCACAGAGGTCAGCTGTGGTGGAAAGTCGTTGGTATAATTTGCATTGTGCCCTGGTGAGTCCTTACACTGAATGCAGGCAGGCTGCAATCAGGCTGGTATTTATTTTAGGTAGGAGGAGACTTACATTAGCACAAAATTCATTCGCTTCAATGGGCCTTAGAATGTTATAAATTAGGGCATATAGTGATTTTGTCTTTTTTCTTTCTCTTTTTTTTATGCACATCTTATGTTTGGCTAGAGTCAGTTCTGTCTGGGGTCACAGCAAAGGACATGGCTTACAACTAGGGGTCACAACAAAAATACATATAGCATTGACCAAGGAAAAAAAAGTCTATTTCAGCCAAAACAGACATTTAGCCAATTTGAAGCACACCTCATCAGTGTGCACATCAACCTGGCCCATTAAACAGTACGTCCTTTAATTCCTTCTGCCTTTATGAACAATTCCCTTTGTAGCTAAAATGCTTGATGAAGGTAGTACAGCCTCTTTTTAGCAGGAATATGGATGCTTGACTTTCTCAATTAGCTGAAAGTCCTTCAGCAGGGGGCTCCCCCAGGCACATCACATTCCTTGGCTGCTGACCCTCATTCCCTCTGCTGTTTTACCCTGGCAGGAACAGTGAAGTGCAGGCTTTCCACCACAGTTTCTTCACTTTTTCCAAAACTTGCCAGTCTATCAGCCTGAAACATCACACCCTTTTTGAGGGGGAATAATCTGGCTGTTCCAAACTGCCTTTCTCACTGCATAGATTCCTAGACTAGTCTACCAGTCTGTGCTGTGCTCCCCCTGCTCTCATGGTCCTCCTGGATCATGCCTGATGGTTCCTGCAGGCTGCCAACCTGTGATGCCTTGGTCTGGACCAGGGCAGGCACCCTGACTGCTGTTAGCAGGGCTCTCAATTTTAATCACATTTATTAGGCTATGTCTTTGAGAAAGAACTCTGGCAACTGCAACACTCTAGCAGCACTGTACACAAATAAAATATTCCCAGTGAAAAAAGTGTCAGCATCACCTCTGCTGGATCAAAAAGTCATGTCAGAGAAGATATCAAAGCATGAAAATCTGCTTGTATAAAAAAGCCAAAAGCCTGAAGCCATCCAAGCCACCTTCAAACGAGCCAGGAGTCTGCACACAGAGCTGCTGTGCAGTGGTGATGGATCAAGAGGTAACACAATTTCTAGCCAGACTCCTTCAACTCTTGCCATCTTCTCCCAGAGTTGTTTTCAAACTGTGAAAAGTTTAAATTTTGAGGGGAAAAAAAGCCATTGTACAGTGTTGGAAACCCTACTTGACTCAAAGACTCAGCTCCTGTCAGATAGATTTCCTTTAGGGCAGCAGAAGCAGGAGTCATCCTGTCCCAGTCAGAAGTGAAAGCTGTAAGGGAACTGGGTTGTGCCCAGATTGTGCAGGTGTGGGGAGCAGCTGGCTTTGTGGATGGGTAATGGGGTACAGAGGCCTCCAGCTCAACATCATTAGCTCAGGTGCCACCCAGCCAGGAGGAACCTGCAAGTCACTCAGTCTGATGGAGCCTGTCATTTATTCACAGAAGCACCTGCACACACAAGATGCTTTCCAAGCCCTTAAAAAGCATGATTTTTTTTTTCTTTTCCTTCCTAAAGAATTTGCAGCCCAACAGACAAGTTGCACTTTAGGCATCTTTGAAAAAAATTTGCTGTGGAACCAATTTGATTCACTACATGTGACAGAGCACTGAAGGCTGTGGAGTCCCCCGTGGGGCTGCAGGCAGCCTCGGCAGAGCCATGTTAGTCATGTTATGCTCTGCACTCATCAAAGGAGACCTGGAGGGCCATGGATGAAGTGGGGACCAGCTTGTAACACATTCTGTGTTTAGTGACCAGCTTGGGAAAAAAAAAAAATTCTGTTTGCATTTTTGCAGTTGAATATTTGCTACAGTCACTTCTTTGGATATTAATGTGGGAGGATAATTTGTAGGAAAACCCAGGAGATCCTGATCACATACTTACTCCAGATGTTTTGTGTGTACAGCACAGTGCCTGTGCAGAGCTCCTTCAGCAGCTGGGGCAAAAAGCATCTTCTGCTGCCCAATAATAAAGAAAATATCGTTTGTCTCCTCTTTGCACTATTTATCTCTTCCCAGTAGGACTGTGATGTTGGAGCCCTTTGCAAACACAAAAACCAAGAGAGGGGAGATAATTTGTGTCACTTACAGTGGAGACAACTTTCCCATGTCCTGCCCTCCTGGTGTCTTCACTAAATCTTGCTCTTCACCCACTAAGGCATTTGGAAGTGTTTCACTCTATGAAAACACCAATGATTCCCCTTCTGGAACTTAAGGATGGAAAAGCTAAATCCAATGTTTCTACAAATTTGATTCTTTGGTGCTGTAAGGGAGAAACGTTGTTTGTCCCTGATGTTGACATCACTATGATTCGTGGTGGTGCATCGTTTCTTGGGTGTGTAGGTGCCCCCATGACTGTGCCATGCACTATTTCAGTCCTTTCCTATAGTCCTCTGCACCTTCACAACCCTGGCCACCTGCTTCTCTTCCTTTTGCAAAGGCAAAGACAAAGTAGTTTATGTACTTTTGAAATGGGAACTCAGTGTGTTTTTTCACAGGTTATCTTGTAGCCTGAAGGACTCTATTTCTTCACACTTGCTCTTGGTTTTCCCTGCCTTACTGTGCATGGATAGCCTTGGTATCACTACAGGTTTATCAACCCGTGCTGAGAGCTGCCCTCTCTTTTGCATCAGTTTATTTCCCTCCATGTAAACACACATTATAGTCTGTTTCCCCTTTTTACTTTAAGTTGCTCATCTGTTTATGCCATCTTTGCAACATGCTGTGTCTGCAGCGTCGACTTACTATTCCTGTAATGCTTGAGGCCCCTTGAAAATGTCTTGGTCTTTGTAAACTAGGATTTTGCTTGGATCTGCCCTCATTTTGCAATAGTTTTTTCTTTAAAAAGACAAACGAAGCTGATTGATAGACATAATGTTAAGTTTGACAAATCTCATAGGAAGGAATGTGGATTTTTACGGGTGTGAATAATGGAACTGGTGTGCCTGATAATCCCACTGCTGATACCCTATCTCCTGTGTGGCATAACTAGCCAGGAAGTGAAGCCAAACTGCTGGGGAGAGAGTCACACTATCAGAAAGCCTAATTCTGAATTTCAGACTCTGAAGTCTAAATTCTATTTAATATTATTTCTGGGATTTTATTATGTGGCTTACAAATACACAAACTACTACCAGTTATTCATGAAAACCAGACCTCCACTTAATCCATATGAATAGTTGGCTGAATTTTGAGGTATTATATTATACCTGGATTTTGAGATATTTAATATTTGTTATTTCTCCACACAAAAAAAAGATATCCCAACAGTCCAATCACAGACTGAGAACAGCATCAAATAGCTCTGTCATGAATAAAACAAATATGAGCAATTCCCAAACAGCCCTGAATTTGGGGATTTTGTCCAGAGCCATTTAGTAACTTCTTTTAAAAACCAGTAAGTTAAATGTGCATGCATGCATATGAAAGTGAACGTTCTTCACATTTCTGAGTGTAGTCATACTTATTTTAAAAAATCAGTGAATAATCCTACTAAAACCCCCCCTTATGGATGCCTATGGAGAGAAAAAAAAGATTAAGGAAAAATTTGGGAAAACAGGGGAAATCATGTTTGTACAATCAGAAATTGCACCGTCTGGTTACAGTGTGGTGAAAAATTTTGACAGGGTCTTTATGTTGATCTGATTATGGCAGTGCAAAATTTTTTTTTGGGTCAGCCTAAAATAAGCTGTTCTCTTTTTTCTGTATGTTCAAAAACTTTCATTTAGATTTAAATGGGTGTTTTGTTCAACCTGAAACAGACAATCTTGCTTGGAGGCCTTTTTTTTTTTTTTTTTAAAGAGAGGAAACCTAGATCCGTAAAAACAAGGAGGTAGAAACAGACCGAGCTCGAGGTGATCAGAGACAGCTGCCTTCAGATCTCTTCTGTACTTGATCAGAGGAATTTAAAACCAGCTTAAAGTGTGGGTTAGGGGGGAAATGGTGGAAGTCGATTCACTTTGGTAAGTGGCCTCCTCACTGGGTGAAAGTTATCCTCCTGGCTTTCTCCTAGCAAATACTGCTGTCAAAGCTGAGGTGCAGAGAGCTACACTCGAGAACACCCTGCGGCTGGGTGTGAGGCAGTCCCCTGGGAGCAGGGAAATGCAGGCACAGAGCCCTGCTTTGACTGAGGTGCGGAGAACAACTGAATGGAGAGAGTGTTAAGTGCTCCCACAGTATTATGAGGGTGGTGGAACACTGGAACAGGTTGCCCAGAGAGGTGGTGGAGGCCCCATCCCTGGAGAAATTCAAGGTCAGGTTTGATGAGGCTCCGAGCAACCCAATATAGCTAAAGATGTCCCTGCTCACAGCAGGGGGTTGGACAGATGACCTTTGAAGATCTCTTCCAACCCAATGCATTCTATGATTCTATGATTTATTTGGGTGGTCCAGTGGAGGGAGAGTCAAAATACTTGGGAAATGTGGAATAAAATATCACTGTTCCAGGTGAAACCAGCTCAGCTTTGGGCTTGTTCTGACTCACTATACTCAACTCAAATTTCTAAATGATTTTGCATCAAGTTGCAACTGTCTCTAAAAGTGTATGTCCAGCTGCAAACTTGCCTTTTCCACTCCTGATCTCTCTCACTCCATTCCGTGGTTATGTTTGTCCGTTCCCATGTTCTATTCTTGCACTGGCCTATTGGTATTTTTTTCAGCAATCTCCAAAGAAAAAGAAGATAAAGTTGGAGCCCTGTTGAGACACCCACTCTAATCCATTGCCAAGGCAGAGATCTTTGTGTGTAGCCAAGACAAATGGCTGGGTTGCCATTTTCTTGTGAGCCTTGACCAAATCCCATCCTTCCCTCAGGGGTGGGAGGATGCAAACAAAAGGCTTGGATGCTGCTCTGGCTTGTGACTAATGCACAAGCAGGTGGGAGAGAGAGTAGAATATTTCCTTCCAATTCTCCAAGCCACTGGGCAGCTGGGAGCAAGGAAGCTGAACCTTGTGCTCCAGCATACGAGACCACAGGCATGCTGGAGCTCAACAGCACAATAGCTGGGGGCTGGCAGCTGCTCCACGGGCAGCATCTGCTGTGCTTTGGAAAAGGAGGTGGGAGAATCAGCACCGACCACATGGAAGGGCTGTGCCTATTTCTTTGTCACCTAGTCCTGTTCAAGCATTGTCCCTGTGTCCCTTGTCTCTGGCCACTTCAAAGGAAGATGTTCTGGTCCTCCTGGTGGGTGATCGGCTTCTGTCTCTTCCCACGTGACAAAGAATGATGTGGGCAACCATGCTGTACCTCGGGTTGAGTCTCTACAGACCAGCAGGGTGGTGTTAAATTCTGTGAGGAGCTGTGTTTTCGTTTCCCTACAATTCCCTCGGATCTGGACAGCTCTGAGTAATGAATGCGGCGTTTACAAGCTGGCTGAATTAAGCAGCATTCAGCTTAATTAGGGGGATGGTTATTCAGGGGGGAAAAAAAATCAACGTGCACATCAGTTATACAAAGTGTGGTGTTAGAGAAGGTGGACAAAGACCTGATTGCAGACAGCAGGGCAAGTATCCATGTACCTGCTTTGGGCAACCTAACATGCCCACAGCCAGGTAGATCTTTCCCCTGTGCTTGCACAGATCTCTGGAGTGGCTTTTTACAGCATTGTTTGTCAGCATTCAACAGCTTCCTGCTTGGTCCCAAGCTAAGATTTATTATTCACATTACAATCACTTAAGCGTCCTGCATTGGCTGAGCTGGGAGTTACCTGGACCATAAAGATGATCCCAAAGCAAACTTATAAGGTTAGGCTGAGCTTATGTCTTTCTTGTGTGCATTAATAAAACGAGGCTGTGATATTTACTGGCTTCCAGCTGAGAAGTTGTGACCTTGGAGGCATTTCAGGTTGACAGGAACAGGAAATTTCCATTTCCTGCATGAGCCTGAGTGGGCAAGCAAAACCCCAAAAGCTTATTGCCAAACATATCTAGATTTTCCCCTATTTATGAAAGTAGGATAGATTGATACCCACGTCTCATTTCCTAGTGTCTGAATGTGTGATAAGACTAAGGCCGTATCTAATAACTTACCCAAGGATAAGTTATTTCTCTTTCCTGCACCTTACTTTCCCTAATTGCAGATGATGGTGGAATTTGTAGGGTGTTTAAATAGCTAGAGGTAAGTGGAAATCTTAAGTGTGAAAATCTCAGGTGTAAGTTTTTGGGCAGGTGGAGACTCAGCCTCCCTCTGAGCAGCATCAGCAGAATGGGATCCTGGTGCAGGACTAAATACTAGTGTATTTGAAATGAAGGTGTGTGTTCACAGAATTCGAATCTCTTTTTTCCTCCCAGGATTTGACTGTTTTTCTAAACATTTTAAGCTCTCTTTTTTTTTCTCCTGAAGCGCTTGTGCCTTTTGATTTTCATTAATGGTTTTGTATTAGCTGTCAGCTTTCTACCAATCTGTTGTTTTTATCCTCGGAGGTCAGTTTTTAGTCCCTGGCACAGGCTTAAATTTTCAAAGATATTGGAGAATTTAAAGCTTATGAGAGCAGCCCTGATGACACTGGTAGAAACACTCAAGTGCCCAAGAAAGGCATAAATTTAAAAGCTTTGTTGAATAGATTTAAATCTGGAATAATGCTACAGAAGTAGGGCAAAATTGTCTAGATTAATACTGGGTGTTTGAAAGTAGAATGAGGACTTAATTTATTTTACTGGAAGCATCTCTAACACCTTAATAGATAGGTGCTCTGTTGTATAAATGCAGTTAATGAGGATGATTTGAGACTTCCTATAGGCTGTTCTGTTGAAGGCTTGCTGTAAGATATTGCAGCTGTAGCAGAAATTGCAGAAAGCACCATGTCCCTATGGTCCATTATGTGCAGCACTTCCCAGTGGCAGTAAATGTTCTGGCTTAATCAAAAAGATCACATTTCTTTCTATTACTACCTGCCTGGAGAAGCTAGAATAACTTTTGGCCAAGGAATACATTAGTTTAAATCTTAAATTTCAAAACTAAATTACACAAAGACTTGCAGACGTGATTCATCTGTCCCCCATTACTTCCAATCTCTTTCTTTTTCTTCTGCTAACTTAAATTTGTGTGAGAATTGTAGCACTGTCGGTAGCAATTGTGCTGGTTGGAGGCTCGGCATGGGCAGGCACAGCATCCAGGACGCCCTGATGTGCTGGGACGTTGCTCCTCAGCTGAAGCACAGCCCAGTTGCCTCACTGGTCACCTCGTCCCCTTGGAAGTTGTTCAGTTAAACTGTTCCTAACAAATTGTCCGCTCAGCCGGAGTCACTTTCGTACTTCTTGCAAATTATCCTCACCATAGCTTTAGATTTAAAGCACTGTGTTCTACTATTTGCAAGGTTCATGGAGAGATTTCTGGGGGCACTTGTTGGCCTTTGGGCTCTCCCTGACCCCATCGTTGCAGGCGCATCTTTCAGCAGCTTTGTCTCTACCTGCTGTGATGCATCCCAGTTTGGTAAAGTGGGGATAGTGCTGGTTACCCACCCACCACACACGCCTGTCATGAAGATTTATGAAGTGATATTTTCAAAATGTAAAGCGTTATTTATGCCAGGTGCTGTGTTCTATCAGTAACAAATGGGATAAACATTGGGTAGTTAAATATTTAAAGAGCAGTCTTTGGAACTGGGACATCCGTGGCCTTTTCCAGCTCTGCTAATGGCTTCCTGCCTGTCCCTCCATGAGACATGTCCTTGTTCCTGCCACTCTTCTCCCCCCCAGCTTTTATATAATAAATCCATTTAGCTGTGAACTCTTCTGATGAACAATGCTCTGATAGGTGCTGGCTGGAAGGCAGGTACAGCGGGGTCCTGGATGCTCATGAGGCCCTCAAGGCTTTGGACAAAAGATTTCAGCCCAATCTGAATCCAGGGATGGAAAGAAAGAGCAGCTCTTCCACTTTGGCTTTATTTCAACGCTAAACTTCCCTGCTGCTGTCTGTTCCAAATATTACATCTGCTGTGTAGCTTCATGTGCCCGGGCTGTTGTAGGGTGTCACTGTGTCACAGCTCTAGGAAACATCTGGCTGAAGGCAGTGATAGCTGTATGAAGTGCAATGGCCTGAGACAGAGAAGATGGCTGGGAACAGACTATTTAAGTATCCCTCTGCTTTTAAACTCTGTTTTGACGAATAGAAAACAAACATGCATTCCTGTAGCTTTGGCAATAAGCTTTTCACCTTTTAAGAGAAACCTGATGTTGACTTTTCTTCCTGGTTGGTGCATCTCCCCCTTATTTCAGAGTTCAAGTATATGGATATATAGCAGGGTGCCTGCCCCTTTGTATCATATCAAAATATTGATAGAAAAAAAATCCTGCAGATGTACCCCAAAATGGTTTATCAAATAGAGTAATGGACATGGATCCAGTCAAACTGAGGCAGTAGCCCCAACTCCAGTTATGGGAGATCACTAGCTGACTGTCATGGTTTATAAGATTCCTAGCTGTAGATCTTGAGATCTGACACATCTTCAGTGGAACCTCCTATTTATCCAGGTAAAATGTCCTCATTCACTCATTTACTTGTGCAAGTACTTCCCTTGCCCTGGAAGTACATCTTGGTCTGGTGTCCACTTACTTGGCTATAATCCAGTGGAATACTCAACACAGACATCTTTTATAAATCACATCCAGGGCACTTTCATAGTGCTATTCCTTGAAGGACCACAACACAGAGCACACTTTGTCCCTGGATTCTTGGTACCAGCTTCTGACTCAACTGCAATGTGCATATTTTGTGATGGAGGATTATTTTCTGCAGTACTTAATGTTCGGAGAGAGTTTAATCAAGAAACATGAGTAATTGGCATTAACATTCACTTCTGAGCAAGAGAACAGCTTTGATAGCATCTATACTCATTAGAGTTTTTGTTCCAA